>QANW01001668.1:1322271-1532131 GCA_003254865.1 Dryas drummondii
TCTCTCTCTCTCTCTCTCTCTCTCTCTCTCTCTCTCTCCCATGTCAGTGTTTACTAGTGTCTTGATTGGATCTGAATTGCTGAAGATTCGTTTGTAGCAATATTGTGCTTCATAAATTCCAATCGGTCGGAATAAAACCCGCCAACAACAAATCTTTAAACCCTAACTAACTCGACCCTCAATTCTAGAAATATTGTACTTGTCATTGTCCATATCCCATTTCATATCATGCACTCAAACTTACACATTTTTCCTCTTTCCATTTATATATAGAGGTCTCTTCAAGTATGAGATTCCACATTTAAGCTTATTTGTGGAATTCCAATGTGAGGCCAACTTCAAATTGTATTTCAATAATCCGAATGTCTATTTTTTAAGTTTATATTCAAATATCATTCTTGTAAAATATTAAGCAAATTGAAAACTATTAAGTTATAAAACTTTGATCATATACATAGACGAACAAAATATTTTCGATAAACACTTGAAATGTTGATTATTTAATCAACGGTCAAATGATTTCCAATTAATCTAATTTTTTATAAACACGATTTTTCAATAAAGACAAAAAAAAAAAGTAGACGGTCCAATTAACGAAATACAATTTGGAGTGAACCTCATGAATGATCCTATAAATAAGCCTAAATGTAAGATCTCCCAATTATATATATATGCCTTTTAGGTGTGAGATCTCATTTAGGTTTATTTGTGGGATCACACACCTCAAGGGCCAATATATATACCTTGGACTACTTGCACCAATTTAATCACCTATGCCTCATGGTTACCCTTTATATAAAATATATATCTACAATTTATTTATTTAATATATATTTTATATTTATGGCTTGTCAATTCACACACAAATAATTCAGAAGTTAGTCATGGTCACTAAGAAGCTGATGGATCCAGGCTTGTTGTTCATTCACATTTTGAATACGACTTGAATTCACAATAATTGCCATAAATATTTGACCCACCATATAATGATACAAGTACTGTTGACAAGGTCAAGTTGTGGTGGATATTCAACGGATGCTAGCTCAACAATTAAGTAATGGTGGTCCGAGTAATTGATAGATGAGGATATATATATAGAAAGGCTGAGTTTCATAAGACAATCAGGATAACAATTAATGCAATTGATCATGATATATATGATCATCAAATATTTAATTAAAGGGGTAATTACTCTTCAATCAGCAGAAGATACAGATCGATCAGGAGAACCTGATGATATTGATCATGAGGGCCACTTTCATCTTCATGGCCATCACAGTACACCTTTTTATTTGGCGTAAATGATTTTTCTTTTCTTTCCTTTTTGGATCACTTTTTACTTTCTGATTTCCTGGCCCCAAATAAGATGCATATAGGATGGTCCATAGCTAGGTCTAAGTTTAATTAGTGGAATGTTTCTCTATGGCTTATATACATAAATCTATCCATTTGCTTAATTATCCATTGAACAAATAAGCATATTCTCTATATGTACACAACATATATGGATTTTCAGTCTATATTATATAGTTAAATTGGGAATGGACAATTGCATATACAAGATCTAAGAACCTGCGAATGTTTTCTCATATGTGATGGCAAGATGTTAACGTGGTATTATCGGATTATAGGGATTGTCATTGTTAGTTTCTCTTTCTGATCAATAACACTAAAAAAAAATGATACTAATGGAATTGATAAAATATCATACTCTATATATACACCAATCAAAAATCACATGTTCACACCACCATCTTAAAATCGTCACATACTAAGATTATAAAATGAACCAAATCTAAAAACCCCAAGCCCTAAAATATCCTACCTATAGCTTAAAAGTAGAAGTTGCAATTTACAAGATATACCCATTAATGAGAACCACCCCTCCCCAAAAGAAATAGCAAACTTTTCTTGCATATCCGACCTCCCCAGCTAGCTAGGTTCACTATTATATATAATTGAGTCATGATTACAATATTGGCAAACCCAATTTGTACCCCACACCGGCCACAAGTACTTTTTCAATTTGCCGCACACATTTGTCTTTAATTTCCTTGGCCAAGGTCAGGTTCTGAGGGATGAAAGTCATTGGGTGCAACATGGTGTGCAAAGCTAGCAGCAGCTAGAATATATATATAAAGTGGTTAATTTGGTTCTTATTAATTGAATTAAGGTTGTGGTGGGAGTGCACGAGTAGTAGTGAAGGCCATGAAATTATGTGTGGCTTGATCAGCTTTCCAGCGATGCTCGATATCCTCTGCAATCCTCTTTGCATCAAGAGAAGCGCCTAACAGCCCACGCTGCGTCAACCCCACCGAATACAACCCGCATTCCCCTTTCCACCCGTTTGGGAATGCCTTCCGAGGCAATCCATCTTTTTCAGAAAACATGCTGCTTTCCTGACAATATCATAACACACACAAATTAACACATATATATATATATATGTTCCACCAATTTCATTTTCATATCAATATAATATCCCCACATTTCATTTCAACCCATTTAATTCATTCAACAAATTACCTTCAGCCATGACATTACATTACTTCTGTAACCCGTTGCAAATATGATGGCATCGAATTTCTCTACCCTCCCATCTACGAACTCCACAGCTTGATGCTTTAGTTGCTTTATTGCCTTGCAAACCTACATATATATTAATGAAATAAATCAAATTATTGCCATCCACCCGTTGCTTTACTGCCTCTGCTTTATTTCTCTCTCTCAACATGAGATATATCATATATCTGTATGACATACAAACACGGTATGAGAATATTGAGATGATGAAATGCGCACCTTGATGTGACCAGTTTTAATCTCAGCAAGAGTGCCGATATCCAAAACAGGTGTCTTGCCAGACAAGCTTTTGAGCTCGAGAGGGCCACGCTGTGGGCGGTTGATTCCAAATTGGGAAGTGTCGCCAAGCATGAGGCGTGACACCAGAAGCAAAAAATGATCCACAAGCCGCATGGGGAACCACTTTAGCAACCACATGGACAGTCCAAAAGTTGATATTCCAAGGATTTCTTGAGGCAAGATGTGTACCTGCAACAACAACAACAACAACATTAATATCTTCAAAAACTATGATTAATTAACGCACTTGCTATATATTCACATTCTTTTCTAACCTTAAGTTCTTAATTTAATAACACCGAATAACATATAAACTGAGAGTGCGAATAACATTATCTTTAATTAATTAATTAAATTAAAGACTATATTACAAAAGCATGCAAGCATTTAAAAACAAAGGACTAAGAAAGATGAGCTAGCTAGCTCAATCGAATTCACTGCCTAAATATTATCCCCCACGTTTGTGCGCGGGTTTGCTTCTCCCACGACATGTTAATTCTTTTTTTACCTCTCTCCTTTTAGTGTCTGCAACACTGACTGATTCTCTGCAGAAGAAAACTTTTACAAAGAAAGCTAGCACATACATAGCTTCTATATATACGGTTCATATGGTATAAGATTTTCTGTTTCTGACCATGTTGCGCATGCAAACGAATTCCAATAAAGTCAAGACAGCAGAATGACATTGTTAATTAATTGTAAGAGATGGACTTAATTCGTTTAATTACTTTGGTCTACAGTACCTATATACTGTACCAAGATAGCTGGCTAGGTCAACAACATGCACCATGAAGTCTTTTAAACATGCCATGAATAGATATTTTGTGTATATCGATTATTTTATATTTAGTTACTATAACAAAAATGTCGTCTAGCTAGATGCACTCAAAAAAGGAACCAAAGTTTCAGCCTTATAGCTCTAGTCATAGTAGATTATGACTAGATTAGAGATAACACTTAGGCGAGAGAGTTCAATTTTAGTTCTCCCCTCTTTGACTTTGAGATATATGAAACCGAAAAATTGTATTTAAAACAAATAAGAAAACCCCAAAATTTGTAATTGAGCTTAGTAGCTAGCTAGCTAGCTAGGTTTGAGTTTGAGTTTGAGTATGCTAACCGAATCTTTTACTACAAGGGAAGGGCGTGCATTGTAGTTGCAGAGATCCAAAGAAACCTCCATGCCCGAATTCCCACAGCCGACCACCAACACTCTCTTCCCCCGAAACAACTCGCCGCTCTTGTAACAGCTGGTGTGAAAAATGGGCCCACCAAACTCATCCATGCCTTGAAATCTCGGCACCACCTCCTCCGCATTTTCCCCACTGGCAACAATGAGCCACTGGCACACGTACTCCGTGGTGTCCTCGCTCTTCAGCCCCGCCGTCTTAACCAGCCAAAGCCCACTTCTGCTGTCGTACTCCGCACTCACCACCGTCCTGTTGAAAGCCGGCTTCAAATCGAAGTGCGCCGCGTAGGCGTTCAAGTACCCCACGAACTGCTGTTTTGTTGGGTACGTGGGGAAGTCCGCAGGGAATGGCATGAGGATCAGCTCACAGAATTGCTTCGGGAGGTGGAGCCGGAGCCGGTCGTATGTCTTGAGCTGCCATAAGGAGGCTATGCAGTTGGCTCTTTCCAGGATCAAGCTTGGTATGCCTTTTTGTTTCAGACACGCGGCGGCGGCTAGGCCAGATGGACCGGCTCCGACTATGATCGGCCCCGGAACCCATATACGCCTTGCCGTTTTACCAGTTCCACCCCCCATGCTTTGAGCACCTAAATGATCATGGAGTCGTTTGCCTTCCAATTCCTTCAGATAATCCATATATCAATGTAACTAGCTCGTTGAATTGCAAAGTTAAATCAAATAAACGTTGCAAGTTGAAGTTTTGTATATATTCGGCCTACTTATACTAGATAAGAAAAACTAATTGGGAGCCACAGATGAGAATCTCTATTTGGCATAGCCAGAGTTACGGGTTTAGAGATTAGGTTGTGATTTGAGACAGAGTACTGTTATCGAACTATATGAAAGAGAGTTGGGAGAGAGAGAGGGTCTTATCCAATATGAGCAATGGGGGTTTTGGTGGTTTTGTTTTGTTCAAATGGAGGACAGGGAAAGAGTTGGAGAGGAGGTATGGGAGTAGGAGAGGACACTACTTTTGCTAACATATGAAGTAGGGAGTGGGAGACAAAATAGTAGGGAGTAATTCACAATGGGGATTTTGAATTGGGGTCGAGTACTATATATATATATGTGTGTGTGTGTGAGGCACAGTGGTAAAGGTTGTAATTTTAAGTGGGACATGATTTCTGTCTTAGTAATAACTACCATTAACCAACAACAACCTCCCCTTCACCCACCTCAGAGAGAGAGAGAGAGAGAGAGAGAGAGCAAAACATTCTAGTTACAGGGACAAGTAGCTACTCTAGGAGGACCTATATTGATGACAGTATAAAATCGATCAAAAGATTCAAAACACAGTGGATGGTGGTGATCGATGACATGAACATATTATTACTTGGTCAACCCAATATGTTAGAATATATGGATATTTTTTTGGGTGCTTACTGGTGTGGTTTGCAGCAACTAGCAAGGTTTGGCGGGCCCACCCAACACACTAGATGGAGAATCTAGCTCTTGGAAGAAATGACCCTACTTCCATGGACAGTTCGTGATCACCGTCTGATTTTTAACGCTTTGTTAGATGGAAACTATTCGCGATGCTCTTTTTGACTCATCCTAACAAAGAGCTTAGAGATTGGGATAGTTGGTGATAGAGAATTAGAGTCTTGGAGAATACAAGCTAACAAATATTTGGTCGAGAAAGAGAGAAACCAGCCCCACATAGCTAATAGCCTAATACACAAAACTAGAAAAATCTGCATAGGGCACAGCACTGAAAGTGTGCCTATTGCTATCAAATGGGGTTTGGAGTGTTTATTGATATCCAAGTCATAGTTTTGATGGCTGTTCCTTTGTCAGGGGTTTCTATTGTTAAAAAATCACAATTACAATAACCGTTCGTCAAATATAAAGTGGACCGCACAATTTAGAGCCGGTCTTCTTTGTTAGCTAGCTTGAGGCTAGATCCCATCAAATTACTTTCTTATTAGCTCTTCTTTTGATGATGAAATCACTTCTTCACACCTGACATGGATGTCAATTCAACCGTTTTTTTTTTTTTTTTTAATTGTATCATTTTGTAACCCGAGTCAATTTTAAACTTGAGTCACATAAGACATGGATAGAATCATAGAAAGAAGTTGGATTCCGGCGACGTGGATACTTGGAGATTAAGGGGAAGTAGAAATCGAAGCAGCGTGGTTCTGTTGGTGGTGGTGGGGTGTGGAAGAACGTAGTCAGATCTTTGCCGACGGGTCATGGCGAAAACGACAAGATAAGCGGTGGAATCGGGTGGCCGACGATGCAACGATGGTGCAGTACGTAGGTTGGAGCTTGCCTTGAAAAGTTGTTTCTTTTTTCTTTGTTTCTGAACTGAGAGCTCTAAGAAGAGCTTGGTTTAAAGGTAAAACATGAAAATGGTGTCTAGGAGATGGCCAACACAGATCTGGTGGGAAAAAAAATGGTTTGTTGTTTGTTAAAAGAGGTTTAATTTCTTTATGGTGTTCTTCCTGCGAGAGAGGGGTGAGATGAGTGGTGTTTTGTTTTGCTTTCTGCAGAGAGAGGGTGAGAGATATGTGGCGTCAGTAAAAAAAAAAAAAAAAATTAGCTTAGAGTGAGTCATAATTTACCCCAAACCATGTGTAATATTATTTTAGTCACACAGTTACTCAACTTAACTGTGAGTATTAGACAGTGCCCAAAGTGGCATTTTCCAGTAGTGACATCATCATCATCATCACAGAAATATCACAAAAATATCGGAGTTTTAGGAATAGATAGCTTATATTATCCATATACGGTTGTTGTATTATTTGTAATCATTAGTACTCTCGAGATTATATATATTATATAACTATCAATAATGCTAGTTGTCTCACATTTTTTTTTTCACATTTGTATCTCACCTGATGTGTCATTACTTTATTGGAAAAGTATTTCTTTTTTCTTTTTTATGTTTTATTTTTTAATTTTTAGTGTCCAATGTATGAATGTCATGTAAGATGGTATGAAATTGTAGTATAAAAATATGATAAGTGTAGTATCGTTGATATAACTATATATTGTTCTTATGCTTGTTAATTACCCAAGACATCTCATGAATATTATAGGAAATACCATGGTCACAAAATACAAACTAGTAATAAAAGGCAATATCATCTATCATATTAGTTGATAATAAAAAAGTGAAAAAATAATTATTGTTTCTAGTATGGTTATATTTTTACTTTGCAAGATGTGTATATATATATATATATATCTTGGATCTCTAGTTTTAGCATAGCGTGATTGGTGTGGTGTTGATTAAGTGCATCCTCGACATTGATAAAGAATCCTTAACTAAGAAGCCACGTGTCAGACTCCTATGACATGTGAAATCCAGGGCTTGAAGGAGAAATGACCCCCTTACTAGAAAGAATCAATGGTCCTAAATGGTACCTCCCCCGAACTTGACCCATGTCATCTCCTTACAAAAATGGAGTTTGCCATTCATATATTCTACAATAACTCCGGAATCATTATTAATTCACAATTCCTCCAAAGTCCAAAGTTTTGTGTTGTGGGATAATAAGTTGGAATCAAAGTAGACTATTTCAAGTTTGAAGTCCGGAATTGCCTTGTCACAATTGCATGCATGCAATGGCCAATGCAATGCCCACTATCAATCAATGTTGTCCCTTTGGACTTGGAGCTAGGCAGCAGAAAGCCGAAAGCCATATATGCATCCAAGTACCCCATGATTTTGGAGAATCTCTTTCCATTTTATTGTTTGTTTTCTCATAATAGACCTAAAACCAAACATGCATGTAACCAAGAGTATCTTTGTCCTCCAAGATTCTATTTCCTTCAGTATAATTCCCTTATGCCTCGTACGCGCGTGCACAAAAGGACATTTACAGTCTCCACTTTTTCTTTTCTTTTCTTGGATTGTAATTTCCATATATGCAACTTTTTATCAGGGCCCATTTGACACTGTTTCTTAGAATTACTTTAATTTAATAGCGCTTTTGTCAGAATTGCTTATGTTAAAAAGCACATATAAATTTTTATAAAACTTTTAAGTTGTTTATGCAAAATTACTTGAAAGTGCTTTTTGAGAAAGCACCTGTCAATTGCTTCTCAAAAAACCCCTTAAAAGTGCTTTTATAACTCAAAAATACTTCTAATTATTTTTGCCAAACGTTATCAAAAACGATTTTACTAATTTAAAAACGCTTTTAACAATTTTAAAAACAGTATCAAACGGGCCCTTGATTAGGTTAAGCATTTTAGTGTCAAATTTATGAGCTTTCGATCGGCAGCTCATATCTTTGTGAATCTATTTGGCAGCAGCTTGGTTGAGTCACATTCCTGTACATGTAAATCGGCTTTCACTAAGCAGTATTTAATTGATTTGATATATAGTACAAATGTCTAAGCATACTTCATGATCGAGCACCTGAAATTTGCCTCTTCAAAATTGATTAATAAATCTGTTGCCTGTCTGCAGCAACGTGGTCACTGGTTGACCTAATGATTGATGCTATTGTACGTATTATATGTCATTGGCTGTCTCAATATATAGGAGGCAATGTTACTGGGTCAACTTATACATATACCAAAGTACATAAAGATCGAATTGTCAATTTCTTATTGTTATTACCACTTATCTAATTATGACTTATTCACACCGTTATCTTCTATTAGATACATTTTTTTTCAATTTGTCCTTTGAAATTTAATTTTTTTTAAATTACCACATGAACTTCACATAGTTGTTGCAAAATACCCTATATCGTCAACTCTGTCAATTTTTCCGTTAAAATAACTGACGTGACACTTATATGGCATGAGTGATACCCTTTTTAGTTATGTAAGATCCATGTGAACAAAAAAAAAATTAAAACTAAAAACTAATAAGATACATGTCAATTTTTTATAATTTTTTTTGTCCACATAGATTTTACATTAACTAGAAAATGGTTTCATTCATGTCATATAGGTGTCACGTCAACTTTTTTAATTGAAAAATTGACAGAGTTGACGGTATAGATTCTTTTGTAACAATTATATGAGAATTTAAATTTCAGAGAGTAAAATGAAAAAAGAAAAGTATCTTATAAAGATCAATGAGGTGAATAAACTTATATTTATATAGCAGCTTGCAACGTGCAGCCACAAATATTCTAGACCATCATTCGTGCCCTGCGCCCATCATCATCATCATGATGCACTCTGACAGATTCTAGCAACTCGAATTGATCAGAATCCATGCCTGCAATACAATGATATATCGATGCCATTTCTATTACTTACGTAACCCCACATGATTATATTAATCATAAGTTCATCTTATTGATCCCAAGCTCCTAACCATATGGTTAATTTGTTCGTATAAATATTCATATCATGATTCATGAGCAGTTGAGCACTAAGCTTGCCTGAGTTACCGAAATAAAGGAGCTCAGCTAGCTAGCCTTGTAGCCAAACTTGACATTAATGTAGGTACGTAAAGCTAGCGATAGAGGTGAAGCTAGCAGCGGTATGATATTAGTGGTACGTACTAGTATCCATCGACAAATAGTTGTATAATGATAGTATAATAATTTATCCCATTAATTAATTAACTACTGCCTAATGAAAGTTTTATCAGATTTTTAAAATCTTACTGAATTTTATGTTGACGGAAGGGCAATACCATTGCCCTAATTGCTAAATTAGGTCCACACACTTATAAGTTAAAGTCAACTTAATTTAAAAGTTGTTAATCACTTTATGTAAAAGCACCAATAAATTAACTTATATGACCAATAATCTCATGTATATAGGTGCATATCTGAAGTATTATTGGGTTTTGAGGGAATCATGTTTTCTCTCGTATTCCCATTAAGATATAGTGCTGATGATGTGATACCATCTTTGGAATAAAAAGCTTTAAACCAACTTCAGAAGCTTAATTAATTAATTGTACATACATATATTAGTTAATTAATTACTCAAATGAGAAGGCTGAATACCTACCTGAAGAGTGAAAAGCACCCGGTGATAATCTCCTTTTAGGTAAGACTTCAAGTCCCAAAGAGATAAACACAATTAGGAAATTAAATTAATCAAGTAATTAAAAGAATCTATGTATTCATTTCAAAATTAATTGACAATAAAAGGATTAGCCACTATAAAGCCATCACATTTTCCATGTGAGATTTTTCTTTCAGCAGTAATATACTATTTTTATGCAGAGATGTCCACATATGGTAATATGCAATATTTACACACACAAATTAAGAATGTTGGTATACATGGCCAACGAGGCCGCACTCACAAATTTTATGCAAGTACTTTTTTCCTCTTATTTTCACAGTCTTTACATGTTAACATTACTATTGAAACTAGCTCATGTGGGGTCTTAAAAGATTAATAATAATTAATGGGTCAGGTATGATCTCTCGCTTCTTATTAAAGCTTAATATATATATAGTAGTATTATACAGGTAAAGTAGGTTAATTAAAGTTTGCAATATTTGTAAGGGTCAGTTCTCGCGCGATCTATGACCTATACATGTTGGGGTACGTTTATGATCAATTGGACTTTTTACCCAATGGGGGGCAGCTCCTTGTACAATAAATTAACTGCACCAACATGGCCATTATCTATCTGTACGTGGGTGTATGTGATTCATTTGTTAGATAAAACAACATTTATATATACATTTTTGTTCTTTATCTATTACTTGTTCAAGAATGAATGTCAACAAAGAAGATTGGCAGTCCATTTTTCCAGGGAGGATCTTATACCATTCTGTTGCTTTTCCTTTAACTAATTTAATTATATATATATATTTATGTATATAATATACTACTCGTAAGAATATATATTGAAAATTAATGAATGATACCATCAATATCAGAACAGAAAGTAAAGCAATTCTGAGTTGACACAATTAAATGGCACCAAGGTGCTGATCATCACCCCCAAAATATATAATAATATTTTCAAAACCAGATTGGGCATACATTAATTAATTAATTAAGTTCATGTTTTTCATACAAAATAACGTACGCGCAAATGCTCAATCATATCCATTATTAAATAGTGATCTATATTAAAAAGAAAAAAAGATTAATTAAGTATCATGTAAGCATGCATATATAAATATGCGTTAAAATACAAGATATTTTTTAGGTAATGCATATTTGATTCAGTAATGCATATTTGAGAGCACTTTGCTTTAAAACCTTTTTACTTGTACCTAACATTCATATATGCTTGGTCTAAATCAGACTTGCTCATTTTTATTTTTATTTTTATTTTTGGCCAAGCAGACTTGCTCATTTGAAGTCACTAAATAGCATATCAAATTAATTAATGCATGCCAATATGTGGAGAGTAGATATTTCTGGACAAGTCATAATAATTAGTTGAATATGTTAAGCTCTCAAATGAAGCTGTAGCATACGTGTTCATATATGAGATCATTCAATTAATTAATTAGTTCATGACTTCGTGAGCAATACTGTTCATTTGTCAGACGTGCAAAACTGCAGACAATGAGTATGTAGCTAGAGACCCTGATGTGGCCGCAATAATAGATAGATATGAATTCGGGGATTTAATCCCATTTTTAATTTAAGTGCAAATGAAGTGAACAATGTGCTCCAAATCTTTTCAATGAGGTGGGTATTAATTTAATTAATTTGACAAAAAAAAATGACTTTTGATTCAGTTCAAAAGGCAATAGAATTAATAGAGATCGAATACATATTTTATTCAAGCCTGATCTTGTGATATAGTAAATGCATGAAACTACATATGTAGTAGCTAGCTAGGTTTTTTTCTTTTATTAATGATCGATCTCTTCATATTATATACACATTCATATGCATGCGTGAATGCGGTGCCAAGCGAGAATGCTATTTTCCTATAATCTCTAATATTGGAGTAATAGTCGATCATGCATGTGATTCATCTTCCTCCAACCAAATTGGTTTTTGAATGCCATGAATCATCACTTTCTGTTAACGTACTCCCTCCACATTCCACAATCAATTAAGTGCATATATATATATATATATATATATGCTTTGGCCAAAAAAAAAGTGCATATATGCTATGAGTCTATGACAAGTTCACTATTGCATGCAACACTTTAGATATATATAGACGATCCTATATATCTACCATCTTAGCTAGTTAGTTGGACACTTTATATTGGAATTAGAAGATGATCCTCAAATAGAATAGCTAGGCTCCCTTAGCTTCTCTCTTGGGAAGAGACAACTCATTTTTTCAAAAATTATTAATTAAGCTATGAGATGGAATGGAGTACTAACCAATTGGACATATTATAAAAATTTAGAAAAGTTTTGGCATGGTACATGTCTATTAAAAAATGTTATAGATTCATCACTCTTATACTTTTATCATCAATAGCTATATATTAATAGTTTTAAACAAATTTAAATTAACTTATACCATTACAGGGCCCTGTGCATGTGCATTCCCTGTATGTCCTAAAATGTGCCTAAAACCTAGTCACTAAATGTGTTTTGAAATTTTAATCCATAATAGTGCCTTATTAATTACTATAGATAAATGATTGAGATTCATAGTCAATTCATATAAAAACAAATAAAACATTGTCCTATTAATTACTATAAAAATCAAATTGATATGTTTTTATTGATTATATATGTTTCTTTAATCCCAGCTTTCACTTTGATTTTAGCTTAATTTGTGACCAAGCTAGGATGTCCCCAAAAGACACTGCTAATTTGATAATTCTAGCAACATCTCTCTTGCAAAAAGCCCAATTAGCTAGACTTGTACGTAGTAGGCAACTAGATTCCCTCTTATTTCTGCCATATATAGCTCATGAATGCTTTGTAATTTTAAACCCACTTTTTTACAATAAAGGTTGGCAATGGTATCAACATTAAACATTTATTCTCGCTCACATTTGAATCTACATATTCTAAAAATGCTATAAATTCATTATGTTTTTGTTTACAGTCTCACACTTTCTAATACACATGATAAAAGATCGGAAAAGATGCTATTTTAAACTTCTTTCTACTAGTGGCCAAAAAAAAAAAAAACCTTCTTTCTACTAATTTCATGTATCCAGATATCCTATAAATTTCTCAAAGAGAGTCAAAAACACATCTAAATCAGATGTCATATATAACTTATGTGTTAATGAGTACTTGTGCAAAATAAATCAGTACAGAGGATATAATTGATTCATTTGTTTAACACAAACACAATTTAATTACCTTCTGTGATTGAATAACAACAAAAAGGTTAATTGTTTAGTTGTTCCACTCTCTCTCTTTTTTTTTCTTTTTTTTTTTTCACTCTGATTAATCTATAAACCAATTCAACTAACAAGGGAACCTTCCTGAGCACCATCAATTTCTTCCACTCGTTTATGTAGACTACTTTTCTATGAGCCTTTAAAAAGGTTACTTAACATTTTTAATCCACTTTCTTTTATTTCGGGAATGAACGAGTCCAATTCGGAACCTCCTTTTTAAAAAGAAAGAAATATATCAGTTAATAACATTTAATTACTTGCCACAAATTCAAAGTTTTCGATTATAATATTGTATATGGAAAATTGGAAATGGGAATGTCACTTTTCTTTTATTCATGAATATTATATGGTATGCATTAATATCCCTGACGTCAACGATGATGTAATGAAAAACTAATTGGCCATTTAATATTGCGAAATAAAAAAGAAACAGAAATTGACAACTTGAAGAAATAACTTGATCATTTTTCATTGAAATAACTTGGGCTTGAAACAAAGAAACCAGGAAAGTGATGAGCCCATCCACATTCCACTCATGGTCCAAATAAGGGGAATTCTGACCGTATTGGACCCATGAATATGGGCCTACAAACATGATCAATGTAAATATGGAGGTGGGCTGCTAGCAGCAGTATGGATTGGGCCACAAAGCCATAGTTGTAAAGCTGCTAGTTAACATTCATGCATCCTTTACATCCAATTACTTTTAAAAAAACTCCAAAATTATAAAAAATTTATACTTTAGCATGTAGAGAACTTTGCAAAAACTTATAAGACCGAATTTGGTGACATGCATCGGATGAGAGACTTTAAGTATCATCAGCGCAACCAAAATAATGTACTATTCATAATCATCCCTCATGATTTTTCACTATTCTAATTTTGCCTTCTAGCTCTCTTCCCATATATTTTTTTTAAATTTCATTACCAATGCGATATCACTCCATTTTAATGTTAATTTAAGTAACTAAATGATACCTAATAAGACAATGAAACATTTGAAAGCATACACATCACATGTATAATTAGCACAAATGGTCTCATATAGTTTATCATTGTTGATTACTCATGTAACCTAATAATTAATGCGTGGGTCATCTTTAACCACATCCATTTTTGCCCTTTTTGCTGGAAACCTCTAAACCACATCTTTTTAAATTAAAAACTAGGAGGAAATGGACAAAAGAATTAAAATTCCCAGCCTAAAAGACAGGTGTACGTCACTCCTCTTTTGCCTGCCCTATACTAAGCCTCCCGTACAATTGTCCACTAAACTAAAGTATATTCGCTCACAAAAACCAAATAAGGAAGAAAAACAAAGAATAAGTATATTCTGTATTTCCAACATTATCAAATCATTTTGGCAACAAAAAAAAAAAAACATTATCACAGCATAGTCTATGACTCTATGTTGATGCTATCATTTAAAAATAAAAAAATTACTCTAAAGTTCATTGTACAACACTTAATGATAAACAAACCACTTAAAAAGTTAGAATAATGAATAAGTTCACTTTGTATAAATAAAACTCATGTTGTGTTTTGTTCCGTATTTTTTGCTCCGAGCATTCAATGAATTTTTAAAAAAACTATTGTCGTACAGTAACAATAATTGCTACTGTCTGAAATGTCAATTTCAGAGCACATAGTGGCATTTTGCCAAACGCTCAGTAACTATAATGAGCGCTCGGTGGGTTGTATCGAGTGCTCGGTAATGGTGTCGAGCGCTCAATTCATTAAAATAGACCGGTCAATCACTGTGTTTTTATAAGTTGACCGACCAATTAGGGTATTTTTTTCGTTTGGACTTTAAAAATCAGTAATTACAATTACCAAAATAATTGCTAAATTTTTCAATACAAATTAAATATTGAAATGAAGTTATTTCTTTTTATTATAACTTTTGTTATCCTTCAAAAAATAAATAATGAAAAAGTTGAATTCATATAGTGACACGATATAATTAATCTTTCCTTGAACTTTGTTATTTTTAATAACTAAAATTGGTGCCTACAAGTTTGAAAAACTATTCCATATATGTAGTATCAATTAGGATTTCAGGTAACCGATTAGACATCGATTTAGTGACATTTTTCTTTAAATGTTAAAAAGATTCAAAGTTTGAATCTCCTAAGAAATGACAATGATCTCAGGTAGAGCGTTAAGTTGCGAAAGCAAGTATAATGGGCGCTCATTGAGATGGAAGACAAAACGTTAAAAACAAAATTAATCTTCATCAATCAGCCTGAGATTGATGTGCTTTGTGGAATTTTTATCTCTTCCTCCGTACAATTAGTTACTTTAATGTATAAAATTGTCATTTTATAATATAGAGTGCAAAATCTAAAAGAATGAATGAGTGTCTACTATTTTGCTTAAAACTTTTTCAAAATTTTGATATTGTACCAAAATATAATCTTCTTAATTGTTTAATATGTCTATTCATCGCAAAAATTATTATGTATAATTAATATACTGTCATGTATTATAATTAATTAATTTATGTATTATAATATAAGTGAATTTATTAATATTATACTCTACAAATATAAATATATTATCTAATAATACTCTTATATGTAGATTGATTACACCACATTATGATTATATTCGATAATTTTTCTTATTCATCAACTCTTTATTAATTCTTATATAATATGTGGGTTAAAAATGAGTTCATTTTTGCTTACCACAAAAAGGTGATGGTGAGTATTACCACAATGATAGATGAGTGACACGTGGCATAAAAATGTGGTCAAATGACACGTGTCACCCATCCACCATAATAGTAATGCGCACCATAGTGAGTTAAAATGAATCTGGTTAAAAACACACCCATACAATATGGTTGGTGGCTTGAGAAATTACACGTGGCGGGTCTTACTTGGCCATGGGTTAAACGTCCACCATGATAGTGTGTGCCAGAGTAGCACTAAGGAATAAAATTTCGGGTTTCGAGTAAATTTCGATGAAAATTTCAAAATTTTTTAAATTTCGACAAAAATTTGACGGAAATGATGGAAATTGATATCAAAATACGAAAATTTTGAATGAAACTTTATCATATGTTTATTTACCATATTATCTACTAAATTGATATAAAATATTGAAAAAACCAAATTATATAGTAGGTTTCATGTGATATAAGATGAATATAATGCACGCTAGAGACAAATAATGTTAAATAAAATTTGTATAATGAATAAATGAAATTAGTACATTATCTATACTCTATAATATGTACACTAAACCCTATATATTTTATAATTTATATTCTATATTGTTTAGGATATGGTATATGATATTAAGGTTTAAGCACTTTAGGATACTTTAAATTATTTTTAGAGACAAACAGTGTTAAATAAAATTAGTATAATGAATAAATAAAATTAGTATATTATCTATACTCTATATTATGTACACTAAACCCTATATATTTTATAATCTATATTCTATATTGTTTAGGATATTGTATATGATATTAAGGTTTAAGCCTTTTAGAATACTTTAAATTATTTTTTATATAGAAATATATTAGAATTTACTAGTTTAAGGTTTAAAAACAACTAAACGAAATTTCAAAACGGCTAAATGAAATCCCAAATTATTATTTTTCTTTACGATTAACCTAAAGACCTAAATCCCAATCAACCCTAAACTTTTTTTTTTTTTATTCTTTTCTTTCCTTCCTTTTCCTTTCCTTTCTTTTCCCCCGAGGCTCCAGCAAGTCACCAACTCCCCTGTTTTTCTTCTTCATCCTCTCTCTCTCTGCATCTCCCTCCGCCAGTCTCCCCGTCGCCCCCTACCCTCGCCCCGTCACCCACCTGCCCTCGCCTTTCTCTCCCTCGATCTCCCCTTGCCGCCGCTCTGCCGCCACCCCTCTTTCTCCCTCGATTTCTTCCCTGTCACCACTTCATTTTTCTCCAAAAACCCAAAACCAGATCTCAAATTCTCACTGTCGAAAATTCGTCGAAATTTCGAAGATTTCAGCGAAATTTTGATAATTTCGACAAAATCATCTTGAAAATTTAATAAATATGGATTTCGATTTCGACACCCAAAAAAATTAAAATTTTCGACGAAATTTCACAGAAAATTTTGAAATTTAACAGCATGAGTAACACCACATTGGGGCTTTTAGTGTCTCTATTGGGGCTTTTAGTGTCTCTATGAACACTTTTGGAAAAATATCAAAAGTGATGGCACAAGAGACTGTTCGTGCGGCACACCCGTGGCTCACTCTCTCCTTTCAGTTTTCATCAAAGACTCCTTCTTCCTGCATTTGCATTTGTGCTCCACACCTGTGGATCACTCTTTCCCCTCGCAAGCACATGTCTCTTCTCGCCGTCCCCACGTGGTTTCACGAGCATGAGCCGAGATGACTGGTCCCCACATTGACCCCACACATGAGCCTCGAGGGCCCACAACTCTTTTCATTATTGTGGAGTAGTATGGCCCGCTTCATTATGGGAGTTTGCTGCGATCATCTAGCAACACGCGTCTGGCACCACCCAATCGCAATCTGGGCTTTTAATGGGCCCCGTTATGTGAAGCTCTGACGTAAATCGCTCGTCAGCGTCGGAGCCTGACCCAATATGAATGGGAAGCGTAATCAAGTATGAGTGTCTGACTTTGAAAAAGCTTTTGGCTTATGATTGGCGATCGTGTTTGACTTTCTACTAATCTAAAATTCTCAATCACTTGATTACGTTTCTAATTGCATTTTTAATCGTCTTCCACGGTACACATGCACTGTGTACTTTGTGTAAGGAATACAGCTATTTGTGTTTCTTGTGTTATCTCTCTAATAGACTTTAGATTTGTATATATGAATTTTATATAAATTTATTGAGATTAGAAAAACTTGTATGTAATCATATGTCTTACATAGCAATTTTAATCACATGACCCAGCAAGTGTGCAAATGTGCACATCAGGTAGGGCAGGTTTAGAGGGCCTACCCTATTAATGAAGGGTACCTCTTGGCTGCTGTGGCTTGTGCTTATTGTTATATAATTTTGCAGCGTCGCTATGGGGTCCGAAGGGTCGTGCTCAGATGGGAATTGGATATATCAATATGGATACTGTTTTGACTATGACTTGCCTGCTATTGTAGTTTGCCAATCACAGCAGGGCTTGCTACAGTACGTGTGTATGTTGGACGGTTGGTAGTTGAAATGAAGATACCAGCCAACATGGCATTTTGGTAATTGTGAGAGAAAATAGTAAGAATGTGTGAAATCACGTGAATTATTGAGTTTCTTTTCTTTTTTTGCTAACCTCACGTGAATTCAATTTCAAGTTTTCAAAATAGTATAATGTATATCATATTATCATTCAATGACAAAATGGTTTTTGGAGAGAGCACTTTTTCATTTCCTCCTTGGTAAAAGCCTTTTTGCGGATCAATTGTCTTCTTCATGTGTATGTCAATGCGACATATCTACTTTTTATATTTTTCTTGAATTGTACCAACTTTGTTACCTAATATTTTATGATACTAAACCTAAGAGCAATGTTATGTAAATGTTATTTTATATCACATGGCTATTAGGGGTAAAACTTACATAAAGAAGTAGCCTTCATCTCTTCTATATATATGATTAACAATGTGGTCAATGTTTCACATTATCAAATTTGTTTTAGCGAGTCCTATTTGTATTAGTAGTGCGGTCTAAAAGGTAATTATTGTAACAACACTCTCGCATCTTAGTTAAATTAAAGTGAGTCTCACATTGGTCTATAATGCCATCAAAATAGTTTTAATGTCAAGCTTAGTTGATTGATGGCTCAATTTGTTTTCTTTTGGGATTAATTACTTTTAGTCACCTGAAATAGTTTTATGATTGAAGATTTTTTAATCCCATTGACAAGTAATATGTACACATAAATAAGTACAATTGACACATAATCAAATTATTTTGGCTTACAAAAAATATTGAAAAAATAAGCAGTAGAAAAAAACTTAATACAAAATATAGAATTCAAGATTTTTGGTTTTTGGCCATGATAAAATCCAAGATAAATCTTGTGGAACGCACCAAAACGAAAACTAAAAGCCACCCTCCAACAGTGAGAATGGATAAGGCGGTGGTGGACAAGGACTAGCTTCCACCCCACCCGCCATCTCCGTCAAATAACCCACTTCCCCACTCCTATTACCATACCCGGACCCGTACCCGAACTCGGAACCACTACTATTCCCAATCCCATGGCCCGAAACCGTCGACAAAGCCGTGGGATTCATCATGTACGGGTCTTGCCCAGTCCGAGCCCGATCCACGACCCGCCTCTGGCTCCACCACCCCGGCACCGCCGTCGGCGTCTCCGGCGATGCCGAAGCCCGACGACAAAAGCTATCCATCTCAAAGCCCGTAGTCTCGGGTGACGAAATTACCGACATTAACCCCACAGCTCCATCTTCTACTTCATCCTCCGTCTTCACGGTGGAGTTGCTAGTGGCCCCCATCCCGGACGAAGACGACGTCGTCGAGGCTATCATCATGAGCCGCCGCCTTTTCTCGCCTGCGAGTTGCTCCGTAATCGCACGGTCCCTATTCTCGAGCATCATACGTGGCAAAATCTCGGGGTCCTCGACGACCTTGTGGAGAAAAGCCATCATTTGCTGCGGTCTTCTTTCTGTGGCCTCCAACCGCCTGTTCATGCTCTCCATCTCTTCTTCCAGGGCTTTCTGCTCCTGCTTCAACCTCGCTATCTCCATAACCATTTCTTCATCGTCAAGATCGACCTCATGCTTATTGGCCATCAAATTATACGAATTTCTATTGTGCTTTCTACGCACCACGTTTTTCAATAAATGCGTTTGGCCTCGCAGAAACCACTCGTTCGCGAACTCCCACTTATCTGGATCCACCTTTCGAAATCCCTGCATCAATAATCAAAAAAATGGAATGGGTTTTCATTTTTATTGCTTGAATTAATTCGTCGCTATATATATATAATTAAATTAACTTAAATTTATGCTCACATAAGTGTTGAGCTGGCGAACGAAGCTGGAGAAGTTGTTGTGCTTGAAATAAGCAGGCAAGAGTCTCTGAGAGAAGACTAAGGGGTCGACGACGATGAAGCTGTTGCTGGCTCTGCCCCAGGTGATTAAATTGTCCGTCGTCGGATCGTTGACCATCTGGTAAGTCTTCATAATGAACGGTGCGATGACGTTGTTGTTGATCTCCTCCATCATCATCCCATATAACTCTTTTGCTTTTTCCTCTCTCTCTTTCACAGCCTGCAGGCCTGCAACTCTGCGTTGTGTGTGATTGAGAGCGTTTTAGTGGGCAGTTACATTCACCTTTTTTCAGAACGATGAAGTACCATCGTAATATATATACAGACGCACGCACAGTAACACAGGGCTAACGTGGCACACGCCCATACGTTTCTCCTATTTCATTGGTCGGGATAATGGGACCCACCCGGCTCCGCTTTTATCCCACGTCATGGTTAGATATTTATCAAGGGTTTCAACTGGTGCTGTTACGCGCGTGTGTTGCGAGTGTGGGACTGAGTGGCGGGTTTTGGCCTTTATTCGTGACGTGGTCCCCTCAGTAGCAGACAACTGTAGCCAGACCTAGACGACAGGGTGGGTATTAGTCGAGATTGAATTGGATTAGCAATCTCTCTTAATCTTTTATGACAATTGATTCATGTTAAGTGGATTTGTTAATTTCAGTGTGCTGAGTGGAACATCATGGTGTATAGGTGATAGGCAAATAGCTATTGGCCTATGTTTATTTGCATTTACTAAGATGCCCAATGACCAACAATTTGTTGTCTCCTTTTTCTTTTGTAAAAACTAAGAACTTAGCCAGCTGTCGGATTTGGAAATATAATATGCTAAGGGGTCACTCTAGTGACACTCACTACTCACTAGTGTATCATTTGTAATTTTGTTATGAGTGTAAGGATTTTATTGGTTTTACTGAATTGAATTTGTGGTTTAATTTTTTAGTGTGTATAAATTATATAGTTAAATGTGAGTGAAAATGAAAAGCATAAATTAAAAGATAATATGATTTACGATCAGTCTTTTCTATCAGTGAATTTATTGGAAATATAAAGCCTTTAATTACTTTACAAATGGAGTGGATTCATAACATTGTAAAACTTTCACACTTCCATGTGGTTTGGCTGCATCATATCTGAATCACCCAAATTTAAAAATGAAAGGTATCATGAGATTCATGACTCATGTGGAGAGAGAGAGAGAGAGAGAGCCTTCTTTTGAGCATTTGTATGGTTGTCTTCAAATTTATATATTCGGTAGTCTGATTGCTTTACTTGTTTTAGTACTGTTGACTTTAATATATGAATTTTTTGTAATATGTATTACAAATATAAGATTTATCTTATTTATATGGTAATATTTTGTCATATATATAAAATATATTATATTATTATATTATTAATATACATCCACGTATTTTTATAAGAATTCACATAATATAACATGTTAAAATATCTTACAGAACAATAATTTCCTTAAATTCTAAATTATTAATAAAAAATTTTGAATTTATAATACAGGACTCCAAGTTAAAATAAAGCAATGAAAGTGTCCACTTCTTTTTTCACCTAATTTCAGGCACATGCTTTGTGATAGCACAAGGAAATCCGCACGTGAAGTACATCAAAATTTCAACAGAAAAATGTTTCCAATGAAAAAGGCTGCTTGGCCAAAAAGAGAAAGTAGTCAATTGTAAAGGTACATGTGTTGTGTCTAATTCTTGTGTTTAATTTTTTTTTTTTTTAAGGATGATTATGAAGCAAAAGTCAAACTAAATTGTCTAAATCTATGATTCACACTCTTATAAACAGTGTTATAAAAAAGGATAATGCTAGGGAGATTGTGTCATTGTACTATATTTGTGGTACCACATAATGTGACTTCCTAATCTAAAAAGAAAGAGGGAGTGAGAGAAAGAGATTAAGAGTGATTAAAAAACCACATCTTGTAATACCATAAATGTGGTAAAAGGACATGGTTCGATCCCCTAGCATTTTCCCATAAAAAATGAAAATCAAGACACCCCTATCCAATTTTTGTTTATGCAAGTGCACCAAATAAAGCATATGCAAGTATTCAGCATGGTAGTAAAAATACATAGAATAAATAGAATTAAGATAAATAAAAGTTTTGTTGCCTTCTAATTTAGCAAAAAAGGAAACATTGAAGGGATGCCAAGCAATCAAAACTGTGAATGGAGTTCTTCTATACTCTATAGTAGAAAAATATTACATCATATGAGCAAATCTTATGATGATTAAGCAATTTAAACTCTACTATTAAAATTTAATATGTTAGATTTAATGCCGATAATAATTATTTAATTTAACAGCATTCTGAGAGGAGGTTATGAGTATCAATTTCATAAAGAATTGGGGTTGATTAACAAAAAATTATACCAATAATGCAATATTCTCACAAATGAAGCGAAGAAGCACGCGCTTGCTAGGAGAGTAAGGAGAGAAGTCCAAGATTTTGATTGAATAAAAAAATGAAACGTATGAGGGCATGAGCCAATGGGAGGGTGTAAAATGGGAGCGCCAAATAGTGGGCTTAGATTCGGTCGCTCGGAATCCGATTTGCTTTTGCTTTTGGGCTAAGACTGCTCGCTCCTCGTGCGTTGGCGCGTAAAGGGATACAGAACATGTGGCGCCTTCACACTCGGCCACGCCTCTAAGTACGTTTTGGCTGTCTTGGAGTGGTGTTAAGGCCACAGGGAGCACATTTATTTACTCTAAATCTATGCTTGTCTCTATCTTCACACCCTCTCTTATTGTATCTTGTCGGTTCATTTTATGCCATCAGCCAAAATCTTATTATAATTATTTTCCTTTTAATATTCATTTTATCAATTATTTATGATAAACATATCTATGTGAATTATTTTAAGGCTTATTTACCAAAATACTTATAAAGTTAATTTTCATTCTCATTTTACTTCTTTAAAGTTAAATCTTCTCACATTTCTTTATGATTTTTATAAATCACTCACATAAAGCAAGTGGCGCCCATTTTGCATGGTATCAGTCCTACTCACCTTTATCCGTCAGTAAATTACTATAATGTCCATTCATGTAGGCGATACGTCAAATTTTTTAATAGACTCATGAACGAAATTGAGGGAACTTGTCTTATAAGAGTGATTTGTAAAAATCATGGGGCAAAGTAAAAATATTTAACTTTAAAAGACAAAGTGAGAATGAAAGTTAATTTTATAAAGTATTTTGGGAATAAACCTTATTTTAAATCAATAGATATTATAATATTGTTCTTGAAGTTATAACAACTAGTAGAAATTAATTTATTTGCTTAGTCACGAGTATTAGGAATTGATAGTGTTTATAAATAACCATTTATAACTTATATTAAAAATACAAGCCAACGTCAACCATTTATAACTTCCATAGCTCCACATACCCCCCCCCCCCTCCTAAAAGAATGGATTTAATAATTCATTTTTTTAAGGGAGAGACGAATTCCATACTAACTCATGGTCATACATTTGGGGGTCTAATGGTCCATACGCTAACAAATGGTCACAACGATGATGATTTGGGGATCAAATAAACATTGGGCCAATGACACCTGTACAATTATGCATGTGATAAATTCCTAAATACAAAATTAAAAAGAAGGATGATGGTAATCTTCATTTTCTCCTCCTTAGCAAAGGAAGATCCTTTGCTTACCCAAATCAGAAATGGGCACTAATTTGACGAATTATATATTTCTTTATTTTTTTGCCATTAACGAATTATATATTTCATTAATAGAAAAATCAACATATTTGACATACAATCTACATGACCAACAAAATAGAAAAAGATGGATAATTTACAATACAACAAGGAAAGAATATACAGATGCATAACTAATAACTTAAATAAAAATGGACTTACCTGTACTTACAATAAGAGTTCAATTATCATCCTCCATTATTGGAACTTTATTTATCAATAAAAGTATTGAACTTAGATAATATTCACTTAGTTACTTCCTAACCAGTAACCAGTTTTGGTATGTGCATGAGATGAGTGTTAATAGCTTTACATATAAATGCGTTTTTAATTTGTTATGAGTAAAAATGAAGTGTCTTTTTTTAAAGTGTTCTATCATGTAACCTTGATCCCACGGCAGTGTTATTAATGGAATCTTATGTGAATCTTAATAAGTTGGTTTACCATAAATATGTGACTATTTTATATCCAATCAATCTGAATATTAGTTATGAAGTCCTAACCCACTATCATGGTTATGTAAGCATACACGACTTATCGAAATCTTTCTCTGTCCTTTCATTTCAATGATTTCATACATCTCAAGCAAATAGTGATGCCTCTGTGATTGGCTGGTTAAGTAATTAAGGAAATTCAATTTTTTTAAGGTCTAAAAGACTAAAAGTTTGATAAACAACTCCAAAACAAACCCAACATAGGCATTAGATGATCCACAACCATATTATTTTCCAAAAGCAATTTGTCGTCCGATGCGACTGATTTTTACTATGAAAGCGATCACCTTTGAAAAAAGTATGTTTATGAATGTGATTGATTTATTATTATACCGCCATACAAATCTTTTTATTTATTTTTATAATTACATTCACCTAATAAATGACTTGAAATTGTTGTTTTCATTATATAATATATATAATTCCTATTTTCTCTTATGCCTGATATATTAGTATATTACCATAAACAGTTTATGAATTAGAGGCTCATGTTCAAAAGTAATTTTATCTGATCACATTCCTACAACCCTCTGATAGTGGGTAATCATGAAATACATTAATTTGGTGGGTTTGTAGGTGTGTTCAAGTTTGTAACTATTGAGCTTTAGCCTTTATAAATTAAAGATAGCCAATGATAAAAAAGGAAGGAAGAGTGACAAAATCTGAAAAAAACAAAAAAAAAAAAACAGAAAAAACAAAAAGGAACATTATGGAAGGTCAAAATAGTCTACAAGGATCCAAGATTTTGAGAAGAAAAACAGAGATGATAGCGACTCTAGGTAGGACAAGATTATATCCTGCTTTAAACACAAAGATTACAATCTGTATCGTGTCTTTTAAGTCTTAAGCCGACTCTAGAAAAAGATATGGGATGTACTGGATTCAAAACTACAACAGAGTCAATGACACTAGTGCACCAATGAGACTCTAGATATTGAAACAAAAGAAAGAAAAAAAGTGTAGATATGGACTATGGCTTTAATAATTTTACTATTTCCATTCTATATTCTAGGATGTTATAGAAGGAGTATATGATTGACAGGATGGCTTAAAAAGAACGCAATAGGTCGGTTTCACAGGAAAAGAAAATGGAATAAAAAAAGAAATAAGTTGTTAAGCAAATAAGGGGAGACTACAATTCAAGATCGGTCCATAAGCTGCAAGGAGATGTACAACTATATAGTAGAACAAATAAATCAAATCAAATTAAGGGTTAAAGTTACACAGCCATAGAGCTTTACAAAATATGCCCATGAGCAAATATGCATCATGCATCGTTCTCTATACTCATAGGTCACAATTTCAAACGACTTGAAAGTAACAGAGAAAGAAACTAGATTTAGCCATCTACTCGAAACAAGGTGTTTGAGGTAAATGGGATTCATAAATTTATAGAAAATTAATTTAGCAACTCACCAAACAAGGAACTTTCTGCATAAGCACGCTACTGCAGACTTTTATGAAGAGCCAACAAGCAAGCATTTTCATGATTCCTATAACTCAGAGGAAGCAACAGTCATTAACTAGATAGGCATAACAGATAGAAAAAGAAACAAGGCCCAACCAACAGCCCAAACCCTGCAAACAGTGGAGTCACTACTGTATAATCGAAACCAAACCTCCAGCAAGGAAGAGAATGAATCATCGTATCAACTGCACGCTTCAGAAAGTCCGCATGCCAACTGCTCTGATCAGTTCTCTCTCCCAAATAGTATCAGTTACTTGAAGATACTAAAACACTATGCTCATTCAGACGCTTCTGGAATTGAGCCAACTGAGTCTGCAGTTGAAGAATTCCTGCAGCCTTCTGGGAGAGTATGGCATTCAATTTAGAGATATAATCATCAAGTCGATTGCCTGGTTTATCAGCTTCAACTAGTAGATTCATCTCCTGCATAAGTAGTTAAACACAGTTTAACCGCATCTAGACATATATGGTAACAAAATAAAAATGAGCTCAACAGAGATTCTTGCTGACCTCCCTAACAATGTCTATTGTCTGCTCTAGCTGTCTTCGGTGAGCAGTCACAAGCTCTTCCTCTTCCTAAAAACAAGCAAATCAGAATATCAATTAACAATTGAGTGGCTGATATGAAAATCAATATCGGAAATTCTACAATGTCTTTACTTGCAAGACAGCATTGAGATCATCATCGGAATTAGAGTTGATAGCCTCCGAGTCAGGCAGATTCCCCCATTTCACCAGAGTGTTGATCTTTCTCTTTTCCTTCTTTCTATTCACCCATGATGGTTTCTCTTGCTCATAGGGGAGCTCAAAGTAGTCAAAATCATCTTCGCCTATGCCAATTTGACCACCTATCTGACCCTTGTAATGATCCGAATATACAGATGCAGCCAAACCTCCTTCCATCCTCCCACTAGGAACACGATCCACATTAAATTGTGGGGAGGGTTCTCTCTCAATCTGTTTGGACCAACCAGAGGTGCTCTTTTCATTAGGAACATAAGTCATGTCATCCTCAAAGGTAGTGTCAATTGGTAAAGTTGAAGACAAGGGCAATGCAGTTGAGTCTCTAAGGTTTGGAAGTGAAGAAAATTGATGCCTTTTGGAGCTGCTCCCTTTTGATAAACTCTTCACCCTGGGAAGTAAAAAATTCATGAGATATGTAAAAACAATAATAAAATTCACTTCCCAACTTCTTTTGTGCAAAACCAAATACCTGTCAGCATATCTCAGTGTGTTGAGAGTGTGTTCACATGATCCCGTGCTCGGTGAAATGCATGATATCATAACGGTGCGTGAATCACCAACAAATGAATCTCTAAGCACTTCAGTCAACTTACTCCCTCTGAAAGGAATGTGACCTTGGTCATTGTCAAGGGCTCTAATGCATTCTTTTAAAGCAAGTAAGCTTTTATTAATTTCAGCACCTTCCATTCTGAAAGAAGAAAGTAAACTATCATCTCCTGCAACTCATAGGTCCTTTAACAATAGTACCTAAAGACAGTCAATATAAATGCAAAAGGAATAAGGTTAAGTCACCCAAGATCTCATAGGAGAACCAACCGACTCAATAACCCTTAGTATGCAAAGGATGATGCTATTTTCTTAACGACAACATGCTCATTGCTTAGATTCCACACATCAAATCCCCACCTTGTCTGTTTATCATTATCTGTAGTATCAGCACCACGTTCACTTCCTGCAAGGTCTATGAAAGATAGCTTGCCTACAAGTCGGGCAGGCTTTGAATCAGTTCCATCAACTGATCTCTTAATACAAAGCTGAAGTATAGCATGTGATCTGGAAGATTCCTCATTCGCACCAGTGGTACCAGTACTTCTTGTGGCATTTCCTTTCTCAATGAACTCTTTGACCATCTCCACATTTGACACCCTGTACTCTTGCAAACCCACAATGCACACTTGCTGTTTACCATCCTCCCTCATGCAAAGCTTTCTGAAAAAGTGGAATTCTTTCAGGATAATGAGCCTGAATGTGAATCTATTCTTGCCTAGAGGCTGAAATAACTTACTTTCGATCATTTAGGAGATCAAAAAGTTTTCCTCCGTATATCTCGAAAAAACTCAGGAATAATTGGAAGCCTTGGTTGCGATATGTATCAAGCATTAATCTTAAAATATCTTGGGATGCTTTAAGGGGCAGTGGCTGCATAGTATAAGTCTTCCCACTACCTGAGCAAGCAAATAAGATCCACTTAAGTTTATACGTGTACAAATATAACAGAAACCCAAATACAACAGAAACCAAGTGAACAAACCGAGAGAGAGCATTAAAAAAAACCATGACAGAGATGCGCTTATCTTACAAACAATGTCCAAGCATCAATTTCCCATGTCTAAAGGGTGTTATGCATACAATCCCCAAGTAAAAGTACACATGCATGTGTTTTACCCAGAGATTCAAGAGAAATACAAACAGTTTTCTTACTGAAAATTGAATAAGTGGAGTGTTTATACATGTAGGAAAAATTATTAAAAAAGAACAGAACAACTTACAAAATAATGAAGTGATGCAAATTTTTAAGTATAATGGAGAAGTACTATGTTTTAGTAACGGGCATAAATACTTGCCTGTTTGCCCATATGCAAAGCAAGTTGCTTTTGTTCGTTGGAAAATCAGTGGAACTATGGGCTCTACAGTCTCCAAGTATACCTGAAGTAACAAAATTAAAGATATTGTAAAAGCAACTGATTGAAAAGTGTAAAGTGAAACAAGTCTCTGATAAACTTACTTCATCATTTGAAACATCTTCATTCAGCACAGCATCAAATACAAATTCATGTTTCTCGACATATTCCGTTAAGTCAACCTGCAGAGGATGGTGAATTAAACTTAGAGGTTCCTAAACATACAGCTCAATAAACAGCAAAGAGAGAATTTCTTAAAGAGATCCAGAAAATTGGCATATAATAGTATAATAATGGTGTAAAACTAAATTAATCATTTTATATAACCTAGGCAATCTGCATTCAGGAATTACATCAATTTCCAATTCCAGTTTCTAAAGACGAGTGCAGCAAGAACTATCCTTCTTTCGGCAGATAAGTTTAATATATTATATATGCTTGGCCACACATCAGCACAATGCCACTGAGAAATATGATGAGGTGAAGGTGTGTGGGAGGGGTCGAGCTGTTAATTCTTTACGTTCACCCACTCATACACACAGACACATGAATGCATGCAAATATTGAACTGATAATCACCATAAAGAATTGGCCCACCAGTGCTCACCTTGAGTTTTGTTTCATGAACTGTGAGAGCATTAGAATTTGGTTCTATTGTAATAATGTCTTCCTCTTTCTTTGCTATTTCCTTTTTATTTAGTGGTCTCTTGCGCACCTGAATAGAAAATTATCACTGGGACTTGCATTGCAAATTAAAATATAAAATAAAAAAGGAAAAAGAAAGGAAAAAGATAGAAAAGAAGAGAACGACTAGTCATGCTCAATTGGTTTGTTCTGAACTGCAATTTCTTCACTATCAAAAAGAAAATGCAATTTGTTCAAGAAATCAAAAGCTGCCATTGCTGCATGATACAGAGTAATAGAAACTTTTAAACGGCATCAGTGAGACATACCACAACTTTGATCTTAGCAACGCTATTGGCCCTTTCTTTTTCTGATGATAAACTCTTGATCAGATTATTCTCAGGCAAACCTCTTAACCTGCTTGTAAGCTTGTTGGTGGAGAGAAATGGCTCAGAGTCATCAAAACTTTTACCACTAACAGGTTGATGAAGTGGGTATCCATTATATAGGTTAGGAACGTTCATCTACCAATAGCATACATCAAAACATCAATCACCAGTTGTTAATTTATTTTCACAATGTATTGAATCAAAGCAGAGAAATGTGAGGGCCTGAGGGGTTAAGCTTCAAAAAGTAAAAATGGAGTAGGGTTGATTTTATTAGCAAGTAATAAGTTAAGCAGCCACACCTCAATTTCAAATCAATGTAAAAACATTGAAAGTCCAATTGTGTAGGTGAAAAATGAAATCATGAATTACAACCATTAGCCATAAGATAGGTAAATACATAACGGCACCGTAACCATAAAATTCTAATCTTTCTCAAAAACATAACACAAGCAAAGTGATTAAACAAGAAAATTTAGAAAAAAGAAAGAGGCCCATGCAATTAAAGTTGGAACACCGCAGTTACAAATTTACTGAGTAATAAGCGACATTCTTGATATCAAAGAAGCATAAACTTACTGAAATTTATGATCAGACGAAAATTCAAATAAATTGAATAGGCCAAACCTCAGGTAATAACTCAGTATCAATGGAATGCAGATCGAGCAAGCCAGGGCTGAGCTCACTGGGCGAAACTTGATCGTCACCGTTCCTTCTCATGCTCGACGATCGCGATTTAATCGGAGGCGTCGCAGCCTCCGGAGACCGCTCATCACCATTTCTCTGACTCTGCCTGCTCATTCTCGACCCGTACAACTCAGAGTCCTGCAACCAAAAATGGCAGAATGTGAGTTTCGTATGGAAAGGACCGGTACGTAATTGTGAGCTCAACAAGAGGCAAACTCAAAGCCGCAAAGATCAAGAGGACCTGTGAGAAAGTACTGGAGGATTGGAGCCATTTCGACGACGGCGCGTCGATGAAGTGGTCCGAATACTGGCGCTGGTGGTGCATCGCCGAATTAGATCGCGACATCTGTCTCCCCGCCACCACATTCATGTTCGTAGCAAGTTCTCGATCCGATTCCGCTTCTTAAAATCACAATATTCACACTCTCTGTAGCAGAAGCTCTTTTGACTCCGCTGGCTGTAATAGCTCCAATACACTTTATATATAATCAGAGAGAGCTTTAGAGAGATGAAGAAGCTGCTACAGAAATGGTGGTGGTCTGGAAGATTTTCTCTTTCTGAAACTGTTCTTCAGTTTTCTCGCTAAACAAACAGTGCGAGAGAGAGAGAGAGAGAGAGAGAGAGAGAGAGAGAGAGAGAGATTGATTTTTGAAACTTCGAAAAAGGAAGTTTTGGGAATTGGGTAGCTATCGAGGCAAGCGTGCGATGAATAACAGTACAGTCGCACAGAGGAGTAGAAAGCAACGGCGCGTGTATTCCACTCGCTTTTGGAATAACGAAGAAGATGCAGTGGCGGGGACACGTGTTCTTCTTTTTGCAGTGTTGGAATTCCTCGGGCGGGGTCGTTGGTCTCACGTCGTGAAGTGCATGGCCTGATTCAGTGTATCGCGGGTCTATGGTTTTCTATGATGTATGGGTTCTTCGCCGTATCGTGGGTGGAAAATTGGACTTCTGAAGGTGGAGCCCATCTGATAATTTTAAAGTAAGCCCACGAATCACGGTTGGCTTATTAAAATGGGTTGGGCGGTCCATAATTGGGATATGGCAAATATGCTGAATTAATGTAATGTCACCCTTGCGACTAAGATTTTCATAATTGGTTGCAGAACCGGATAACAACCGGTGGGAAAATTTGAATTTGAATTAGTAGTTTGTCGGTAACATAATTTAATATTTGACACAAACATTCCACTATGAAATCTCTATAAATGTGGCTCTCTGTCAAAAAAAAAATTAATCTCTTATGTTGTTCAAAACTTCAAATGTAGCAACACAGTCCACCAAATATAAAGTAGGCAAAATGGTAAAACTGCTTCCATTGTCCAAACACAATTATAATACAAGGGTCCACAACTTCACATGTTGACCCAGTTAATGAATTCAAATGCAATTAAAAAGTCAGATATATAGTTATTGGATCACCCTCTCTCCCTTTAACTTTTGCAAAATCAATAGAAAATAAGAAAGTATAAGATATGGTCCTAAATGTTAGACAATGTTTTTCAAAAAGAGAAGAACAATGTGTGCTTGAATATAATATGGCAATGCTCTCTTTTTAACTAACTCTTGCCGAGTTTTGAAGAGTGAACTACAAGGCATTACATATTTTATTTTGATTTATTATAATGTAATATATATTATTGTATGTCTATTAATGGGTTGAGAACTTGAGATACAAACTTATGTTATAAACTTAAGTTAGGAAATTAAATTTTAGTATGGGGTTAAAGATTTGGACCAGTTGAACTTATAGATAAAGTTCAAAGGAAATTTGATCAAGTTGACAAATTTGTTATTACAAACTCAATATATGCTCTTTTTAACATGTTATTATGGATTTATCATAAATGCTCACTTAAGAGACTTAATTTAAGGAACAATGTATCCAAAAATGATATTCATTCAATATTTGTTAATTTCAATCATTATGTTAAATCCAAGAGTTGAATTTATTGTCCCACAAATAATGTCCCTTAGTGAACACTAAACCTTGGATTGAATTTGGGATAAACTATGTAAGTTGTACCCCTACTTTTAAAACACACATATCCTCTACTTATTTGTATAAGTAATCTTGTATACTAATTGTGATACCCTTTATAGTAGTTGTGTGTCTTTTTTATTTAGTATTAATTACATAAATAAAGAACCAATATAATTAATAAGTGTGAAGCACTTACTAATAAGTTGAGATGGCCGAGTTGGTCTAAGGCGCCAGATTAAGGTTCTGGTCCGAAAGGGCGTGGGTTCAAATCCCACTCTCAACATTAATTTTTACCTTTTTTTCAACCCACTATACATATTAAATCCCAATCTGAACGGCCAAGATTAATCTCCAATCCCAGCGCGCGCTTTTTGACGAACCCTTCATCTTCAGTTTTCATTTTCACTGTTCCAAAAATTGCAGCAGAGAAAGCTAAGCAAGTAAAGCAACCCAAAGCGCGAAAATGGCTCAAGCCGCGAGGCTCCACCTCCGATTGCAGAAGGAGCTCAAGCTCCTCCTCACCGACCCTCCTCCCGGCGCCTCCTTCCCTCTCCTCTCTTCCTCTTCTTCACTAACAACCATCGATGCCCGTAAGCGCCCCCGATTCGTCCTTGTTTGGTTACCGAGAAAAAAAAATTTAGTAATAATAAAATGTTTTGCTTTTGGTTCAGAGATTAAAGGCCCAGAAGGAACCGTGTACGCCGAAGGGATTTTCATCCTTAAGATTCAAATACCCGAGAGGTTGGTTGAAGAGTATGATGTTTTTTTAGGGATTCTGAATTTGGGAATTTTCTAACTTTTCTTTGGGGTTTACAATTTTCAGGTACCCATTTCAGCCTCCAAGTGTTACCTTTGCCACGCCGATTTATCACCCTAATATCGACAACGGAGGCCGAATTTGCCTCGACATTCTCAATCTTCCTCCAAAGGTGAGTGAACATTTCAATACCACCAAAGAAAATGTTATCTAGTGTGGTTTTAGGTTGTGAATTTTTCTTTTTTGTTCATCATCAATTTATAATGAGGGTTAGGTTAATACCCATTTGAGCAGGGGGCATGGCAACCATCATTGAACATTTCAACCGTGCTTACAAGCATAGGGTTGTTGCTGAGTGAACCCAATCCTGACGATGGCCTCATGTGTGAAGCGGTGAGTGTCTTAAGTCAATATATGCTCATGTATGGTTGGGACTTGGGAGTTTTGGGCCTTGGAGTTGGTGTATCAATTATTGCTCAACAAGTTTGATTTCTGTAGTTTTGGATGTGCAGAGTAGGGAGTTCAAATACAACAGACAAGCTTTTGACCAGAAAGCTCGATCTATGACTCAGAAATATGCTCACCCTGCAGCTTCTGGGAATGCTTGTAACAGTCCATTTCAGAGCCATGCGAATCCAAGCACAGTATTAGCATATGTTTTGTTGAAAAGTTTACTTTTCCGGATTTGAGCCCTTCCGAAGTGTAACCTCTTTCTTCTTATATTTTCTCTCCAGGTCCAGCTGGAAGTTGAAACGACAAATCACGAGTCGAAACATGAAGCAAATGAGCCTGTTGTAAGTCATAAGAAGTTATTTGGGAGTAGCAGGAAGCTGTCACTGCAGTCTTCAGGCCAAACCCAGGAAAGGGATGTTTATGGGGAAGGGAGTGAAGTGCCTAAAGACAACCTATTTCTCTCTGAATATGGGAACCAGATGGAAGTTGAAGGAACAGAAAAGGTGCTAAAAGATACACTTGATCAGCGCAATCAGAGTCAGGAGAAGCTATGCAGGAGCAGACGGAAGTTATCCCTTGAAGCCCTCAGCCAATTCCAGAGGAAGAGTGATAATGGCATGGAGAATGTGGTGCCAAATCACTGTCCATCACTTACATCACAAAATCTTCATGTGTCATCTTCAGATTCATTGGTGCCGCAATCTGGGAACTTTAACAAGCAAGGACTTCATCAGAGTCAAGATAGTAAATCGACAGATGACAACATTAACATGAGAGCAAAGAGGCTGTGCCAGTTTGGGAACAAGCAGCCATTGGGTTCTTTGAACACATCAAAAATGATTAACGAAAGTAACGATGAAATGCTTGCTAGGCCTGAACTATTGTCCTCTCAGTCCCATTCCAATGCGTTTTCGGAGCCTTTGCCAATGACGCCAGCTCTTGACAGTGTCGAATGCAAACCCCATAAAGAGTTTATTGATGGAATGGGAAATGGCTCTATTGATACAAGTCGCAAGAAACTTTGTTTAGCTGGCAAGAGACTTTCGCTTGGACTAAGAGGCTCATCAGAGAAGCAGGAAAAGGGTAACAAAGAAAATGCGGTGCCACAGGTGAGTGAGTACTATGACAAGGGATCAAAGAATGATGGTGTAAGTGTGAGCCATAGGAAATGTGGGACTGATGGACCGGCTAAATTGCAAGAGGAGAATAGTTACAATATGCTTCCACACTCCCACAGTGTCTCTTCACATCCATCCAAGTCCTTTCCTAAGCAACAACAGAACTTGAGTTGGGATGAGAAGCGGCAATCTGATCAAAGTTACAATTGTGACCTTATCGGAGTGGTAAAGCCAAAGGAAGCAGAAGAATCAGAAATACCAGAGTCTGAGGCAGTAATTGTGTTGGACAGTGAAGATAGTGAGGAGGAAAGGAGTGCACTTTCAAGGTCTAAACCATTGCTAGCAAGAAAGCGCTTGGGAAAGTGGAGAATAAGGGCGTGAAAGTCTTTAGGCTCCAATTCAAATTAGGCTGTTTGATGTGATCCTTTACTAGCCTTTTGCTATTGAATCTTCGGATGCTTGATAAAGGTGTCGTACCTATGAAATGAAACACCTTTTTGGCTTCAAAATCTGTACCTTATTCAACATGTTCCAATTCACCCGAAAACAGTGATCCTTTACTCTACTTGACAATCAACAGTACCTTTTTCAACTTGGCAATCATTTCCATTCGTTATGTAACTTATGTTGACCACTTTTTCTTTTTCTTTTCTAGTACATTTTGTCGTAACAGCAGTTGAAGTGTTGCCACAAAGTCAGGATATCAATTGGGCCTTTCTTTGAACCTTCCTAAACCTTGAGCCAAGAAAGCCAACCTTTTGGGCCTCTTCTTTGGTTGTTTGGAATATCAATTGGGCAGATTGGGTTTGGGCTGTGTAAATTACTCTAGTCGGTCTAAAGAAGAATCACAAGTATTTGATAAATAAATAATATAAAAAGGGTGAGGAAATCAATGACTCAATGAGGAGTTGTGGGTATGGTCTTACAGAGAGAAAAAAAGACAGGTAGAGGTAGAGAAGCTTAGAGCGTGTGAGTGAGTGAGTGAGTGAGGCGGTTGGCCTCAGCGGCTGAGACCTGAAAGACAGACAGACAAAGCCCAAAATCAAACTCAAAGACGAAAAAGAAGAAGAAGAAAAACCAGAAATGATGGCATCTAGTTGCATCTCAACGCTGAGTGTATCTCCCACTTGGAGAAGGCAATCTCTTTCAGCAACCCCAACTTCCTCATCCTCATCCTCACGTTTCGCTCCTCGACGGTATCGCAGTCAGGTGGTGTGTATGGCCCCAGATGAGGAGAAACTCACTCGCCGAAACCCTCTCGATTTCCCAATAGTATGCTCCTCCTTACTCCTTACTCCTTACTCAGCTGTGTGGTCTGGAGATTGGTTTTGAAATTGTTGGTGCTAATTTGTTTTTGATTTGCATAATTGCATTGCAGGAGTGGGAGAGGCCTAAGCCAGGGCGCAGACCTGACATTTTTCCACAGTTTAGTCCCATGAAGACACCTTTACCACCTCCAATGCCGTATGACCCACCTGAAGAAGATGAAGAGGAGGAGGAGAAGAAAGAGGAAGAGGAAGAGCAAGAGCAAGAGGAGGAGTCTCCTGAAAAGATTGACCCAGATAAGAACAACTTGTCTCTGGACTCTAGCAAGACCTAGATTCTTAAAAGCCCATTAAATTTGATGGTCTTGAGCTTGTAGTGTTGCTATAGGTGTAAGTGCTTTCCCAGTGTATGAGTTCAAAGGATTATGCTATCTTATGAATTTTGTTTGATATTGAATGTTAGATTGCTTTTTTGATGAAATGGGTGTCCTTTACTCCAAATACTCTCTCTATGTTTTTTTTGGCCACTCAAATACTCTCTGTAGCTAAAATTGGAGCAATTAGTAATTAGTTCAGGAACTAATGTCATAAAGGCAACTTCTTGGGTCATACAATCAGAAATTCAGAATTTACATATTTACACTCATTATGTATCTGCTAGTATACTATCCTATGGAATATGAGAGTAGTGTCTTTATCTAGCTTCCATCACAGTTATGGATACACCATTTACTGAATCAATATCCGACCTTCCATCAGGTAGTGATGACCCAGCTTCACTTTTCGAAATAGAGTAAGCAGGGTGTTTTGGATCAGGCAAAAACATGGCATCGCTTGTAAGCATGTTTATGACTTCTGACATGTTAGGTCTATCTGTTGCATACTCTTGCACACATAGGAGACCAACATGAATATACTTTGTAACTTCGCCCTTGGGGCACGAGTCCAATGATGTGTCCTTTAGCTCTTGACTGTCACCTCGTTTCCACAAATCCCAGGCCTGCAATCATTTAAATTTCGATGCAGTATGTGAGTCTTCAATCGTTTTAGGATATCTTTTTGTTCTAGTTGAAATTAAATGCCAAATTTCGATGTATCCTTATAACTTACTAGTTCAATGAGGCTAAAAGCAGTAGATGAAACAAAAGCAGTGTTCTTTTTGCCACTCAAGATCTCCAGCAGTAAAACTCCAAAGCTGTAAACATCAGACTTCTCTGAGAATATGCCATTCATGGCATACTCGGGAGACATATATCCACTGCACAAAATCATCATATGAAATTTAGAGAACATTCATTTCTACATAAAGCAAATATATAAATGTTACCGTGCTTATTGGAAGACATTACTATGATATATAAAAAATATATATATCATACATTGTTGTTTTTGTACTTACTATGTTCCAACAACTCTATTGGTATTTGCTCTGGATTCATTCTGTCCGAAAATTCTGGCCATCCCGAAATCTGATATCTTAGGCTTCATATTTTCATCAAGTAAAATGTTGCTAGCTTTCAGATCTCTGTGTATGACTCTAACTCTAGAATACTTGTGAAGATAAAGAAGTCCTTGTGCAATCCCTTCAATGATGTTGACGCGTCTTTGCCAATCTAATTCTTTCACTCTAGTGGAATCTGCAGTTAAGTGGAATTCATAGTATGCTTAGACTTAGTGGTCAACATAATAATCAAACTCAGTAAAAATAATAATAGTCAAACACAAGATGAGGGGGAAAAGGGGAGTCTTTTGCATTTTAAAGGAATTATGGACAAACCAAAGAGAAAGGCATCCAAGCTTGTATTTGTCATGTATTCGTAGATCAGAATCTTCTCCTCTCCTTGAATGCAATAACCCAAAAGCCGAACAAGATTACTGTGTTGAAGGTCAGCTATTAGTGTAACCTCATTCATGAATTCTTGTAGCCCTTGTCCTGAATGTCTCGCAAGTCTCTTTACTGCCACATGTTGCCCATCTGCTAATACCCCCTACATTATTTTTAAATGTCAGATACCAATTTTCAGTCTCCATATCCATTATTTGACAAACTTAGATTAGATTTACCTTGTAAACTGGTCCAAAACCACCCTCTCCTAGCTTGCTGGCAAATGAGAAGTCATCTGTTGCAGCCACTATTTCAGGAAAACTGAACAACTGAAACTCCTGCCCTCGCCGTTTGCCTATTTTGAGCTGGTATGCATCGCCGAAGCTGCTAATATGAGATCTCAACTCAAGTAATCCTTGCTCTTGGCTTGTTTCCACCTGGTCTGCATCCCGATGAATGTAGTATCTAAAGTTACTTGTACATGGAAATTCATGAATCAACAGCAAGAAAATCCTTTGCATTTTGTACTTACCAGTTTGCTGCATGAGCCTAAGTTTTCTTTTCCTTATGTAGTAGCACAAGTAGCCAATAAGTAGCACTGCCACTGCAAGTATAATGCCCATGATAACCCATATCCACCATTTTTTCTTTGTATTTCCCGTGCCTCCTTCAAGTTACATTTTATTTTACAGGTGTTGTAAGTATCACATTAGCTTAAGCATTTCTAACATCTAAATGAAATTTAAAACAGCAAAATATGCAGAGATGTACTAGATAGACACAGTTTTGGTTATGAGGTCAGATATACCTTTGCTATTATTCGCTACAGTAAGGAGATAAGCAACTCCAAAGTAATCATTCTGGACAAATTGTGCTCCTTTACTCAAAAACAGACATCCAGACCCATTGGGATATATACTTTCGTAGCCAATACAGGTGCAATCGCTCCAGCAAGTAGTTTGACAATCACTAAGAGCCAAGTTAGTATTATTATCATGGTATGTCGATTCAGCTCCATTTAATAAATACCCATTTTTTGGCACAAATATCTCAGAACCATTCCTGCATTCAGAGGGCTTCTCCTCTATGCATATGGCATCCGGATAATTCGGGTTGAATTCGCATGGACTGGTCTCTGTACTCTCCCAAGAAGTACCATTTGGGGTTAATAAGGACTGAGAGATTTGTCCCCAAGAATTCAGTTCCCACCTTGATAGAGTAGAACTATTCTTAACAGAATAAGAAAAGTACTTTTCCTCCTTGTTTGAAACAAAAGTGAACTCAAATAAGTCAACCCTTGTTGTCAGTTGAGGGGCTGCTTGAAAACCTCCATTTTCCCAGACCCCACTGGTCCAGTATACATCCTCTCGCTGCCAGATGATCAATTGGTTGGTGCCGCCAGGATCCACGCCAAGCCTGAAAGCACCCGGTGCAGGGACTTGATCACTGAACCATGAAGAAAGTGTCCAATTCTGTCCTGTCGTAAGGTTCATGCCTAATTTCATTCCAGGCAACAATGTGTTGCTTGGATAATTAAAACTGTCCCATAAAACGTTTCCATTGGATACTTCTCTTATAACAAGATTTCCATCACCCAGTAAATCGGCCGTCACATTACTAGAAACTGTTTGATTGATATTTGATACATATATTTGCCCTCCATCATGTATGATCTTCAAATTTCCATCACTATCCAATGTCAATACTGCAGATGAATCGTTGATCGGAGTTTCTGGGTTCGCCACCCACACTGCATCTGGATGATTAGGTAGTTTGCTGTACCATACTCCCAAGAACCTATTACTGGTAACACCAAGCTTACTTGTAAGTCCAGGACTGAAGAAGCCTACCTTGTAGAAACCATTTTCAGAAACAAGATGATCAGCATTCTGGTCACTTAGCTGTTGGCCTTGATTCAGTCTATATACTATTTCTGCAGAAGAAGAAACAAGAGATTGCACCCAGATACATGAGAAGAAGAGAAACACAAGGCTTCTCAGTTTAGCCATTTGGCTTAGATGTTATCTCTCACAAAAGTGTTTGTATAACTTGAATACCCTTTTGGGTTAGGAGACTACAATTGCCTGTAATTACTTGCACAGTTTTGATACGCTGGGGAGAATGTGACCAAAACTGGTTGACATTTTGGACCCGTGACCTGTGAATTTTATTGACTTGTTCTACATTTCTTTGAAAGTTAATAGGGATGTCCATTAAATTATGCGCAGTTGCGCACTCATCTTAGAAGGTTCTTGGCCATTAAGTCGTGCACACTGGGCCCACCATGGTCCAAGTCATACAAGCCTACCCATATTACCTTATTCAATTTCTTGCTGATTATAATTAATTACAGGAAAAGTCCAACATTTCCATTTTTGTGTGTTTCTTTGACAAAGAATAGGTCATGTGTCCTCTGTTTCAGATTGAGCTCGTTATTACCTATGAAGACCGCAACAAAAAATTACAACCGCCAAAGGGTCAACGAATAAGGAAGGGTTTACTACTTAATGCATAAATCGACATGTGAACTTGCCTTATGCAACTTCCATAAAAAGTTGTGCCCCATGAATATTAATAGGTAATTGATTAATATAACTCAACTCTTCTGCCATTTTTGAACAAGTTTCCAAAGTGGATCTATTTTCAAGTCTAGTCATAAGACTCATAACACGCTTATATTTACATGCCTCGAGAAATTTAAAAAAAAAATACAAAGAGGGATAACTTTTCACATGGTAATTTTTTTTGTCAATAAATAATTCATTAGATCCCAAAGCGCCATTCCCTCTCCCCTTAAATACCTGTAGAGCCTGTGGCCCCCTCTCTCACAAAAAAAAAAGTGCTACTATTTGCACACATTTTTCTCTTATACACCTCTTACCATCTTCTAAAATTTAAAATTTATCTTTTACACACCCTTCCCATTACCAAAATACCCCAACCTCATTAATCTTACCAAAATTTCTCACTATACATCCACCTAATCCAAACATTACACACCCTACCCCAAATGTGAATTTTTAAATTAAAAAAAAAATGAACAAAAAAAAAATGTTGAAACCAGCCACCCGCAAGCCTCTGCCATCCCAGCCCCTCCCCCTCCCTCACCCACCCCGACAACCTCCCTTCCTTCCCCTCCCTCACCGACCGCCTCTCTCCCACTCTCCTTCCCTCACCCGACCACCTCTCTCTCTCTCTCTCCTCCTCGCAGCACCTCCTCCTCCTCGTAACACCAACTTAAAAAAAAAAAATTGTAGGTTCGGTAGACCAGTGCCGAACCTGGCTGTTTTGTTCGGCAGGTACCCACCGAACAATCCTCTTCTATTAGGTGGATGTCTGCCTAACGAAACAGCCAAGTTCGGCACTGGTTCGCCGAACCGGTCTGTAACTTTTTATTTTTATTTTTTAAATTGATGCTTCAGGGAGAAGAGAGAGAGATGAGGGTCGGTGCTGCGGCTTGCGGGGAGGTCGACGAGCTGGGAGGATGTTGCTGCAGGGAAGGTGGTGCTGCAAGGAGGTCGGTGAGCTGGGAGGGTGGTGCTGCGAAGAGGTCGGCGAGTTGGGAGGGTGGTGCTGCGGACGACAAGCAGGGAGGATGATGTTGCGTTGGGAGGGTGGTGTTGCAGAGAGGTCGGCGAGCTGGGAGGAGAGAGGAGCCAGAGAGGGGAGACAAGGCAGGTTGGGAGGAGAGAGATGAGATGAGGGCTTTATGGTATTTTTACAATGGGGCAAATGTGTAAAATCACTAATTAAGTGATTAAGGGTGTATAAAAAAAAAAGTGCAAATAGCAGCACTCCAAAAAAATAGAGAGGCCCAAAACGAACCCAAGAGGCGATACAAACTAGGAAAGGAAAAGACAAAAGCTGTTGTAGTCTTGTAGACGGTCACAACTCACAAAAGGGGAAAGAGCAAAACTAACAACTAAGCGCAGACCAGATCTATTACAAGAAAAAAAAAGAAAGTACAGACTACAGAGTCTAGAGACCAGATCTATTACAAGAAAAAAAATAAGTGAGCACCAAGCTCCTAAGCTGAGAGAGGCAGAGGAGGAGCACGTAAACAGAAGAGCGAAAGAAGGAGGCTGTTCTCTTACCATGACATCGGGTAAAGCCTCCAATTTTTCCCACAAATACTCCCAGAATACAATCGATGAACTCTTTGTTATCGGATTCGAAGATAACATCACTGTATTTGTTTTTTTTTGTGTGCGAGGAGAAGTGCTTCCAGCGCTGCTGCAGCTTCGGCTTCTAGGGCTGAGGAAGCATGGCAGGATATAGCAACTCCATCGCATAGCGAACCCACATGATATGTGTTGCTTCTGGTAATAGTTGCACTGGCTTGCACGTGAGGTCTAATACCTGTTTGAAGGGTAGTCAGTTACGTGCCTACGGTTCAGAAGGTGACGGAAGGAATGCAAGTAATTTTGATAAAGGAAATACTTGGCAAGAAAAGGCTGGGGAAGGTGTGAGGCATTTTGATGCACATGCTCTACGTGGAACAAGATCAGAAGGAATGGCTAATGGTCAGAAGCTTGCCATTAAGAGTAAAAAGAAAGAATCACCTTCTTTGACTAGACAAGAGTGTTAGAGTATTATTGTTAGTTATATAACTTATATTTTAGAGTATATATTTTCCCTTGTATTCTGTTATTGAATTATTCGATTTATCAAAGGTAAAGGTTGCAGCTTCTCTTTCTTAGTGTTATCATGTTATCAGAGCAAGGGTTTTCTCTGATTTCTCTGGTAGCGGCAAGTCAGTCCTCTTCTTTGTCTTCAATATTTGTATAGCAACAGCAATCTTTCTGTTCTCTTTGGTCTTGCACAAATAGCGTTCAGTTTGCAGAGGAATTTCTGTCAATGACTTCTGCAAAATAAAATACTGGCGATTGGTGCGACTTGCGGAATAAGAAACCCAGCCAATTCATTAGCAACCCATTGACTGCAATCAGTGTGGCAAGAATCTCACAACCATTCCGGGTATATTTGTTTAGTCAAGAATTGGGGACTTCTCTCTTCAATTGTTTCATTAGTTGACAGTTGCATAGAATTGGGAAGCCTGCCGATGCTCCTCTTTACTCCACTATTTTGCTTGAGATGAAGTTTAGAGGAATCTGAATAAAAAAAGGAGAGAAATTTCTGATCACAGCAAATTCGCAAGTCTTCTTAGCTTCTTGTATGTTATGGTATCAAATCCAATGGCCTCAGTTCAGAAATTGTATAAACTTCTCTACACATCAACCCAATGTCTTTAATTTCAGTCTCTCCTTCTATAGGTTTGTCTTCATTAACTCTCTGCTCTTTGACTCTGTCGCTTCACACCATATGACAAATGATCTGTCCTTGTTTGTTTCTACTTATTCTCCTCCTTCTATTTTGGTAAGGACTGCCAGTGGCACTTGTATGCCCTTGGCAGGTGCTGGCTCTATTTTCCCTTCCAACTTATCTTTTTCTAATGTATATTTAATTCCTCAACTCTCTTTGAATTTGATATCGGTTAAACAGTTGTTTGACTCTGATTATTTAGTTCACTTTTCTTCAACTGGTTGTGTTGTGCAGGATTCCCATTCTTAGAAGTTGATTGGAACAGGTCCAAGGGAGGGAGGACTGTACGTGTTAGAGAAATTGCATGTTCTTATGTTGCTGCTTCTTCTGTTGATTTATCTTCTTTTCATTAGAATTCTAAATCATCTAGTTTTTACTTATGGCTTTCACGTCTTGGACATATTTCTCGGTCTCATTTGCATTTCTTAGTTTCCACTGGAGCTTTAGGAAATTTAAACACTCATGACATATGATTGTAGTGGATGTAAGCTTGCCAAGCGATGAACATATTTTATGTGATAATTTTTTATCCCTAAATTGTTTTTATTCAGCATTTATTTGATAATTTTAGTTGACTCGTGTTTGATTTTACATATTCAGATAAATTGTTTGAAAAATTAAAAAGATGTTAAAAATCAGAATTTGCGAGAATATGTTGCCGGAGTACATCTATAAATTGAAGAATTGCTTGGAGGTTGAATCTCATGCATATGGGCTGCTATCATTTGGTTGGACTTTATTATTGTAAGACACAAGATCAATTATAAGGCTAAAAGCATGCACTAGAGCGGTTGAATGTTTCTTGTAGAGTGAAGACTTCTTGTGCATCAAGTAGTTATTCAGAGGCTATATAAATAGCAAAGCAATTGAAGACCAAGGGGGGAGCTGCTGGGCACCCATGTCAGAGAGCTGCACCAGTGGCTAATGCTCTATCTATTATTGTTTTTTTATGTTTTTTTTACTTTGCTTTTAATTTTTATTTGTCTTTTTAACTCTTAGCTAGGGCCAGGAGGAAACCTAACTCTATGATTTTATTTGCTTAGTTATAAAATTTTCGGACTGAATGTTGAATTCTTATTCTTTATTTTTTATGATAATTCTATGCTTCAGTTCTATGTGGTACGTTGACCATAGACGGATTTGAGTGTTTGGAATTTTGGCATGAGAATGTGTGTATGAGCATGAACACATGCTTTATAGTGCTTTTGTGAATAAGAATCGTAGGCAATTTTTTTACATGACCATGGATGGATATTCTGATGTATGTAATTTTCTAAAATTAGCTATGTGTTTAATGTGACCAAGCTGACGAATGGTAAAATTGTTTTTCCTATACTTTATTGATATTTGTTTACGTATACCTGACCGTAGATATGTATAGAATAGGATTATTTGACTTTATTCCCGAACAAGGAAAATATTCAATACTTTTGAGAAATTAGTTGCATGTGTACCAGACCACAGACATGTTTGTGAAAATCGTCTGCATCAGTCTCATAATTAACAAGTAAGCAATTAGAGACTAGAGTTATGAAGATTAGCAGTGGAATCGATGCCTTATTGTTTTCTCTTATTAATTTTTTTTTTCTATTTACTATTTACTTTCTTTACATTCAAATCATATCAAATCTTTTGTTGAATTAGTCAAGTGATAATTTTAGAATTAGGTTGTTCCAATCAATCTCTATGGGTACAACCACGTTCTTACGTTTCTATGCTTCAATAGATTCGTATGCTTGTGAATTTTATTTGATTTAGATTAATCTATTATTAGGTTGATTTTATCAAGTTCTCTGCTTTACCTTTTCCTAAAAGTTCTTCTGTTTCTGCTGCCCCCTTTGATCTCATTCATTCTGATGTATAGTAACCTGCCCCTATTGCTACTAAAGGGGGGTCAAGATATTGTGTTTCTTTTATTGACAATTATTCTCATTATTGTTGGATTTATTTGATGAAGCACATAATTTAATTTTTTTTGATATTTATAAGATGTTTTGTGCATTGGTGCATACACAATATGCCGCTACCATTAAGTTCTTGAGGAGTGCTTGAGGTGGCAAGTCATCTCTGGTGTCTTTTATGAATTACTAATGTCTGATGGAACTATCCTCAATCCTCTTGCAACCCCACTCCTGTGCAAAACGGTGTTGCAAAGAAAAAACATAGACACATTATTGAAACTGCTCGATCCTTGTTACTCTGAGCTAATGATACTGCTATATTTTGTGGGGAGGTAGATCTTACTGCTGTCCATATAATCAATATGATTCCCACTATTCTCACTGCTAGCATATCCCGTGTTGAGAGGTTAACCGGTAAGGCACCTATTACTTATCTTTGAAAGTCTTTGGCTGCACTTGTTTTGTTTTTCAACCTCACGTTGAAAGCTATAAATTGTCTGCAAAAGATGCTTTGTGTGTGTTTTTGGTTATGGTGAGGGACAAAAGGGTTATAGGTGTTATGTTCCTAGTGCAAATAAGTTGTACGTGTCTTGTAATGTTGTTTTCCTTGGACACATTCCATTTTTCTCTATTTCAGCATACTCTAGTACTATTAGTGAGTCTGACATGCTTCATCTTGATCCTTTTCCTGATGATAATATTAATGAGTTGCCTTCTTTTGTTCCATCTACTTTATCTGATGAGTTGCCTTCTGTTGTTCCATCTACTTTATGTGCACCTACTCGTCCTACTATTATTATTCACACTTATTCCCGCAGGAGTAAAGATGTTTTGTCTACAGGTATTGCTCCGTCCTCCCTCCCTACAACAACCTCTCCATCACCATCTGAAAATGTGGATCTTGCATCTCGTCGCTATCCTCTAAGTATCCGTAAACCTAATTCTCGCTATGCTAACACCTGCTATTCGCCTTCTTTTGCTTCTTCCTTAGATTCTGTTCATTCTTTTATTGGACCCAACTCCTATAAGGAGGCTGTGCTTGATCCTCTTTGGCAACAGGCTATACATGAAGAGCTTTCTGCACTTCACAAGACTGGCACATAGGATTTTGTACCGCTTCCTCCAGATAAGCGTGCTGTTAGTTGTAGATGGGTGTACAAAATTAAGACTAAGTTAGATGGTTCAGCAGAACGGTACAAAGCTTGCCTAGTTGCCCGAGGTTTTGCACAAGAGTATGGCATTGATTATGAGGAGACTTTTTCTCCGGTTGCAAAGATGACCTCTGTTAGCACACCTTAATTGCTGTTGCTTCTGTTAATCAATGGAGCCTTTCCCAGTTGGATGTTAAGAACGCCTTTCTATATGGGGATTTTACAGCAGAGGTATACATGGTTCCTCTTCCAGGTGTTGTTCCTCATAACCCTGGGGAAGTGTGCAAGACTTAGAAAAGCATTATATGGTCTCAAGCAGGCTCCATGAGCTTGGTTTGCAAAATTTTCTACAGTGATTGGTTTTCTTGGCTTCCGCTCCATTGATCATGACCATGCTTTTTTTATTCTCCATACATCTGCAGGTCGTATCCTACTTCTTTTGTATGTTGATGACATGATTTTGACTGGTGATGATATTGATGGGGTTGCTCAAGTGAAGTTGCAGTTAAGATTAGTTTGAGATGGAAGGACTTGGGGCCTTTATGTTACTTTCTTGGAATTGATGTTGCTACATCTCATAAAGGTTATCTTTTCTCACAGTCTAAGTATGCAGCTGTTGTTATTCAAAAAGCTCGTCTCACAGACTCCAAAACTGTTGAGACTTTTCTTGAGCTCAATGTACATTATACTTCTTCTGATGGTGTTCCACTGGCTGATCCAATTTTATATCGCACCATTGTTGGGAGTCTAATCTATCTTACGATTACTTGGCCTGATATTGCATATGCTGTGCACATTGTTAGTGAGTTTGTCTCATCCCCAACAACTGTTCATTGGGCTGCTGTTCTTCGTATTCTTCGTTATCTTCGTGGCACCTTATATCAGAGTTTGTTGCTCCCTTCTACATCCTAGTTGGAGTTTCGGGCATTTTCTGATGCAGATTGGGCTGGTGGTTCTGCGTACCGTAGGTCAGCCACTGCCTTTTACATTTTTCTTGGTGACTTTTGTTTCTCGGTCTTTTGCTGAAGCCGAATTTCGTGCTTTGGCTGACACTACTGCTGAATTGTTTGGCTACGTTGCTTACTTTCTGATAAGTGATATCGGTGTTTTTCTCTCTACCCTACTCGTATGTACTGCGATAACAAGAGTGCCATTCAAATTGCTCATAATTCAGTCTTTCAGAAACGCATGAAGCACATTGAGATTGATTGTCATTTTGTGCGCCAACATCGTAAGAAAGGAACCATCTCTCTACTGTTTGTCCTCTCTTCTATGCAATTTGCTGATTTCTTCACTAAGCGGCATACTGTCGCTTGTTTTCGTTTTCTACTTGACAAACTCTCGATGGTTCTTGCAGCCACGTGAGTTTGGGGTTTAGGGTATTATTGTTTGTTATGTCTTAGCGTCTTTTTTTTTTTTTTTTCGGTATTTCACATGTGCCTTGGGCTTGTATATATTTTCCCTTGTATTCTGTTATTGAATTATTTGATTATTTAAAGGTAAAGGTTGCATCTTTTCTTTCTCTTCTTAGTGTTATCAAGAGGAAGTTCAAAAATGAATTCCTGTTGAGGGTTGTTTTGTGGGAGAAGATAATTGTTTCATGGGATACGTTTCCTTACTACATTCAGTAATAGCTTCTCATTAATGTTTCTTATTGTTCCTTCTCTTACTTAATAATAGCTTCTTATTAATGTTTCTTTAATAGCTGCCCATTTGCAGCATAAGAAGTTTACTTCCACGTATGGTTCTCATTTGACATCTTCAAGCGAGAGAATACTGCTTCAGAGTGCTCCAGGTTGGTCACAGGTCCTATTAATCTAATAATTACCTTTGTGTATTTAAAATTTTCCCAAGTGATAATAATTTGCAGTTAACTTTGTTTCTTAGAAAATAATAAACTGACCTTTTGTCTTGATTATCCGCATAATATTGTCATCTACAGGCACTGAACTTTACAGTGAGAGAATAGTTAGAGCACTTGCACAGGATCTACAAGTTTCCCTACTGCTGCTTGACAGCAGTGTTCTTGACCCTCCTCCTGCCTTTCTTTGGTACTTATAATTAAGTAAGATTTTAATTGTTATTTCTATGTTAAATTTGGAGTAGGATTTCTGTGATGATTGCCAATCAGAGTTTGAATCAGAAGATGATGGTGTGGAGAAGTGTACTTTGGAGTCAGAGATTTAGGATATATGAGAAGGATGCATGTAATGAAGAAGAGTGGACTAGTAATAACGAGACAAGATCAGATTGTAGTGATAAAGATGAAGCTGATGCACATGCACTGGCTGAAGCAGCCCTCAAAAAGCTTGTTCCTATTGAAGACTTTGCAAAGGTATGATTTTTTGGAGCATGGGGATATTTTTTATTCCTAATTCTTTTACCCTCAGCATATTATGGTGGTTCAAAGTATCAAGTGGTGGTCTTATTGACTTGAATAGGAAATAAAAAAAAATCGTTTATATATGAAATAGGAGAACTAGATATTATATGTCATTTTGATAGCGTGCGTGTAACTGAGAGTCAGTCCATGTAGTTACTAGTTACTAGTACAGGAAGAGTAAGAGGAATGGCCCATGAGTTGAGTGTGAGATGTTGAATATCAAATCTAGCATTTTTTAATTTTTTTTAATGTTTCCTATAAATATAAAGAAGTAATTTCTAATAAATAAACCGCAAATATTTGGAAATGTTTGCTGCTGTTTGCAATTTTTTGATTCAGAAGATGATGTCTCAGTGCCCTTGTGAAAGGCTCATGTCTAAGTTTCATATACAACTTCGGGAATGCTCTTAATGATTTAGATATGATACCACAGTGCACTTACATTAATATATAGGGAGGCTTTAAATACTTTCCATAAACTATGATCTATGATCTATTGTCCGATTTCATTACTTCCTATGTGGCAGATGGTATATGGGGAGGAATCTGAGAGTCCGTCTGTATCCTCAAGTCTGAAGCTGCTAGGCCTTGTGATAAATCCAAACGACCCCTAAAAAAAGGTCAAATACTTAGGGCTTGTTTGGTATTCTATTCAAATACTATTTTTTGTTTTTAAAAACCAAAAAACAAGTTTTAGTCAAAAAAACGTATTTGGTAGACCATTTTTAAAAACAGTTTTTAGAAAAAAAATTCAAAAACATACCTTTTTTTAAAAATGATAAAACATCGTTTTTCTCATTTTTTTTTACACTTCATTTTTTCTTAGATGTCATCATTTTTTAAATTTAAAAATTGTTTTCAAATTTCATACCAAACACGTTTTCAAATTTTAAAAATTGATTTTGAAAACTCACATTTAAAAAAAAAAATCTTAATTTTTGAAAAAAAAATTTGAGTAGGATACCAAACGGGCCCTTAGATTCCCATCGTTTTTATAATGCAAATCATAAGTTTTGTAATGTGTTTCTTCTTTTAATCGATATAAGAAGTTATATTCTTATTCTCTTTTAATGTGTGCACGTGTCGTGCTCTTCAATTTTTAGCTATCAAAATATATGTGTACTTTTTGTTGTTAATCCTCAGGACTTTACTATTGTTCCACAAGTTCTTGGGTTCTCACCAAGAAAGTTGAAGTAACCACACAAATTTGTTCATTTTGGTGCTCATAACTTTCCAAATCACAAGTTGAAGTATGAATTTTCTTTTTCCTACTAGTGTATTTGCAAAATCCTTTTTTCTTACATACTTTTCTTTGTTGGTCAGTCTGTGCTAGGCTCTGCTGTTTTCTCTTGTGGGAAAATGGTTACCCTCCTTGAGATATATTGTTCATTTCTGCTTTTGGTGTTTTTTCAAGTGATGCATTGGGTTAGAATCTCTTGCTTTTATGTTCACATCTATCCTTTTGAGGCATGGTCAAATCAGGTGTAGTTTCATTTTTTATGGAATGGTGGTTTTGGAAGTTGATGTGCTTGTGTGCTGGTAGTGGAAGTATTCATATTGTAAAGCTATTAAAAGAAAAGATAAAATGCTAAATAACACAAAACGCACAGTAGAGACTAGAGGTTTAAATCACACGCTTAAATTTACATGGCTGGAGAAAAAAAAAAAAACAAACACACACACGCAGAGAGCCTCACACACGCAGAGAGCCTCTTACACAGAATCAAAAACCCTAACCCTAACTTCTTCTTTTTCATTTTTCTCTTACACGAGCGTCTCTTACACAGTAGAGAGTAGAGACTAGAGAGCCTCTTACACAGAATCAAAAACCCTAACCCGAACTTCTTCTTTTTCATTTTTCTCTTACACGAGCGTCTCTTACACAGTAGAGAGTAGAGACTAGAGAGCCTTTATCCGAGCATTTCAAATGGTGAAATCAAATCCTGCTGAAGTCCCAAGCCCTAAGTCTAGAAAGAAAGGTATACAGTTTTATGATTTTGAGCATAAGGAATTTGAAATGTGTGATGTTATCATTTCTTTTCATTTCTTTTTAAATGGGTTTTCTCATAATAATATTAGGATGATATTTCTATGCTGTTACTGTTATATTACTCTAGAAAGAAAGGTATACAGTTTTATGATTTTGAGCATAAGGAATTTGAAATATCATTAATTTTCCTGTTATATTACATGGCATTGACATATGGGGGTAGAGAGGACGGAGAGTGCAAAGAAACGTAAGAGAGAAGAGGTAGATCAGCCTCTTCAGAAGGTCAAAGAGAAGAATAAAACAAAGGAGGAGAGGAAGAAAAAGAAGAAAGAAGAGAAGAGGAAAAAGAAGGTCGAAGCAGCTCGTGCTGTAGTCGCAACCTCTAAGTCTGGAAAGAAAGGTGAAATTTTTTCTGAGGTTTTGGAATATTTTCATTTCTTTTTAAATGGGTTTGCTCTTAATTATATTAGGATGATATTTCTATGCCTTACTGTTATGATTTGTGGCTTTTGTTTTTTGTATGGTTTTTTTGTATCGAGATTCTTTGGGATGTTTGCTAAGCTCTTTTGGGTTGGGTGCGGTTGTGTTTTAAGGGGAGAGAGAATCTCAGAGTGAGATAATGAAGGCATTGAGTTCACGAAAGCATAAGGATCGCTCATCTGCTGCTTCAAAGAAGAAAGAGGACGGTGATGTAAGTTTTGGGTTTTGCTTACTTTGTTGCAGATTTTGTGTATTTTATTCTTGCAAAGCAAAAGTTCTTCCATGGGGCATGCCCTATGTGTCTTCTTCTCACAATGGGACCCACATCCTTGTGAGAGGAGGTCCTATAGGACATGCCCAATACAAGAATCAGCCTTTAGTTTGATCCTGAACCATGAAACTTAGGTGTTCTTAACAATTAAAAAATTCTATGCTCAGTGGTGTGCTCTTGTGTGTTTAGGAACCTCCAAAGGTTGCTGCTTATAAGAAAGTTTCAGCGGTGACTGCTAAGAAGGCAGAGTCAAGTAGTAGCTCCAAAAAGAGTGACTACGATGAAGATGAGGTTTGATTCCATGCTTAAATACTTGTATTATTTAATGGGTACTTTGTCCTTAGGAAGTATGTTCTTTGCATTTTAGCAATTGGTTTGAATTGTACTCTGTCTGAGCATGTCTAGGAAGAAATTGTGAACATGGTATCTGTTGAAACCCCTAAAGGAAACAAGGATTCCAATGATACTTCCTCTGATGATTGTTCAGAGGAAGAAAAGGTCTGTTTTTGTCACTTCCCTTTTGGAATGTGTTGCTGCTAGTAAAATAGTTAATTCAAAAAGGTTTGATAGTGTAGTTTTTATTTGTTACCAACTTGTTATGCATTATGTGTGCTGGCAGAAAGCCTTTACAAATGTTTCTCTTTCGAGAGGATTAGGCAAATAGTGAACTCTTCTATTTGTATAGCCTTTATAGCTGTTTCTGTGACGGTATTAGCATATTTATTTTAAAGTGTTATCCCTGCTGCTAAGAGAGCCCAACCATCTAAACAGATTGATGAGAGTTCAGAAGAAAGTGATTCAGACGAGGATGATGACGATGTGCCTCAAAATAAGAAACCAAAGGTTTCGTGATGCCACTTTTCTTGCCTAATATTGTTTACATTTTGTTCACCTTTTTCGGAGAGCACATCATGATCATCTTCATCAGGGTCAGCCTTAAGCATTAGATTGTATTGTTGGAGTAATTTGTGGTGATGGATATTGCAATCTTGCAGCCGTATAAAGTTTCAATGAAAGACAGTGGAGAATCAGAAGAGGAGTCTTCATCAGAAGAAGATGATGATGAGGATGAACCTTCAAAGACTCCAAAGAAAAAGGTATGTTTATTGTATTCAGCATTGCATGTAGCTTTAGTTCGATTGAGTTTATGCTCTTAGGGCTTCTAATTCTATTTGTCTTATAAAATGATATTGAATGTTCAAATTGACCCCATCTATCTGGGTTTTGCTTACTTTGTTGCCTTTTATTCTTGTGCATATTTTGTGTATTTGACTCTTCTCACACTTGGCCCTTCATCATTGTGAGAGGAGGTCCTATAGGACATGCCCAATACAAGATTCAGTCTTTAGTTTGATCCTGAACCATGAAACTTACGTGTTCAAAAAGTAGAAGTTGCAATGCCTTAAGCATTAGATTACATCATCTTGAATGTTCCAATCTTTCATCTGTCCCTTAGAATTATTGAATTAGTTATAATTGAATTATTGTTTACTTAACTGTGAGGCTCATCTTCAAGTGTACAAGTCAAATTACAAAGAGCCATCAATATGTGTCCAACTTGTACCATGTCTAACATTAACTTTTTACCATGTTGTTGAACAAGTAATATTATGTTTATATGCCTGAACTATGTAAGTCATGTTACCCCCAACTCTTGTGTGAAGAGGACACTAATGTATAAATGGTAGATGCTGATTTAAAATCTGGAAAGAAAGCTGCAATTGATCTCTTTTTTCTTCCTTTGTCTATTGTATTATCAGGGAGTGAGGAAGCTAATCTTGTGTCAAGGTCCCATTTTGTGTCAAGGTCAGAAGGTCACTATTGAGTTTACCGGTTATGTTGCGAGAGATTTTGATCAGAGTGAGAAGTGGGCATTTTTTAGGTGAGTATGTTGTTTTTGTTTGATGTTTTATGTTTTATGTCTGGTTTTTTTTTAAGGAAATGTGCTTATATTTACTTTTTGGTTGCAATCCTCTATGCAGCACCAGGGATGAAGGACAAAGACCATTCGTCTTCACAATTGGCGAGGGTCAAGCTATAAAAGGTGCATTGTATTTGCGTTTTTTAAGTTTATATATATTTTTTAATTTTTTTGTTTTTATATATTTCATTACCCATTTGCAGGGTTTGAAGAAGGTATCCTTGGAATGAAGAGGGGTGAGATTGCACTTTTGCAATGCACGCCAACATATGCATTTGGTGATGTTGGAGTCCTGGGATGGGTAGGTCCTAACAGAGATGTTTTATTTGAAGTTGAGATCATTTGATGGCAGTACTAGGAAGAAGGGATGCCAATGTGCTTGAAGAACTTCTTTGTACCAGCAAATTGCACGCTATTGAAGACATTCATCTGCTTTCATTGGACTTATTTGTGGTCATAACACTGTAACGAAGGTTATTAAGTTTGCAGAGGAGTGAACAGATGAACTGGAATCTCATTTTGCTTTATTTAAACATTAGAAATGAGCATTACTCTAGTCATTGTGGTTGCTTCTACTAGCACTAATTTTACCTGCAATAATTTAAAAAATAAGAAAAAACATTACTATGTCCAGTAAAGGTCAATTTGGGTTGCATTTGGTTTCAACTTGATGTAATAGTATAAACATATAAACTTTGACAAGGACTTCTCAACTCTATCAGGCTTGACTGGCTAGTTATTTGAGCAAGTTGTGGAGGTTGGTTTTCCAATTTCTCGGTTCAAAAAAAAATAGAAAAGAAAAGAAAAATGACCCACAACCAACCATTATTTACAATTCTTGTCCTTTTTGGAGGATGAAATGTTTTTCAGCTAAATAAATTCATATATATACTTGAGTTCAGGTACAAGTCATCAAATCAGACGGCTATAATAGTTTTGATCAAGTTTGAATCCTCAGTTCTCTGATCAATAGAGATAGAGTGGACAACAAATAATCCTCATTCATGAATCATTTGGTTGTGTTCTTTTTTGTGTGTATGCTATTTCAAAGTGCGGTGCAATATGTTCTTTTGGTTGTATTTTTGTTGCTACAATTTTGGGTATTTGACCTCATTCATGAATAATGACTCAGCATCGAAATTGTTATGGAAAGAGAAAGGACAACAAATAATTCTACTTACAATGCTCAATTTTTATCCCGGAAAAGACAATTAAAAGCATATATGAACATAAATCTATTCTTAAATATCTGTTAGTATAATATTTGATGCATGAAATTAACCTGAAAGTAGTATATTTATCTAGCTTCCATAACAGTTATGGTTGTACTTGCTGAATTAAAGTAGTATATTTATCCGACCTTCCATAAGATTGCGATGACCCGACTTCACTTCTTGAAAGAGAGAATGCAGGCTTTTTGGATCAGGCAAAAACATGATATCACTTGTAAGCATGGATATGACTTCTGAGTTCTGACATGGTAGGCCTATCTACTGCATACTCTTGCACACATTGTCATTGGGGGAATGAGTCCAATTATGTGTCCTTTAGCTCTAGACTATCACCTCGTTTCCAGAAATCCCAGGCCTGCAATCATTTAAAATTTTGATGCATTATCTGAGTGATAGTTATTCCATCTAGTTGAAATTGAATGCCAATTTTGATCTATCTTTATAACTTACAAGTTCAACAAGGCTGAGGGCAGTAGATGTAACAAAAGCAATGTTCCTTTTGCCACTCACTATCTTCTTTAGTAAAACTTCAAAGCTGTAAACATCAGACTTCTTTGAGAAAATGTCATTCATGGCATACTCTGGAGATATATAGGCACAAAATCATCATATGAAATTTAGAAAGCATTCATTTTTAGAAGAAAAAAAAATATATATAAAGGTTACAGAGTTGTTTGAAAGTCATGACTATGAATATTTGTTTTGTACTTACTATGTTCCAACAACTCTATTCGTATTTGTCCTGGACTCATTCTGTCCGAAAATTCTTGCCATTCCAAAATCTGATATCTTAGGATTCATATTTTGATCAAGTAAAATGTTGCTAGCTTTCAGATCTCTATGTGTGACTCTAACCCTAGAATACTTATGAAGATAAAAAAGTCCTTGTGCAATCCCTTCTATGATGTTTACGCGTCTTTGCCAATCTAATTGCTTCACTCTAGTGGAATCAATTAGCCAAAGTTATTGGATTGAATTTGCTTAACTCTAAAAAGGGTTATTAGATTGAATTTCCCTTTGATCAATTAGCCAAAGTTATTATTAGTGGTAGTTTTAAGGAATTTTATCTATCACTGTAGGATTTTTATTTATGTTTTCTATCTTTTCTCTGTAAGTAGCTCTGTTTTCTAGCTTTATTGATGTGCATTGTATTTTCTATCTTACACCTCACCTTGCCCTCGCCTATTAAAACATTTGACATATAACAAATACAGAAATAGTTGATGATGTGCCTTTGTACCCATTATTGGATATGAACAAGCTGGTCATAACAAAACTCACTTGCAGAGTTGCATAGGCTTGGATAAGCCTTTGTACCCATTTCATTCAGAGATATGAACATATAAACAAACCCCACTGTCCTATTGAAGATTATTGATATAGCAACGACACACGCACATTCAGACTTCCCAAGTTATAAGACTGTATGGATGGAACGAAGAGAGATAAAAGGTGGGAGTGTGAAGTAATACTCCAAAATTCTAATAAGTAGCTAGACATCAAATAAATATATATATAGAGAGAGAGAGTTACTGGCCATGGCCAATGGCCAATGGCCTAGTTCTAATCTAAGTTTGCTCAACTTAATAATTAACAGACTGTTAAACATAAATATCCTTATAATTAAGATATCATGAACCGGAAGCTAGCCAAGAGTCCACTAAACGGGTTGCGTTAACCAAACTGCAGGTCCTGGCGGGGTCTCGGGTAAATAATATTTCCTGCAGTAAAGTTGTGTACTGGTTCCGTCCTCTAAACTGAAAACTCCTGCCATATGATATCTAAATTCTTGTGGACCCTTTTTCATCAGTCGTAATGCAGGCTCTGTTTCATCAGCGTAGTATATGGAATTTGGCTGGCACCCAGGATACCTTGAAGCCAAAACAGACATGGATGGACTGTACTCACCCACAAAAAGAGCCTCATCGCCAATGCTTTTTACCTCAACCTGCTGCACAATGGATCCATCAGCATCGAAAACCAACTTGTAAACCATGAAGAAGCTCTCAAACACCCCCCGACACCCCCGACACCCCCGTTTGATAATTAAAAATCTTCGAACATGCAATAGGTCTCCGTTGGTTGATTCCACAAGATATGCCCGAACAGAAGACCGGAACATATCATTTGTAGGCGGTATTGCTTTGTGCCGTATGATGCTGCTGCTGCTTTCTAGATCAAATAAAGTATCCATTCCCGGTTCAAAGCTTTCTACATTGAATGACACAATCATTCCCGAGACCTGGCCTCTATAAAAAATAGCATCAGAAAACAGGCTTTCTCCTCCTGATTCCAGGGGAGTCCATTCCTTTTGTCCTCCTTTAATGAAAGAAAACTTAGAATCATCAACGGACAATGTTATGACCACAAAATTATCTGGATTCGAAGCAGGATCAGCGGACATGATAACCTTGATGTCAGCGAATGCAGGGATGCCATCAACGGGAGGGAGTAAAATGGGCACTTGATCTTTCCTGAAAGGGTTGACGAGATACATAACAGCCACATCTGGTTCTTCTTCTTCTATTAGCAAGGCGATCCAACCATGGCCACACGCAACAAAGTACCAAGCGTCCTCTATCTCAGAGTAGATAGCGGTCTCAGCTATACCAGATTTACTAAAAGTAGAACTAGGAATTGGTAACTGAATATTAATATTGTCGTAGAACTTTCCTTCAAAAATGCTGTAAAATCTTTCATGGGGTAAATCTGCGGGGATCACGAGCATAGGAAGTCCCTTGGGCACTGGGAGTGCAGCAGCAGCAATGTTCCTACCACAGGGCTTCATCTTCATCTTTGTACCATAGGCCTTCATCTTCATCTTCATCTTCGTCTTCCTTAAGCTACGAACCAGAGTAGAATATATATGACAATTAAGAAAGAAAGGGGCAGAGAGACAACAATTAGAACCAGAAAAAAAATATAAAATAAAAACTTGCTTTAATCTATTATGATACTATTATAAAGGCAGAAGCCACCCTTTAAGCCTCCATTAGGAAACCGACTCCGACCTCTCTGAAACCATTCCCTCCCTAGTTGATTATACCAGCAAATCCCCCAATAATCACAGCCATAATTTAAAAAAAAATCCCTACTTTGATGAATGGAATTTGCATTTAGCAATCACTGAGTTAGTTAGAAAGAATACCTGGTATTGAAAATAGTGGAGATGGGAGAGATCAAGCTGCAGAACGTTTGTCTTCAGGCTGGAGGCTGATGGTAAACAATCCAACGTGATTATTTGACACTATATTTATATTAGTAGGGTATAATATCATGGGAGATTAGAGTCCAATATAATATATTTTATGAGTCTTTCTTAAACTAAGGTTCTATTTGACACTATTTTTAAAATTATTAAAAGCCCTTTTTAAATTAGTAGAAGCACTTTTGATAGTGTTTGACGAAAATAAATGAAAGTGTTTTTGAGATATAAAAGCGCTTTTAATGAGTTTTTTAAGAAGCATCTGTCATGTGTTTTCTTTAGAAGCACTTCCAAATATTTTTGCATGAATCACTTAGAATTTTTGTAAAAATATATTTGTGCTTCTTAGTGGAAGCGCTTTCAGTAAAAGCGCTATTAAGTAAAAGTGCTTTCAAGATGCAGTGTCAAACAGGTCCTAAAACCGGTAGTGATTTAGAATTTTTAATCAAATTTTTTTTATTTTTCTTCGCTTTATGTTAGGTTTTAACTTCGGAATTTTAGGCGCACACTCTAGAAGGGGAAATAGCCTTCAAATCAAGAAGGACTTTATTATGAATTAAAATGATTGTCTTATAAATTAAAAGAACTTTATTATGAATTAAAAAATTTTTTTTATAAATTTTAAAACACTTTCGGTTTTCATGTAAAAGCTGTTTTTTTAAAGGAGTCAAACCTAATTATCTTTAGTATTAATAACACACATATTCATATTATGACATGTTAAATTAGTTATACTACTTGGTGGTGTATCAACTACACCAAATAATTTCTCCTACAAAGTGACCTTTTAGATGCTATAATTCAAAAGAACTATTAGTTTTTTTTTATAGTATTGCCCCCCAACTATCACTCATCTCTCACTTTGCACTACAAACTTTAATTTTAATTCACTTTACACCCCAAATTTTAACTTTACTTTGTGTGTCACTTGCTCACTTTTCCGATATGATATATGGAATTTGGCTGGCACCCAGGATAGCTTGACGCCAAACAAGACATGTGCACAATGGATCCATCCATGTCGAAAACCAACTTGTAAACCATGAAGAAGCTCTCAATCACTTCCCAACTAAGTTTCATAATTAAAAATCTTCGAACATGCAATAGGTCTCCGTTGGTTGATTCCACAAGATATGCCCGAACAGAAGATCGGGACATATCATTTGTAGGCGGTATTGCTTTGTGTCGCCGTAATAAGCTGCAGCTGCTGCTTTCTAGATCAAAAACCTCATTCATTCCCAGTTGAAAGTTTGTTTAACTTGAATACCCTTTTGGGTTAGGACTTAGGAGACTACAATTGCCTATAATTACTTGCACAACTTAGGAGATTACAATTACATGTGTACTTGTCTTATGCAACTTCCATAAAAAGCTGTGCCCCATGCATACTAATAGGTAATCGGTTAATGTAACCCTGCCAAAGTTATGCACTTGATCTATCTTTTTCTTATCTGTTAGACCTACAACCCACCCTATTTGTTCAATTAGCCAAAGTTATTACCGCATATGAAATCACTGGTGTCTGATCTAGTGGTAGTTTTAAGGAATTTTATCTATCACTGTAGAATTTTTATTTATGTTTTCTGTCTTCTCTCTGTAAGTAGCTCTGTTTTTCTAGCTTTATTGATGTGCACTGTATTTTCTATCTTACACCTCACCTTGCCCTCGCCTTTTAAAACATTGATATGTAACAAAAACAGAAATAGACGATGAAGTGCCTCTGGATATAAACAAGCTGGTCCTAACAAAACTCACTCGCATAGGCTCAGATAAGCCTTTGTATATACACACATTAAATATCTGTTAATAATTTGATACATGGAATAAACCTGGAAGTAGTTTCTTTATCTAGCTTCCATCACAGTTATGGTTGTACTTGCTGAAGCCATATCCAACCTTCCATAAGATTGTGATGACCCGACTTCACTTCTTGAAAGAGAGAATGCAGGCTGTTTTGGATCAGGCAAAAACATGATATCACTTGTAAGCATGGATATGACTTCTGACATGGTAGGTCTATTTACTGCATACTCTTGCACACATAGGAGACCAACATGAATAAACTTTGAAACTTCTTCTTTGGGGAATGAGTCCAGTGATGTGTCCTTTAGCTCTAGACTATCACCTCGTTTCCACAAATCCCAAGCCTGCAATCATTTAAATGTTGATATGTGAGTGATATTTATGCTATCTAGTTGAAATTGAATGCCAGTTTTGATCTATCTTTATAACTTACAAGTTCAACAACGCTGAGAGCAGTAGATGTAACAAAAGCAATGTTCTTTTTGCCACTCACTATCTCCAGCATTAAAACTCCAAAGCTGTAAACATCAGACTTCTCTGAGAAAATGCCATTCATGGCATATTCTGGAGACATATAGCCACTGCACAAAATCATCGTATGAAATTTAGAAAACATTCATTTTTAGAAGAAAAAAAAAAACAACTATATAAAGGTTACAATGCTGTTTGAAAGATATTATATGAATATTTGTTTTGTACTTACTATGTTCCAACAACTCTATTCGTATTTGCCCTGGACTCATTCTGTCCGAAAATTCTTGCCATTCCAAAATCTGATATCTTAGGATTCATATTTTCATCAAGTAAAATGTTGCTAGCTTTCAGATCTCTGTGTATGACTCTAATTCTAGAATACCTATGAAGATAAAGAAGTCCTTGTGCAATCCCTTCAATGATGTTGACGCGTCTTTGCCAATCTAATTCCTTCACTCTAGTGGAATCTGCAGTTAAAGTGGAATTCATAGTATGCTTATACTTAGTGGTCAACATCATAATCAAATTAAAGATGCCAGATTAAGCAGATTTCAGATGAGGGAGGGAGGAAGAGGGGAAGAGAGGAGTCTTTGCATTTGAAAGGAATTATAGACAAACCAAATAGGAAGACATCCAAGCTTGTATTTGTCATGTATTCATAGATCAGAATCTTCTCTTCTCCTTGAATGCAGCAACCCAAAAGTTGAACAAGATTACTATGTTGAAGCTCAGCTATAAGTGTAATTTCATTCATGAATTCTTCTAGTCCTTGTCCTGAATGTGTTGCAAGTCTCTTTACTCCTACCTGTTGCCCATCTGGTAATACCCCCTACATTGTTTTAAATGTCAGATACCAATTTTCCGAGATGACCATTATTTCATAAACTTAGATTAGATTTTACCTTGTAAACTGGTCCAAAACCACCCTCTCCAAGCTTGCTGGCAAATGAGAAGTCATCTGTTGCAGCCAGTATATCAGAAAAACTGAACATTCGAAACTCCTGCCCTATCCTTTTGCCTGTTTTGAGCTCATATACATTGCCAAGTCTGATAATTTTAGATCTAGACTGAACTAATCCTTGTGTACCTGTATGATATCCGGATGAATGCAATAGTATCAAAAGTTACTTGTACATGCAAATTGATCATAAATTAAAAGAAACATGTGGTTCCTACTTACCAGTGTGTTGCTTGCGTCTGAGTTTTCTTTTCCTTATGTAGCACAAGTAGCCTATAAGTAGTACTGCCACAGCAAGTACAATGCCTATGATAAACCATATCCACCATTTTTTCTTTGTACTTCTCGTTGAACCGCTCTTTTTGCCTCCTTCAGTAGGTGTTCCATCTAAACCCAACAACAAAAAGTAGCGTTGATAAGTACTTGAAGTCGTTGAGAGCTGATGGATCAGGTTAGATTTTATTTTGTTACAAGGCTCATAAGTCTCACATAGGCATAGCAGAAACTCACCATTGCTTAATTTTCTTATTATATATATATATATATTAGTTTAAGTATATTACTAAAATCTAAAGGTAATTCAAAACAGCAGAGATCTAAAATTATAGAGTAGGAAAGGAAGAATGACAATATACAGAGTTGCAGTAGATATACCTGTGCTATTATTCCCTATAGTAAGGACATAAGTAACTCCAAAGTAATTATTCTGGACAAATTTTGTTCTTTTACTGATAAACACACATCCAGTCCCATTGGGATATATACTTTCGTAGCCGATACAGGTGCAATCACTCCAGCAAGTAGAGTGACAATCACTAAGAACCAAGTTAGTATTATTATCTGGATGTAGAAATTCAGTTCCATCAAAATAGCCTTTTACTGGAACAAACAGCTCAGAGCCATTCCTGCATTCAGAGGGCTTCTCCTCTATGCACATGGCATCCGGATAAGACGGGTTGAATTTGCAGGGACTGGTAGATGTGCTCTCCCATTTAGGACCATTTGGGTCTAAAATAGACAGCAAGATTTGGCCCCAAGAATTCAGTTCCCACCTTGAAACAGTAGAACTATTTTTGACAGAACAAGAAAAGTACTTCTCCTCCTTGTTTGAAACAAAAGTGAAGTCGAATAAATCAACCCTTTTTGTCAATTCAGGGGCTGCTTGAAAACTACCATTTTCCCAGACCCCACTGGTCCAGTAAACATCCTCTCGCCGCCAGATGATCAATTGGTTGGTGCTTCCGGGATCCACGCCAAGCCTAAAAGCACCCGGTGCAGGCATTTGATCACTGAACCAGGAAGAAAGTGTCCAATTCTTTCCAGTCTTAAAATTCATGCCTAATTTCATTCCAGGCAACAATGTGTTGGTTGGATGGTTAAAGCTTTCCCACAATACATTTCCAAATGTTCCATTTGAAGTCACTTCTCTTAAAACAAGATTTCCAGTATCAAGTAAAGAGGCAGTCACATTACCAGAAACTGTTTGATTGGAATCTGATACTGATATTTGCCCTCCACCATGTAAGAGCTTCAATTTTCCATCACTATCTACTTCCAATACTCCTGATGAATCGGAGATTGGAGTTTCCGGGTTTGCTACCCACACTGCATCTGGATGATGTGGTAGTTTTCTGTAATATATTCCCAAGTAACGATTACTGGTAGCACCAGAAGTGATTGCAGTACCAGGACTGATGAAGCCTAGCTTGAATAAACTATTTTCAGAAGCAAGGTGATCACTATCCTTGTCTTGTAGCTGTTGGCCTTGCTTGAGTATAGTAAATGCAGTTTGTGCATGAGAAGAAAGAAAAGATTGCATGCAGAAACATGAGAAAAGAGAAGCACAAGGCTCCTCAGTTTAGCCATTGACACTTGCTCAAATGTTTTGTGTATTGACACTCAGATCTATATTTCTCACAAATAAGTGCTTGTAACTTGAATAACTTTTTTTTGGGGTTTAGACTATATATATATAATTGGTTCTGTGTGGAATATTATGCAGTCCTCTCATTTTTTCTTACTTTTTCAACCCATTAATTGCCCACTTGTAAGTCGAACGTGTGGTTCTTTGACAAAAATTGAATGACATTTTGGATTGGTGACCTATGCATTTTGTTGACTTGTTTTTTGTTTCTTTGAAAATAATACGGATGACTTGAATTATGCACATTTATTATGTTCGAAGGTTCTTGGATGGCCATCAAAGTCATGAATATTATGAAATGGGCCAAATTGCTTGTTTATCCATTTTCTTGTTTTTCTACAAACCCACCCATCACCCATCACCCATCACCCATCACCCATCAGCCATATAGTCATATTCACTCATATCCTAATTTTAACTTAATTATAAATATTAAAAAAATGTAAATTATTAATTTATTGTAAAGTTAAAATTAGGATATGAGAAAATCCACTTCCTTTGAATACCCAGATGTTTAGGACTTAACAAAGATGTGGATAGAATCTCATGCCCCATGCTATGAGTTAGTGTTCACTTCTAGAAACAATATGCCATGAGTCATTGAGTCCTCTGTTTCCGCAGTTTATTCCATACAAGGACCGCTGACAAAAAGTAAAGCCGCCAAAGGGTCAAAATGACCGACTCCATGAGCATTTCTGCGAATTTACCAACTCACGTGCAAGGACCAGACAGTATATTCATTAAAAGTTAAGAAAAATAAAATGAACAATTAAGGAATCGAAATTGTTGGGAGGAGCAGAAATTATCAAATTAATTGAAGGAGCTACCTGGGAAAAAACCAAACTGCAGTTTATCACACAACATATTCTTTTTTCTTTATTCAGATATAAAGTCTGTCCAAATTAATTTGGATTTTAGATTATATGGTGATGAAAATAACATTTCCCATAATCCCATTAATTCAAATCTGTCGAAGTTTTTGTGTCACAGATATGAAATTAGAACCTTGGGCCACACTGATTAATTGATACCCAGTTGAAGAAAATGGGAAAGCAATTTTCAGACAGCAAAAAGAGAATTGGGTGTTGATTTATAGAAGAGACAAAAAGAGATTTGGGTTTTTGGCACGAACACTACTTGGGTCACTTTGGGGGTACCAAGGTTACCTTTCCTCCCAAAATAATAATTTCGGTAATGTCGATGCATGATTGGAACCGTTCACTTTTTAGATCACCTATTATAGATTATCTCTGTAAAAAATCAACTCAATCGGAAATCGTTTGATTATATAACTGTTGTTGATTAAATAAAAAAAATTAACGATTTGGTCAAAAAATTACTCTTTAATTTTGAACCATCAATTTTTTTACTTAATTGACAACAGTTATATAACCAAACGATTTCCGATTGATTTAATTTTTTGTAGAGATGATCTATAATAGGTGATCTAAAAAATGAACGATTTCGATCATGCGCCGGCATTACCGAAATTGTTATTTTGGGGGAGAGGTGACCTTGGGGGTACCCCAAGGGGTGGCCCAAATATTTTCCTTTTGGCACATAGAAAACTTAGCTGAATAATAGTCCACGTATTCATAGTGGTATGTATGCAATTAAGCACCACCCAATTTTCTTCTCTCTTTGTCAAAATTACAGAAATATGGACGGGTAGGTCTGAATGACCGCTGAAGATTGACAGCTAGAGTAGAGAGAACAACACCAACACAATCCCAACCCCAAAACCCCCCTCTATGTCTCCATTCATAATCACATTTTCAACTCCTCCTTGCTCTCCTTGCTCACCAAAGCCATGGTATGTCCGATCAAACCCCATAGTTTTTTTGTGTTCGATTCAATGTGTGATTGTGTGGTGTATAAATTAAGTGTGTAACATTTTTTACCTTGTTGGAAATTGTGTGTTTTGTTGGTGCAGTCTCTTGCACCATTGATGTTTAGGTCACTGGTGAGGCTTCTAACATCCCTAATTGGCTCGCCTGCTGCCTCAGTCTCCACCTTGCTCTACTACAGTGAGCTTCTGCCTCAGAATATCATTTTGGAAAGATTAGTTCGACATGAAATGCTTGATCAAGAAAATTACTTGTTCCATTTCCTTGTTAACTTTTTGAGATGTTTTTGGTAGCAACTCAAAGTAGATACCTTGATTCTGATTCATCGCCATAAAGGAGCCGGCATATTATTCAATTGTAACTTGTAAACCACTATTTCGTGGTGAGTGTTTATATTTTATTTGTGAATTCATATTCAAATCATAATGAAAAGAAATGTATTCATTCACTTTTGTTTTGTTGGCCGGTGAAGTGTTGTGCAATATTTATAGGTCCAATTGGGATTTCCTAATGATCTGAAGAAAAAATCTATGATGAGCTTTTCTACTCCTCCCATTTATTTTTGTATTTGCATATGCCAATTTTACCCCTTTACTGGACAGCTCGATTAGATGCATAATTTATATAATTTGATTAATTGTCAATTGAGTAGAGATTCAGAAATTTTTTTAGTTAACTAAAGGGTTTTAAGAGTAAACATATATGTTAAACCAAATAAATTTTAGCATGGTATTAGAATATGATGGGCCTGTAATGATGTTAAGAGACTCACACATTATAGGGAATGAAAAATAAATAATTAACACATACCTTAACGACTTAACATCTTGAAAGGCCGGGTTGACCCTGACCACCTCTTAACATTTAACATTTTGAAAGGTCGGGTTGACCCTGACCAACCCTCTCCGGTCTCTTGACTGAATGCAAGAGCTAGGCTAACCAAGCTTGGCCAGGCCCATGTTCATTTGCTTGTTGAGGTGTTGCTTTTGGACCTCTGCCAATGTAACAAAAAAAGGCAAAAAGGGGCATATTAAATTCATGATGCAGATAATTTTAAATTATTTTTGCTTTAACTGACTGTTTTATAAAAAGGTAATGGGAAAAAAAGGTATGGGATAAATGGTTCAAAGTTCAAACTCATGAAAATAGTGAGGCTGAAATGTTTGTTCTTTGTACTTGACCTCATGCATGAATCATGACTAGGCATTGAAATTATTATAGAAAGAAAAAGAAAAATAATAATAATCCTACTTACTATGCTCAATCTCTGGATAGTAAGACTGAAAATGGGTAAAATCTTTAATTGATGAAAAAGGAAAACTCTGCTGAAATCTTAATAAATTAAGCTATTAATCCTCCCAAAAATTAGCAATGACCTGCTCTTGATTGTCTTCCTCCAGCTGGACATAGAATGTTAGATGGTTACAGGGGTTGGTAGTCTGAGTTGGTCAGATAATATCTCCTTTGAAAATGTGGTAGAAAGCGATTGGTATTCAATCAGAAAGAGCAACTGGCACAGCCATTTTGCCCTTTATGTCAATCAAAGTAACATGGGTTGCTTAATTTAAAAGGGTGTTATATTATATATGGGCATTTTCCTTTCTTAATCATGAGGCTAATTGAATGCCTAATCTAATCCATAGTGGGCTGCTGATGCAAAGCAAGTAATAAGCCTAATCCATATGCAGTTGTGGAATGTGACAGTGCTGTCTTTCTTTCTGACTTTGCAGATGGATTTGCTTGAGATTAAACCATATTAAAATAACCTTGCCACATGCTCTGAATTTTTTTTATTTATGCTTTAAGCAATAAAAAGAGATGAATTTTTCTCTAATATAAAGTACATATGGATGAATTTGCAAATTAAATGCAAAATGTGAATGCCAATCGACTTATATTTGATTGTCGATCAATATGTATGATCGCATATCACCAATCAATTTCTCACCTAAAAAGACATATAAGTTACTTGAGATTATACTCTTGCAACAAGCACTTCAAAGTTCAACATGATCTAACTAACCAGCTTATCACCTTATATAACAAATGATCCACACTTAATATAATAATTATTATGATCAATTATTAATTGATGAATTAAATGTCACATGCTATAATTATTATTATGATCAATTGAATCATAACCATATTGATTTTAAATTAGAATTCAGTAAAAATTATTTTTTTATCAAGAATTTTGTAAAGATCATTATGAACAATTTTTAATACAGAATTGAAAATACCTTATACCTGTGTGCCATTTTATGAACATTTTTTGTGTGTGACCAAATTCTGATAAATACGGTTGAAATGGCGGTTATATTTTATCACCACTGATTCAACGACTCTGGACCCTGTCTATTTTGTCTCCACCAAAAACAATAATTCTACTCGGTTTTATTATTGTGAACGAAAGCAATATACAATAAATTAATCTTAATGAAAATAAATATAATAACAATAATAATAAATTAATACTAATTTTGTCCCAAGCCAAAGCAATTGATGATCAGTTGATCACCACTTCACCAGCATATCTGGGTCCAGCTCAGCATATTCCATCAACGTCTTTACCCACCTTGACTTACTTGACCCACCCCAACCTCCACTACTCCCAAAAAGTATTCGCATCCAACGGCCACGATCTCCCGACCCCTCTCATATCTGCCGACTCACCCGCCGCACCCAACAAAATTTATCGTTTTCCCCAAAATGCCCTCTAACGTTAAAATGACCGATCGTTACCGGCGTCAACCTCGTCATGGAGAAGTAAAAGGGGAAGGAGATTATGGTCAGCAAAGTTTTCTCTGTCCCATCAGTTTAGTGGCCAAGTGAGTTTCAAAAGTGTCTGAGACGGACTCAAGCGGCTTCAGCATTCAGCAACAGAGAGTTTTATCATTTTTGGTGTGATTTTCTTCTTTCTCTTTTCTGCTTGTTCTTGTTGTTGAAGCTCTCTTTCAATGCCAGCTTCGCTTGCTATTTCAGTCTGAGTCGCTGAGTCGAATCGTTCACCGAGTCGGAGAGAGATTGAAAAATGTTGGACGGACTGCTTGGCCGTGGATTTGCCTCTAAATGGTTTGCACTCAGATCTCACTCTCTTTCTTTATATACTTATATCTCTATGCATCTATAGGTGTGTTTATATAATTATATATTATATGTTCTGCATGTCTTTGCTTTTGGCAGTAAATCGTTGATTAAATTGACGAAAACTCGGATCGATGTGATACGGAGGAAGAGGAACGCCACGCAGAAGTTTTTGAAGAAAGATATCGCTGATCTACTGGCCAATGGCCTTGATATTAATGCTTTCGGAAGGGTGATTACTCTGTTTTTTTTTCACTAATTTCATTGATGTGCAATTTTGAATTTCCTGTAATCTGTTTGGTTGCCGAGAAATTAACTTTTTCCGCTTTTGCTTTTTATTTCTCGGAAACCAAACGGAAAAAATGTTGGTGATGTGAATTTGTTTTGTTTTGTTTTGTCTATCCTGTACACCTAAAAAGAAGAGTGCTATATTTGGTAAATACAGGCTGATGGACTTACGGCGGAGGTGATAGTTTCGTCGTGTTATGATTTTGTTGAGCGATGCTGTGATTTGGTGTTGAATCACCTTTCAGTCATGCAAAAACAAAGGTAGGCGTTTGAGTTGGTGTGCTCATCTAGAGGTTTTTGCTGCCAATACCAAGTACCTGAATTTTTGTTTGTCTATTAATAAGCAACTGGTCTTTTGATATTAGATTGCAACACTATATGCCAAAACGTTAATAGTTGTATATTATGCTATGGACAAACATTCACATATGTCCTTAAAAATGTTAATCTCTAAAGGAGAAAGAACAGAAGACTGGAAGATGCAGTAACTATACATTTTGCATTGGCATAATTAATTTTGGGTTCAGAGATTGCTAATTCTTAGTCACACCACATTAAGGTGCTGAGCAGCTTGGTAAGATATGTTGCCCCGATTGATTAGAAATGAAACATCAAATGAGGTGAATATTGTTGGCCATTACAGTAATATCAGTTGGGAAAGATGTTGATTTGAGTACACATCTGTTATAACACCATCCATGTGTGGACATATTGTAATGTGAATTGCAAGCATTCACTGGATACAACTTTTATTAGGTTCTACCTTAGATATCCACATCATGAAAGATTGAAATTGTTAGCTGATTCTATGGAATTGCTTCATTATGTCTGCTAACCTAATAGAATTCTGTGATATTATTCATTAAGAGGTCATCCAACTAGATGGTTTGAATTCCTGCTAAAGGCATTTTCTTAAACTTTTCTTCATGCATTAGTCAAAAAATGATAAAATTAAACTCAATATAATGTTTCCTTTTCCACATTATTTTCAATGTAGGGAATGCCCTGAGGAATGCAGGGAAGCTGTGTCATCACTCATGTGTGCTGCAGCAAGATTCTCTGACTTACCAGAGTTGCGTGACCTTAGGCAACTATTTAATGAGAGATACGAGAATTCTGTGGTATATTTTGTGAATCAAAAGGTAATACTCTATGAATCCTCTCTTAGTAGAACTTCATGAATCCATAACTGCTTTAAGACTGACCAATTGAATTGCTAATTGGTAGTTTGTTGAGAATTTAGCTTCAAAGCCTGCTACATTGGAGAATAAGGTTCAGCTAATGAAAGACATTGCATTAGAATTTTCAATAAAGTGGGACTCCAAGTCCTTTGAACAGAGGATGTCCAAACCTACTGCGCTTGCACAGGTATGTCCTACTGTGTTGTTGTAATTACACGTGTATCAGATAGAAATAAAACTCCAGGGACTTAAAAAGTTTTAGAGCATTTTTTATTTAGTCAAAACCATTGCTTTTTCGAATTTACAGTCAGTTGCAAATTGGGGTCTTGCAGGGCCAGCCAAAAACTTATGGGTCTTTCCATGTTACTGATGATAAAGGCAAATTGTCTAATGGGAAATGTGCAGTCCCAAAAGGTGATAAGCATAATCTTCTGTCTACAGAAAGGAGGCTCGATCTTAATGGCGGCCACAAATTACACGATGACAAGGAGGGTACTGTCTTGAGAAAGGATGAGCACAATTATCAGACAAGGCACAGACCCTTTGGAAAAGAATACAAGTCTCTCAATGGCGGTGACATTTTGTTCCACGAAAGGCAAGAATTTGTTGCTCACAAACATGAAGCATGGAATGGAAAGGAGGATGCTGGTTCGAAGCCAGTTAGATTGGGCAGTTCATCTCAGGGAAAAGGACTGGAAAGGCATCATGGTATGGAGAACAGTGTTCCTAAAAGAGACTGCCACGACACTTCACCTCATGTAAAGCCTAATGTTGCTGGACCACATGTGAAAAGCAATGGTAAAGGCTCATTTGCTGGTGACAATTATGACGGTCAACACAATGATGCAAAACTAGCAAGCAAAGAAGAAGAAACGCCTAAATTGAAGCCAATCTACAATTATGGCCTTCCTCCTCCATACGTGAAATCCAATGTCAAAGCAAAAGATAAAAAAGATGAAGCCAATTTAGGTTCTTTACATGATAGGTTTGACAGAGATGGTATGACAAAGGATCCTGTAGCATATAACATAGCCTTTGCTGATAATATGTTGAACGGGGTACAACTAGGATCTGGTCATGACTATGAGAGGCGTGCTACTGCAAAAGCTAATGGTCATGATCATGAGAAGGATCGCGTTCATCGGGATGATGCATCTAGCAACCAGATACCAAAACCAAGATCAAGTAGGAGGAGACACTCAAGGTCGCGCTCCTCTCACAAGGATGCTGGCAATAGTGAAGATACAGGAGTTGCAACGAGAAGATCAAGAAGCAGGAGAAGGGATGAGTCAAGAAAAGGCCTACAACTGTTGTTTGATGATGAGCACTATAAGAATGATGAAGAAGAAAGAAGAATTGACGAACTGCTGATTCATTACAGTAAAAAGCCATGTAACTACGAACCAGGAAAGTCAAGAACAAAGTCAAAAAGTCGTCATGCACATTGTGAACATAATAGCAGAGATGAGCCTGGTGACGAGTCAGAAATGGTTCCTGCTCCAGTAAGATCAGCTTCCCTTCCTCATGAGCATACAGGTCCATCAGAGGCAACCAAAGTATTTGCTCGGGTGGCTTCCTTTCAGCCAGATGGATCCAACCCAGCTCGCCATGTGCATCCCAAGTTGCCGGACTACGATGATTTGGCTGCCCGGTTTGCAGCCCTAAGAGGGAGGTAAAGGGATAGGTCCATCCAGGGGTGGAACATAGAAGGGACTAAGACTAAGAGGGGGCCATGGCCCGGCAAACTTTTGAAAACAATAGTATATCAATACAAGTTGTCGAATACCAAAGTGTTAGAGCATGTCACTTGTATCATTTGGATACTTGATCTTATAGTTAAGAGTAATATGCGTTTTTTTTATTTTTATTTAATTGATTAATATTACTTTCTTTCTTTTTTTCTTTTGAGAGTGAGTTTATTTGAACTCAAATTTTTTATGTAGTTTCTTTTTCTCACATTTACACTTGCAAAAAATGGCAACCATTGGTGATTTATTTTTATAATTTCTTTTGTTTTAAGAGCCAGACCTCTTCAAAGCCCAATTTCTTAGTTAAAAACCCTCTTAACCTAAATTCTAATGTAATATAATTAGGTCATGAACTATTAAAGATTAGTTAGAAAAATAATCAAGTACAATTAAATCAAGAAAGAAAATCAATATTTAAGAATAGGTATTACACAAAGATAATATTAAAGAGTAAAAGACAATTGGTGATGATGAATAGCGCAACAAATGTGTAAAAACTAATATCCAAACATTTTTTTTTTTAATATGCTTATAATAAATACTCTAATTGTAGATATCTAGATGAATTCACACAATTATTATAAATATTTAAGAACTGTTATTACCCAAAGTCACACAATTGATGATGATTAGTGCAACAAATTTGTAAAACCTAATATTTTAACAATAATTTTTTAACATGCATGCTTATAATAAATAAACTTCAATTATATATCTAGATGAATTCACAAAATTCTAATAAATATATTGGAAGAGCCATATATTTACTCACAATACACCAAAGTTCGATCCCTTCAATTAAAAAAAACTCTTATGTATATATTTTGGAGTATAGTGCCATTATTTGAATGTGTCATATCATTTATACTAATTATATGAGATTTAATATATATATATGTATATAATGTATGTTTACACAACTTGAAAATTTCATTGAGACAATAAAAAACTTGACAATTGCATACTCTTTTTTTTAATAATGGTTTTTAAACTTAAAGACATATATATATATTTTTTTTTTGAGTTGGAACTTAAGACACTATTTAAATTATTTAGAAAATATTTTGAGGTATTAGTGAGAATTAAATAGTTATGTTTGGGTCACATGGATTCTTCTCTGCTAAGTCCAACCCAACAATCAAGATCTAAATTTTACAACTATGTTTGACAACCATGGTTAGTTTTGTTATGTATTGTTATCATTGTCCTGACTGATGTGTGAGTCGTGTGACTATATATTGAATTCCCAATGATTTTACTTTTCATTGTAAAAGTTGTAACAGTGTTTGGTTACAGTTTCAATTGGTTGAGAATTTGAGAGGAAGTTGAGATTGGGAAAGTTTGTTGTATCATATATATCTACTATCATAAATAAACCGTTGATCTTTCATAGTGATTATTTACTGTTTCGCTTGTCCTTATTTAAGGACTTTCCGTCAGAGTTAAAAATTTTAGACAGGCCAAAAAAAAAGTTTTGGAATGGTAATTTAAATTTTCACCACAGGACTTGAGCGTAACTGTCTGTTTGGTATCAGAGATTGTGATAGTGATGAATTGATGATGCTGCAAAACTATAGGTTATTACTGGATAATGACTAATATGACCTCGATTGTGAGAAAAATGCCCCACCAAGCACCAGCTCAGAAGTCAGAACGAAGCGAAAGCCTTCACATTCCCCAGGTCCTATTGCCCTTTCTAGATTCGCATCCCATGTCCCATGTCCTCTCCTTGTCAAAGGTATAGTACTGTTTCCCGCCAAAAAAAAAAAGCTTCTCTGCCTCCAATATAAGACTCTTTTACTGCCTCACATTCCACAGTCCAAGAGAAACAGAGAGAAACAGAAAGAGAAACAGAGAGGAGAAAGAGATGAAGGGCTCATCCAAGGTGATAATGGGTGCGACACTGGTAATGGTGGTGAGCCTTGCCATAGTGTTAGGCTTAATCTTGGTGCTGCTAACTGAGCTCTACTGCTCACTCCTACTTCGCCGGCGTCAGCTCAGAACCAACAGCAGCTCCACCACCACCTCCACCACCACTAGTGCCACTGGCACTGCAGCCACCACAACCTTTTCTCAGCCCTCCTCACAACCTCAAGACCATCACCCAGTAGGTCCTCCTCTTGGCAGCTTTTTGGGGGTTCTTCGTGCTCCAAGAAGCTTCCTTTTCCCATCAGTTTCTTGCAAAGAAGACAATGTAGAAACAAAGAAGCAACTACAGTCTCATCTTCACCAAGTCTTTGACATCCCAAACCAAGAAATATCAAGCACAACCCCCTGTCTGATTGGGGTAATATCAAGTCCATCCCCATCAATTTCCTTTGTAACCTCACCACAGCCAACCCAAGAAGACAAAGCTGAAGACACAATTCAAGGTGGTGTTAGTAGCACTGGTGTTTGTAAAGACAAAGCTGCTGCTGGTGGTGGTGGTGCAGAACATTTTGTGTACATTTCCAACCCCATTTATGACAATGAAGCAAGGAGGCCTAGTGGGGAAAACACTCCCTTTGAAACCCCAGACACATCACCTTCAAGATTGGAAATGGGGGGTTCTTCTAGTTCTGGAGAGGATGAGGTTGCCCAACCAACCCCATCTGGGCCCTCAAGCCCAACCACACCTCCTTTAACCCCAATGAAGAAGTTACCAGCAGAGGCTTGCTCAGTTTCTCTTAGAGATGCCAGGTCTTTGGGCACCTCAGGTAGTGATTCCAATACTAACAATGGTCTCTCATCCTCATCATCAGGTTCTCCTTGTACTTCTCCTTCTTGGTGATTTTCCATGCCATAATCAGACAGTTTAGAGCATTAGTCTTTTTCTTTTTCTTTTTAATTATATTTATGAGGTGGGTGTTTTGTGAAATGTGTAATGGGAATGGTGAAATTAGCTGGAAAGTCAGTGTGCCCAGATCAACTTTTCACTGCAAGCGTGGCCATGGCTCGTCTACCCAAGCCACGCCCATCCCTTGATGCCAACTGAGCTTCTAACTCTTTCTTTCCGTCTCAACCATGCAGACAGACTTGCTTTCTTGTTTTCACTTGCTTTTGAGTTTTGTATATTGTTTTTGGGAAGAAGTCCAATCCCATTTCTTTCTAGCAGTAGAGTACATATGAGCCTTTGTTTTTGTTTTGGGATTGTGAGAATGGATGGTGATGCACGTGAACTGTGAAGGGTGGACTAAAGGGCAACAGACAAAAATAGAACAAAAAAACTAAAGGGGAAAAATTTAAGAAAAATAATCTCTCTGTTTTTGAGGGACCTCGAGTTCTAATTTCTATGCATTTGAAGCCTAAAATAAACAAAGAACTGTCAGCTGCTCTGGCCCTGCGAGGTCACTGTCCACTTTGATAAGGACGAGACCCTCTTGGTTTCCATGAGCTCCATTAGGCAAGAAGCTTCATTTCTGAACTGACTGCATTTAATAGCTATTAGTGTAATTGAATAGGAAATGTGGCAAAAAGGGTGCTCATCCCTCCAAGGAATTGAGAAATGAGGCACAATCTGAGTACAAAGTCATTTGGGATTTTGGGTCCATACGACTGATTTGTTCAACTACTTGTCTGGTGAATTAAGGGGATTTACGAGTTTACGTAGTAATCTTTAATCAACTTGGAGGGGGCACTCAATTTATTAATTCTGATGGGGAGTGCCCATATTCCTGGATTAAGAACTTGGAAAAAGTGAGTTATCTGCACGCACTCACGTGAGTGACTATCAATCGTTGATTGTAATTAATTCTATATTGTAGAAACCAGCAATTAACGGTGCTCAACTACTGATGAATGTGGGATGAAGAATCACAAAGGATCTAAATTTTGTGACTATAGTTGAACGCTTGTGTTTTTCAGGCACCTTACAATTTGGATTTTTTCACTAGATCACTTGATGAAACCTTGAATTTCTTTTTTGGCTCTCACTTCACTTGCCATTGGATGCCATTGATGTCCCAAACAGCTACTTACTGGGTACAATATTAACATGCCTTAACAGCTACTTGCGGGGTACAATATTATAGGACCACCAAAGGTTCTCTAATTTAAGGGGAAAAAGTTGAGAAGCATTGACCAACCACGGAAGTAGTAGTACAACCAAAAATATGACCAGTGTTTGCTGTTTCGTCCATAATCATCTGGTAAGTGCAGGAAATGTGATAACCTTTGTCGGATGACTACTACGTTGTGCCTGCCAGCATGGTACTGATGAACAATAGAGAATCTTATGCGATATTTATGGTGTATAAAACCAACAAACCTTATCAGAACCATGTAAATGTTTTGCTGCAAGTAACAAAACAATTAGGACTTAGGAGAGTCCCAAATGGTGTTACTGGGGGAGTTATGTTAGCTTGATATGTTTTGTTGGCTTATTTATAATTGCTTAAACGTCTAGGATTCAATGATTGTTTAACATAATATCAGAACTATAATTGCACGAAGGTCTGCATAACAAATTCACTAATCAAAGATTAGGTTCTTTCACTGGGGATGACACGTTTCATGTGCAACATTTGCTCCTCAGTATTATGTTCCGCAATCATTCTTGCACATCAATGAACATCACTTGAGCATTTGTAAACAGTAATGAGATCTTATAAATGTACATAAAGAAATAAATATTTGTAACACATTTGCAGAGCCCGCAGATGGGTCTTCATCGTTGATGATCATAAACCACACTTAGTTTTCCATCTTGTTGAATCATGCATGTCCTTGAAATTGATAAACCTGTAATCAAACAATTATGTGTTGGTTCTGGAACACTTGAAATGACAAAAATTTGGTGCACAGAAGAAAATTGCATACCGTGCGATAGAATAGTGAGGGCATGCATCATCCAGAGCAACAAAACATTCTCCTGCTGCTTTCTTGTGATCTGCCATGCAATTTTATCCCAGTTGGACGCGAAGGGAGAGCTTTAGCCAATCTTTTTGCTGCAAAAGGACTTGCTTTCATTAGCATAGTAAAGAAGATCTGGGACTTCACCAATTTGCAGCAATAAACCAACATATTCTTTTGGAGTCCAAGGTGAGGCAGGGCTTTTGGCTTCACCAATTTGCAACATATATGATGAATATGATAGATTGTCCTTACATGTTCAATGGGTATCAGACTGGCCTTTCATCTGAAAATATAAAAAAGGGTGATGTATGTACCTATTTCATAAAAGAGCTCATTGACATTCTGAGCAGTTTTTGCAGATGTTTCTAGAAAGACCAGGCCATTTTCTTTAGCATATTGCTCACCTTCCTGCAACAAAATTTCAAAGGTTGAGTTGCTTCAGTAACAGTATTTCCCATTGAAGAATCAACAAATATATTTGCACATTTCACATCTTCTGTTCCTATCAAATCATGCCTTTTGACTATACTTGTATGAATAAAATTGACAAAAGAAAAAAGGAAGAATATTGGACTGTGAAGATTGAGTACCTCAGACCCCACTTTTCTCTTGTCTTCCAAGTCAGCCTTGTTACCCGCCAAGAACATTATTAAAGTTGGATTTGCTGATAACAAAAATAAGATGTTAAATAAATTAAGTTGGCTTGAAAAAAATTGAACTTCACATGAATCCGGAAACTGGCCAGACTCCGATCTTTTCAAAAGCATAAACTGTCATGTACCTTGTCTTTGCAATTCTTGAACCCACTTTTTGGCTCGCACAAATGAATCCTGCAGCCAAAACACCACACATTGAACCTGTCATACTTAAAAGGTGCATGGTCATAGTGCACATCAAAGGGATCATCAATTAAGTGTTCTTAAATCATTTGACATATAAATTCCAAGGATTACAATCAACATAACATAAGTTAATTGGAAAATTGGGAGAGAAAGCTTCAACATATCATCATCATCTGACAGCTAAATTGACTAGTGTACCAATGTAAACATATTACCCACATTCTGAAGTTTAAAACTTATAACATTAAAGATGTCCATATCTCTGCTTCAGGAAGAATGAAAGTGAAAACTTCATGTAGAATATTATGCATAGTTCTTAAACCTATAATGGCAGCATTGAAAGGCATGAGTACAAACCATTATAATAAAATTCAAGCTCATTGGCAGTAAAAGAATGCACTTGCTACATCAATAACGCCATCGTTCAAGGCATTCTGTGACAAACATGAACATGTGAAAGGCCAGCAACAAACAAAGGATCAGAACCTTGTTGGATAGTTAATTACCATGCTTGTGATATCATACACCACAACAGCTGCAGCAGCACCGCGGTAGTACATAGGAGCCAAGCTATGGTAACGTTCCTGACCTGCTGTGTCCCATATGTCAAATTTTATAGTAGCTTCATTAATTGACAAGACCTGAGTGAAGAAAGCTGCTCCTATTGTTGATTCCTGCAGCTTATACACTCATGTTAGAGTCCATGAACTATGCTATTATTAATGCTGGTGATGGAGAAAAATAGCTAGGGAGTGAACAATTAATATATGAAAGAAAAGATTCTATTTAAAGTAAACCTGGTATTCCAAAAATTTTCCAGTGACAAATCTCAATACCAAACTTGTTTTCCCAGTCCCCATGTCCCCAAGAAGTACCTGTGAAAATCATAATAAAGTTAATTAACCAAGATGTATCTGTAGCTCTGTACTCTTCTTGCTGATTTCCAATGTGAAATTGTTAATGACAAAATGTAACAATCTAAGCCTAAGAGTTGTTCAAAAAAGAAACTAATTTATGGGGGCATAGAACAAATTCTGATTTCATATATAGTAATCAAAGAGGTAATTGAAAATTTGAAACACAGATAGTATCATTCTATCATACATGCTCATCAAATTAATTACAATCAGCAAAGCATTATAAAAGAAACAAGAAGTTTACACAAATGAATTTTCACTCCACAAAGCAACCCATCTTTGAAGTGATCTATGATCCTCAAAAAACTCAAATGATTTCGCCAAATTATATATACCACAAACATCTCACACACAGACACAGATATATATAAAGAAACTACCAATCAATAATTAATAGCCCATTTTCATGCATACAAGTTGATTAGTGAATGAAAGATTAAAAAAAAAAAAAAGGAAGACATACCCACCAGCTTGGCTTGTATATTCTTATTGCCTGTTCTCGCCATAAGATCGATCGCTGACTCCAACTTTCTCCAAAACACAGCAAGCAAGCAAGGAAGAGAGACTTATCAGTTTGAAAGTGAAAACCCAGCAAAGGCACGAATGAGAGAGTACGAGAGAGGGACAAAAGATATACACGGAAATTGCTATTGACATACCCGTTTTGCTGTTTCCAGGGAACGTTGGATCACTTGATTGGCCTTTTTTTTTTTTTGGCCAGGACTTGATTGGCCTTTGACACCAGGGAAATATATATATCCTGGAAAAAGTAAAATTGGATTGGCGATAGCATTTCAAACTGACTGGTAGTTTGTTGGTTGACTGTTAAGTTGATAGCTAGCTGCCTATTTTTTCCCTTTTCCCTTGCTGGTCGTTTCTAGATCAAGTCTGCGTCAGGAAGGAGTCATCCTCATCAATATTGTCGCACTTTTTTTAACCCGAACGACAAGCCGTTTATAAATTATTAATTGCATTTATTAGTCTTGATTGTTTAGAAGGGTTTTTTTTTTTTTTTTTTTTTTTTTTTTTTTTTTTTTTTTTTTTNTTCTTGATAGGGTTTGAACTTTGAACACATGCATGATCTCTAAATCCACACTAATTCTTGAATAGGACCTATTGTGAGAGGTGGATACCCCTATTGCATTTGCTCTTACTTTATTTTGCTTTGAGAAGAAATATCATCAAGTCCAAAAAAGCGGGTTAATTGCAAAGCAAATTAAGGCTGAAATGTCAAAGAAAATCTCAATTTGCCAGCTGACTTTGCATAATTTAATGTGTTATCTTAAGAAGTTGTCACATAATTTTACGAAAACGTACCAAACTCTTGGGATTGGATGTCTTAAGGAAGGTGCATGCTACCACCCCAATTTTCGAATATAATTAATTAATAAGGTCCATTGATTTTAGGTACCAAATTATAATATTTTTTCATTTGAACTATTAAAACATTTATATTATTTCATTTTAAGTACTAAATTTCAGTTTAAGTACCAACTTTAAAAAACATGGTTATATCTGACTGTCTAACAGTTATAACTTTTTTATTGATTTGTTGTTTTTTCAATATTTGCAAGGCTTAAACTTTAATGTTTAGTTTTTGGGTTATAAGATTTCATCCATCAAATATAAATCAAAAGTATGAAACCCTTAAAAATTTTGATTTTTTATAAATTTTAAATAGTCACAACTGTGACTGTTCGACAATTACAACTGTAACTATTCGACAGTTACAACTGTATAATAAATTGATTTGTGACCTAATCCAAAATATTTTACTATAGATTAGTACCTAAATTAAAAAAAATTAGTGTCTTACTGCTTTACTAAAAAACTATTGATATTTGGTATTTAATCCTAATTTTTTATAATTAATAAGGTTGGATCGAGTTGGATCATTTTATATTTATTTGGCTACGAGAGGTGTTTTATATACAAAAGGATAAGCTTGTAACTCATGGTGTTAAATTGTTTTAATTATGCGGCAGCCTACAAATTGAAAAATGGTTTCTTAATTTAAAGAAGAAAATTGTGTGCACATCATCCATTAAGCAAACTATTATATATTAACAGGCATTCTTTGCTTTAACTTAATTACAACGTTTCGCAATTGATCAGTATCCTGGTCCCACGTTTTATGCCCCAGCTGCCCAGCATTCTCTAATTATTAAAACAAATTTAATTATGGAGTAATAGTGATCAGCTAGAGAAACTTTGATGTTTGTAATTTGTTGTTGAGTTAAAATTATATAGTTTACATTACTTATATAAAAAACATAAAAATTAAAGAGGATATATAAGTTGGATAACAGCTTCCAGCATAAGCCCTTTTTTAAGAAACAAAATTAGAGCTTCTCTAGAAGTTCTTTTTCAAGTTTAGCAATAATATATTTAAAGTTCTTTTTCTTTTTTGGAAAACAAATGCAGAATATTCACATATATGGCTGCAAATGATCGAAGCAAGAAACTGAGAATTTGATTAATTCCAAAACATTTTCCCTTTCTACACATACATAAGACTGGTACACACACATGACTGTGGTCATTAGTCGATTGCCATAAGCATATATGTACTCTTGTACATGTGACAGATCGATAAATTGTGATCAATGAAATACTATATATAAGATAATTGTGTGCTTCAAGGCCTAGAGCTGATATATATGGACAATCTGGTGATGTAGAAAGGAGAATATATCTACTACGTGTACAATACATACTACATATATATATTCACCTAATAGTAATACAGAGGCTGTGCACTCGGGTCAGTTGTCTTATTTATAATCTCTTAAACCTATTGTTGACTTGATTGTTACTTCATTCTTTAATTAATTAGCAGTTCAAATTTTTGAGATCCTGCATATATATTGTTGTTTAACATAGTATGATCATCAAAGTTTCGGTCACAAGAGACCCTAAGTTTGAAATCTCCAATCTACATTTCATTCTTTATTGATTTGTATGATTTGTAGAGTGAGGTTGCACTTATATGTTTCTTTCTATTTATATCTTTTACGTATAAGATAATAATTATTTAACAAGTATTACATACAATGATTGGAAAAATGAGAACCTTCAATTCCTTGCAACTTCTATCAACAAGCAAACTTTCTAATTCATTCGGAATTAATTTTTCCATGTTAGGAATCCCAAATCCAAATAAAAATAAAAAACCCAAATTATATGTCTGGCTATACTTGTATATTTGGTCACATTCACATGCACATAGGCAGCAAGGAAGGCTAGCTTTACATATGGTTGGTTACACTAGAGACAAAGAGGGGAGGAATCATTGAATCGATCAAAGGGCACACAAATTGATAGGCTTACTTGTTCTGACCTCACACCCTTTGAGAGAGGATAAAATCTTTTTTCTTATTCCATATATATATATATTCATCAAGCCTTGCCAATAGATCGAGTTTGTTCATTAAGTAGTTGATAATATATATCAAGACATGGCCTCCCACGGTAGTAGCAATAATATGAGTGTATCAACCTCTCCAAAAAGTGGCAGCGCAGAAGGTGCAGCAGCAGCAAGCTCACCAAAAGGCCATTGCTTGTGCTCGCCAACAACGCATCAAGGCTCATTCCGGTGCCGGTTTCACCGTTCCGGGTCATCGTTTTGGATGAAGCGATCAAAGTCTATGCCTGCCCATAACTCACCGGCTTCTCTCTCCCCCACATCAGTACTTGACTCTACTTAAGTCTGCAAGAAAGTTGGTGTTGCATCCTTTCTATATATACATATGTATATTAATTGTATAAATTAAGCTAATACGTATAATGGGATTTTCTCTGTTTGCTTAGTTTAGGTGTGTTATATATTTTACAGCTCATGGTTCATCAATTAATGTATTACAATTCCATCAAATATTATCAGTTCTTCGATCTCTTCTTTCTGCACAGTATATATATGTACAGCATCCACCTATTAAGACATGATCGACTGACGTATATCCATGCAGAAGAGCAAATAATTAAGTTTTTATCAAAATCGATCTTAATTAATAGCTAAGTCCGTCATTAGTGTTCTTTAAGCCATCGATTGTCATCCTCAAGATTCAAGTTATGGATGACTTAGCTATACATTAATTTGCACCCACTCCTTGTAGATAATCATTTTTATGGATAAAATTGTTGGTTATTGCCTCTTTTTGCTTTTTCTTTTTCTTCTTTTCTCTGGACCATACTGGAATGTTTGGGATGAGTTTTGTAAGGCCTGTGATTTTAGTCGTTTTATTCCATTTTCGGATCGATGGGATGAGTTACGTACGTGATGATACATAAATCTCTTACATATGTCACATTCTTTTCATGTCAAACTTGTTTGGATTTACATGAATTCGTTGAAATTTGCATACCAAGCCAAGGAAAATACACCCATTCCTTGAACTTTGTATACCACCCACCAATATTCCAACCAAAAAAAAAAAAATCTATTTTTCTTAGTCATAGACTCATAGTGGGCGATGGCCATGGAAAGAAGAAAATTGTTTTTGTTTTTGTTTCATTAGGTAATTTTATGCAATGATAAATTTGTAATTAAAATTTTTACCGATAGGGTGTACGATGAGCAAAATGAGTGGTAATAGAAGCACTCATTCCACAATCTTGTCATATTCCAAGTCATCCTTAAACATCAAAACAAGATGTTCTTAAGGTTTGTGCAAGACGTGAACAAATTTGTTCTTCAAGTAAAGGCTGTGGTTCGACTCTCATAATAATACCATGCAACTAATTTAACTTGATACTCATATTATATACTACTCCGAGGAACCAAGAACATATACAAGGCACTATGTAAAGAATCATAACGACAGAGCTCGATGAAGAACAGATCCGGAGATTATCAAAAGATGGTATACATATGTGGTAAAATATGTCCAATCACATTAACTACAAGTCTACAAGGGATGGCTCAATCAATGCTCGTTGTCCTCCAGCGCTTGTGAGAACAGTCCGGAGAGGTACTCAAACTCCTGGTCCAATTGATTTGGAGGAGCCACCCTTTTCCGTACCAGCATGTCTATGGGGGGGCATTTCCTCTTACGCCCACCCCTTGGCCTTGACCGGAATTCCTCATCAGCCTCTTCAAAATCACCCTGAAATTCAAAGCAATTGATGTCACACATATGAATTCATATTGTGACATTTCCTGAAAATATGCTTATCCAAAAGAACATGCAAAAATCCAGCATATGAGGATCTTGAATGATCCAAGCACAAAACTCACATGTTCATAGACATGAAGTCCAGTCTTCTCATGGTTATCTCTCACATGCTTGTATGCGAATCTCATTCCACAACCAGAAAAGCTACAGACAAAAGGTTTCTGTTCAAGGTGTACAGCCTTCACATGTTGACGGAGATTGGATATCTGCAAATGTATAACCAAGATCCAAAAAGGAAACAATAAAAAAACTAACCATGGCAACACAAAGATACATACTCTTCTTTTCACACCAAAATAATTAAATCTGCTGGTTCAACATATACATACAACATAACCATTCATTGTCAGGTCAGCAGCAACTCACAGTTGAAAATGTGTGAAGACAACCCTTATAATTGCATTTAATTCTCTCCACTGAAGCACCTCCCACTTCATGTGTGCGGAGATGCCTTTTGATGTTCTTTTTCAGCTGCTTGGTCCCACATATCTCGCAGGTTATATGTTGGTGGCAGGACTGCATATGGGCCTTAAGGCATTGCTCATTAGAAAAATATTTCATACAACCTGGTTCAGAGCAGAACGCTTCCACTGAATCCAGCTTAACTGCAGAAATAAAGGATGTTATGAGAGTTTGAATTGCACATACTACCAAGAATTATAGCAACAGCACATCTCCTCACTTTGAGGAAATTGTGTATCCTATATGTCAATCTACATTATCCACTACACAGACACACAACAATCAAATCAGGATACAAAGCATAAAAAAGAGAGAGAAAACAGAATTCAAAAATAAAAGCTACCATGAGAATCCTCATGCTTCCGCAGCTTCGAAGCAAATCTGAACACCTTTCCACAACCACTTTCCTGGCACACATGCTGCTTCTGACCTCCAACATTAGCTGAAGGACACTCCTCACTGTGAAGTTCTTTAATATGCCTTGTCATGTTACCTTGGAAAACAAATTCACGATTGCAGTTCTCAATTGGACACTTGAAGAGTTTCCCTTGGTGCTGAAGAAGATGACGATTCAAGTGGTCCTTTCTTCTGTAGCTGGAATGGCAATCATCTACCGAACAAATGTATGGCCTCTGTAAAGAATAAGATAACATAAATTTATGAACAAATAACCATAATTTCAAAGTACACATAACCAAGCATTCAAATCCCAAACTGAGGAGTACGTGATTGAGGCTCGCTTGATGGAGCTTCACAGGAGGTCTCCCACCTGGTACTGGTCCATTCAAGTCAGAACCCTCTCGCATTTTGGAGTTCTTTGAGTGGGATCCAATGCTTCACGCTGCCCAAAAAATACTTCTTTCAAATGTTGATTCCTGCAAAATTTCTATCTTCAATTGATGCAAACAATTCAGAAACTTCATCTAAAAAGTAAAGAACAAGCCAAAAGAAATTCATGAACAAAAAACCATAACTTCAAGCACACATGAACAAGCATTCAAACCTCAGTACGTGATTGAGGCTCACTTGATGGAGCTTCACAGGAGGTCTCCCACCTGGTACTGGTCCATTCAAGTCAGAAACCTCTCGCATTTTGGAGTTCTTTGTGTGGGATCCAATGCTTCACGCTATCCAAATGATAGTTCTTAAAAATGTTGATTCCTGCAAAATTCTATTCTTCAATCGATGCAAACATTACAGAAACTTCATCCAAAAAGTAAAGGAAGCTACGTATACACATAATCAGCAGCAACATCATCCGACTTGAATCATACAAGCTGACGCTGGTTTCACTGCCAACTAACAAATCAATTGCAGACTTCTCCTTACAAAATTTTCATACAATCAAACACATCAACCAGTGTTTACAACATGGAATAAATCTCAGGCTACAAAGACAACTCATCTGTTTATTTAATGTTTTTAATGTTTGGATTCAGCTTAGACAATTCAATTACCGGAAAATCCTAAGACCCATAATATGGAAACATGTGAAAGCCATAGACGACAAAAAATTCAATAACAAAAAATACCTCAAGGGAATGGCTTTGCATGTGTTGCTTGAGATGTGCAGGCTTTTTGAAAGTAGCACCACACTCTTGGCAAGTATTGGACTTTTCCCTTTCTACTTCCCCATCTTCATCAGCCTTTGCCAGTTCACTCTCATCCTACAACAAAAAAATAACCAAACAAATACATAAATAAAAATTAACATAATCAATTTGAAGACAACCCAACTTCAAATTTTGTTAAAAAAGACAACCCAATAAACCCACATCAGCATATCTTTCAAAATCAAAGACCCACTTCATAGAAACTCATAATTTGACCATACAAAATCAAAATTAAAAAGAAGGGAATGAAACCTTGTGGTGGGTGAGAATGTGAGAAGCAATCAGACTCTTTTTGGACCTGCAGATGCCACAGTACTCGCAGTAATAGCGCCTTATGTCCCTGAATATAGGCATGTCTCCCTCTGCTTCCCCTTTATCCATTGCTATTGCGCGCCTCTCTCAACTCTCACCCGCTAACCAGCAACCAACAACCTTCGGTTTTAGGATTTGGGAGTCAGATTTGGGGGTAGGGTTTTTATTTTAGGGCAATACTATTTCGACTCTTAATTTTACTTCTTACACTCTAAAAGAAATATTTTTCAATATTTATGCATTTACAAACGTGGAGTGGAAGAAGCAACATTGTTACGCTGGCCTTATAAAAATTTAACGACTCAGATCGTGCCACGAAATCAGAGGGCCACGGCGTCACATTACGTAGGAAAATTAAACGTTTGCGCTAAAAAACTCTGTGAAGTCGTGTGTCGTGTTCGAAGTTCTAAAACAAACATGAGTTCTAAGGGCGAGTGCGTAGTCTACGCGCCGCTCCCGTCCAGCCACCCCCACCAAAACGTCGTCGTTTTAACTCATTACCACCCCACTCCCACCTACCGGACACGACGTAGACTCCGCCTCTACCTCTCAATCGCCGCCTCCCTCCTCTTCCTCTCCGCCACCGTCTACTTGCTCTTCCCCTCCGACCCGACCCTCCAACTCGTCCGGCTCAAACTCAACCACATCCGAGTCAACTCGTCTCTCAAACCCACTCTCGACCTCTCCTTCTCTCTGACCATCAGGGTGCGAAACCGCGACTTCTTTTCTCTGAACTACGATTCGCTGCTCATCACGGTCGGGTACCGCGGGAGAGAGCTAGGGTTTGTGAGCTCCGCCGGAGGGCGCGTGAGGGCCAGAGGGTCGTCGTACGTGAACGCCACGCTCGTGCTCGATGGGCTTGAGGTCATCCACGACGTGTTTTACTTGATTGAAGATTTGGCGAAGGGTGTAATACCCTTTGATACTAATACGGAGGTGGAAGGAGTTCTAGGGCTTTTCTTCTTCAAAATTCCTATCGAGGTAAACCTAAACCTGGTCATAAGTCATAATTCAATGTAGAAGCTTTTCTTTGGAATTGGTTTTATCTGATATTTGATTGAATGATAAAATAAAATTTTTGTTTGTGATTATGTATAAATTGAACAATTGTGTTTCATTATTTAGGAATAGGACATTATGAGCATTTTGAAATTTTGGAACAAAGATGTGAACTTTTTGTTTGGTTGTGTAAGAAGAGTTTTATCTAGCTAAGATGAGCTTTCACATAATGTGTTTGTTTGCTCTGCTGGGTGATTGGTTCCACCTTTGCTGTTCTGAAGATCACAGTGTTATGACTTCAACTTTATGTCATGTAGTAGTTCATTGGCACAAATATGCAATGTATTTGTAATTTAATCACTCATTTTGGAAGGGAATTTAAAGGAAAGGTGCCCATCAATTTGTCATATATAGATTGATGATTGGTGCAGAGGGCTACTGTTTACACCCAAAATTATTTCATCTTGGAAAAGAAAAAAGAAAAACCTTATGTTCTTTGATACGATTTATCATATATGAACATATTGCTGCTGCTTGGAATGTAAGATTTTGATCCAAAGGGAACCCTGATTCGTGGGGAAAAAGACTGGTACAAACAACGGGCACACAACAGATAGAGTAACTATTGCTATCTGCTGATGGATTTATCACTTTATAAAAGATACATGTGAAATGCTAGCAATAGAATAAGGGTGAGATGACTGAAGAGGTCATGTGATTAGGGTGTAATTCACTTCCAATTTGACCACCCTATCATGCATGCTATATACTTAGCTTCTACACCTTTCATATTGCTATCTGGCAATATTTTCTAATTGTGATCACAAATGTTCATCAGGCAAAAGCATCGTGTGAGGTGTATGTAGACACAGACAACCAGACAGTTGTTCGTCAAGATTGCTACACTGAGGTGAGGATTTTCTTTCTTTCTTGTTTGTAATCTCAAATTTTGTAAAGATCTCTATAGTCTTTGCATGAGATATTCATTTCTACTTTATAACCATTCTCTATGTCAATTGCTTGCATAAGGAAGCTCTTTCCTCTTCTATAGTCAGTCCTGACTGATTGGTATAGTTTTCACATTTTCTCTCTGTAACTATAAATATATCCTTGATGCTAGATGCAGTTTAGGTTATTTGATTATAACCAATTAATGGATAGGCGTAGTTTCATACATGGGAAGCTGGGTTTGCACCAGTTCCCCATAATGGTGTGTCTTTTCATATGGTCTTAAGGTACAACCTTCTTTTCAACAAGGAAGTGCAGTACTTCACATGAATTTTCTTATGTGGAATATGGCAAAAATATTTGTGGGTTAGAATCATCTCACATTTTGTGCTGTAAATGAAGTATGAGTGACCCAACTCATAGACTTGTACCATGTTGTGGCTAAAGTTGCTAATATTGTTTAACAAGAGGAGTGTCATTTGTATTCTTGACTCTTGCACCCCTCTGGAAGAGTATAGTGTTATTTGCACTCTAAACAAGCATGAAACCCGCAGCTGAGAATTTGTCTAATTCACACAATTCAGCTTTTGTAAAGGGTTAAATACGGATGTAATTTTGGATCATTAGATGTGTTTTTACTGCCAAGATTAAAGTGGGAGTGGTAGTCATAGCCATGGGAGTGTTTTAATTGTAAATCTAAGGATTCAAGATTACCTTATTAGGTTGTCTTATTTTAGCTCTTCTGTCAGACTACGTTACCTATATACATACACAAATGCACAGATTTTCAATTACGGGATTAATGGTATTACGAAGTTAAGAGGCTTAGCATATTGTTGGTGCTTAAGAGATCGAAACATTCTATGTATGTATATTAGTGATCAGCTAACTCGTCTTCTTAAAATCTTGCAGTGAAACGGTTGAAATCAATGGACTGTAGTAGAGTGTCTAATTGGGTGCTAAAGGTGAACGACAGTTTCCAGCATTCAGCAATTCCTTGTCCTTGTGCATACTTTTCAAGTTCCATCTGATCACTATCAGCATGTAGAATGTGAGCAATATGCTTCGTTGTGCCATCTACAACTGAATTACCATAATTCATGAGGAGGATTTATCTTGTATTTAATAATCAAATTACAGAATATACATTTATTTTCGTTTGAAATTTGTACTTGTTTCACTGGTGTTTTGGTTACAATTCCACATGTCAATAGCATTTTCGTAAACACTTTGAATGAAGATTTGTGTTTTTTTTTCGATTGAATTCTAGCTTCAAATGTTGAGGTAACGCTTCGCCATGAATAAATCTTGATATGCAAGATTATTTCCTATCCAAAAAAAAAGGCTATGATTCGCGTGAACATCCATGAGAAGCACGCCAATCCACCGTGAAAATAACAAACAGTTGGAATTCAAAAGATTCAGACGTTATGCGCGGAGCATACAACAGGGCAATTTGCTTTTAATTCATGCATAAGTTCAATGAAACAAGAGAGACGGTTCATTTATAAGAACACCGTACACCCATATTATGTTTTACTTAATTTGTACATTACATTAATTTGCATACACTCATAAAATTCTGACTAATTGTTCACCATGGTGTATGTAAGTTCAATTCTGACCAAGTTGAAGGAGCTGTTTCCCACAATTGGATCGACCACCCCACACATACTGACCATGATGCTGCCTGCACCGGAATGAGCCCGGATGGCGTGTCGGGGAACACAAGCACCGCCTTGCAGAGCCGCCACCGGCGCCACCTGTAGCAGCCTCTCCAGCCCCTATGGCTGTAGCTGGTGCATGCACGTTTACTACTTGAGTCTCAACCACCACAGGCGCTGCCGCCTGCAGAAGAAACCACCTGCGGTGCAGTGCTGCCAAGTCTCCAAGGCCAACCAAAGGCACACCCGGGTGACACATTTGTGTGATCTCTAATTTGTGTATGCCTGAAATGGGTACGTGCAGAGCTAGAGCTTGAAAAGCAAAGAATGTGTAAGGCACATAATTATATAGGAATAAGAGGAAGTATCTGTGTATAGGAGAGGTGGGTAAGTAAAGTTTATTGGCATCTAAAAAGCTTTTAATTTAGATTGATTCCCTGGAAAGGGTTTGCTTGCTTTTAGATGCTTTAGCGAGGAGTTTATGCAATTCTTTGTGTCTGCGTTGGTTAACTTAAGGTGAATATATAGGCGATATATGTGACCAAATGCGTCAGAATGCAGCCAAACCACGCCTACACTCCATGGCCTAACAAAATAACGAAGCTATTATTAAATAAATATATGCTTTGGGCCTTTGGCCAGAATAGCAGTAGTACCATTCCCAATGAGGATTAGATGCTATTTGGGTTCTGCCACGTCCCTTTGGTTCTGCCACTTGGGAACAACAGGGTTGGTTTCTGACTCAGAGGGGTGCACACTTGTCCTCTCCTAAGTGGCACAAGAGCGCCAACTATAGCTAAGCAGAGCCAGCTAGCTGATTCCTTTGGCCACTGGTTTTTTCTCTTTTTTCTCTTTTTTCATGGTAATATATGGGCATTGGTTAGTCATATCAGTCACAAGACTCACAACTCACAAGCTTGCATGGTTGGGAGGGAGTGAGTTCATGTGCGATTAGGTTCATCAGGTTGAGATTTTGATGGGTGGCGGATGCAGATGCTGAGTTAGGCTAATTAGCTTTGAGCCTTTCAAGTTGTGATGTGTGGCGTTAATGTGCTTCCTAGTCAGATTATTCACCTAATTAAGTTTCCTTGCTCTTTCTTTGGACTTTGGACTCTAGCAAACAGCTTCGGTGGTGCCACGTTTTGTGTACGCGACATCAAAAAAGAAACAGAAAAGATCGAATCTGAATGCTTGGGTTTTTTATATTGTGCAAAAGGAAAAAAGGAACAGAAAATGTAGAAACAAAAAAAAAAAAGCCCTAGTCAAGTTTATAATAAAAAATGTAACATAATGTCATCTCTACTTCAAGGAGAAGTTTCCACTTTCCATACAACTTTTCCGCAAAGAAAAAGAAAATACGGATTCTTTGCTTAATTTTTCTATATTTATTTGATTTCAATTATGTATTTATTATTTATGAATATGAAATAAATGATAAATGAATTGTAACACTTTTTAAATATAAATAAAGTTACATATTACTTACATAAATTTTTAGATTTATATTACATTATTAAAATTGAAACAAACAAATACAATACAGAGATACAATCCAAAAATCCAAGAAAAAAATATTGAAGAATCTCCTTCATTATATAAGTTTCCAACGCCACTTGCAATAAGTTATTTAATTTCTTGTATATTGACACATGTAAGGCATCCCAAATTTCCTATGAATAAGAATAACGAATGATTGCAAAATTGAATAGTTAGGCCCAACTAAACTTATTTAGTTGATATCAAGTGCAAATTAGGCCTGTCCATAAAGGAAATGGATTAGGCCTCGACAGACAACAAAACAAGAGCCCATACTTCATCAATACTATAGTACAAGGCCCAATTTAGGTGGGTTTCAGAATCCAGCTTTCAACGTCTTTCTGTGCAACAAAATCTAAAATTTTGTATCATTTTCTTCTCTCAAAGAAACCCAACCGAGGGTCTTTCATCTTTGACCCCAAAAAAAAAAAAAAACAAATCTGGGGTCCCAATGATCACTTTCACTACATTATGGCACATCTGAGTCATGGGGTACAGGCCACAGCTGGAGTGGGAGTGCCGTTGAATGTAATATATATAAAACAAATGTAATGGTCAAGAGAAGAACATTACGCACTTTTCCATGACACCTATTGTATTTTAAGAGAACTTGGCTTCTAACATCCAATTAGTGTGTGGCATATAATTATCTCATGACATCATCTGTTTAAGACTGTTCTAAATCATGGCATAATTAAATACGACCTTTCCATTTGACCTTTCAATTTGACAAAAATCACGGGCATCATCTCCTTCACATGGACAGATGGACTTATGCTGCTATGCATTCGCATTTGCTATTGAGACTTCCTATTTGATTCTCCTTCTCCATGGTTTATGGGAGTCCTTTGTTAACTAAAATGTTGGGCCACATGGAAAACCACATATCACATAAACATAACATACTTTTCTTATTAAATGTAAAGGGGATTAAGGTAAGGTTTTAATAAATACGATCACTCAAAAAATAAATGTATTAGATATTTGATTGTTTTCGTATTTGTATGTGAACCTACAATGCTACAACATTTGAGTTTACAATCATTCTAATACTCACTTTTTTATCATTAGACATTTTTGTGGGCAAGACGAAACCACAATGTGGTATATATTTTGATTCCAATATTTTATTTTTTCATTAATATTTAGCAACTATGCAATTTGATCTCAAATATTTAAAAAATATATTTTTTTTTTTTTAAGAAAAGAGGCAAAGTGTTTGACGGAAATGTCCCAAAGAGGCATTTCACCTCTTAAGAGAAGATTTTTTTTTTTTTTTTGCCACTATCTCTTAAGAGAAGGATGAAGTACGTCTACTCATGTTCTCATAGTGACATGTTCATAATTTCACGCTTTGTGTGATTGATATTTAATTTTATAAATTTAAGTACTTTTCAAATCAAAATGAATAATTTGATTTAAAAAACTAAAAAAAAAAAAAGGAATAATGATGCATGTAAAGTGAGTCTCATACTCTCATTTATATAAAAGAGAGAGTTAATAATGTTGATTAAAAATCTAAAATAAAGATATTAGAAATGTAGAACCCCCCAAACAACACATGGGCCAAGTGGGTTTCATAGTGCTGCCTCTGAGCCTTGTCTGGCGGGCTAGTCGGCAAGGCCAACCCGCTCATTTTGAAGCCTCCCCTCTACTCGCCAATTGGATAGCGAAGGGTCCGAGTCAACAAGCCGCCGACCCGGATTCAAAAAATCGTGCGTCAACGACGCGTACCTTTTCTTAGACGAGTATTCGGATTCCTACTCATACACTCATCCTACTTTCCGAGAAATTGCACATGCAAATGTTACCCACCACGTTCCAGAAACCCCACCAGATATATATAAATACCAACATCAACCACCGCAGCCTCCATCCCCTCCCTAAATCTCAAACCCTCCTCTCTTTTTCTTCATCCAATTCTTTGATCCCCTCTTTTTCCTCAAATTTTTCTTTAAATTCTTTTTTTTTTTTTTAATTTGAGGATGAACTCAATGAGATCACTTGCTCTCCCAATTGTTGGGTTTATTTTTATGGCTCTTTTGAGGCTAAGCCAGGGACAGGCTGAGGCCCCAGCTCCTTCTATAACCAGTGATGGTGAGTTGATTCATTTTCTTGCACAGATCTAATTTCACTTTTCTTGCACTCACAATTTTGTTGGGTGGGTGTGAATGAATTTGAAGGCAAATTTTATGGGTTTTCTTTAGGGTTTTGCAGAATTGGGATATGAGCTAATTAGGGTTTTCTTTATTTTGTTGTTGAATGCAGGCATGGCGCTTGATCAAGGGATTGCTTACATCCTGATGCTGGTGGCCCTTGGAATAACATACCTTATTCATTGATTGGTTTTCTCAGATTTAGGCAGTCCAATGAGCTTATTGTATACATTTTATTATAATAATAATATTTAAATTTAAATACTTTGTGTATTTTCCTCCTTATATTCACTTGGAGAAATTGCAGCGGCTTTTGTAGTTGTTATAAATGTCAATACAAGTTATTATTAGCCCATAGTTTCTGAATGGATTTCACTTTGGTGTTTTTTGGGATCAGTCTGCTGCTTAGGGCTTTGATCATGAATTGATTCGTTATTATTCTTTTTATTTTTTAATATAAATTCATGGGTTGGGGAAGGCAATTTTTAATGTCCATCAGTCGGTAGAGAGCAGCCTCTATAGATTATATACAATGTTATAAAAATCGCTAGGCGGTAAGCGGGCGGTGGGAGGGGCCCTAGCGCCTAGGGCTTTACTAGCTTCATATAAAAGAGATAAATTATTTGTTAAGATAGATATTTTGAGAAATTATTACTTGTTAATTGTTATTAGTACTTTGTACTTAAAAATAATTAAAAATTAAAAAACGCCTGTTAATCGAGGCGGCTGGCCAACGCATAGCACCTGGCCGCTTAGAGAGATTATTAGAACACTGCCTATATATTGACTTGGGAACTTGGGCCTTCATTATTAATCATGGACCTCCTTATGGGCCTCATTAATTGTTTTTAGCCTTATTAAGCTCTGTCTCGTCCCTGTTTGGTTTGTAAGCCCTAAAAGCACCCCAGATAAAAAAGGATTATACAATTCATCGAGAATAAACAACCCAACATACCTTGTCAAATTTTAGGGCGCCTCTAGGCCCTCTACTCATATTCACTATACTCAGTTGACCCACCCTATTACTTTAATATTAGGGTTTTCACCCAATATACCCATCATCATTATATAACTAGTACATCCTTACTAACTCCAGCTCATAGTTTTGTTTGGTAAGAACATTTGAAGGTTGGTCAGTAAGTGACTATCGGACAAAAACACGTACATAGTTCCAACAAACATGAAAATATAACCCGGATAAAAACGCATACAAAGTTCTAAGAAATACGAGAATACTTAATTCAATAGTAGTCCATAACTCATTTGGAGACACCTAGCTACAATTTGAACATTTATTCGTCAAAATATAACTTCTTTTGAAAACTTGTAAATAATGTGGGTCTTGCTTTATTTTGTTATTATTTTTTTAACATGGAGGTGAGGGATTCGAATTCAAGACATCTTCTAATCCTAGAAAGATAATTATCGTTAAACAAATAGTTAGTTGGTCTAGATTCTAAAGCAACTTTAAGTGAAAGAAATATTTTTTTTTTCCACAAATGCCATAAGTGGAGGGTATAATGCGTAATAATGGGTATGAATGGAATCCACAAAATTCTATTGTTCAAGATTAGCTAATAATAAACAAAAACGACATGTTATTTATTCTTTGAGGCTCCTTATAATCGCTTGTATGGTTAATCTTGTACAAGAACACACATTCACACAATCCATAATCTATGCACAAAGTCAATTGGGGTATCACTTTTCGAATACTAGGAGACTTTATTTACAATTGAATATTAAAAAATAGAGTTATTTCTTAAATTTATCAAAATGCTAGAAATTAATAATTTGATAAATAATATTTCTTAAGTGTTTCTAAACGTAGAAATAGTAAAAATTGGCATACATTTTATTAGATATTTATGAGTAAAAGGTTAGCTGCTTGAAAAGGCTTCCAAATATAACCTTCAATAAAAAAAAAAAAAAAAGTCCAAATATAATCTGTGTTTTAAGTTTTAACAACAGGTCCAGATAGAATTTTACTGACCTTGGTCCTTGGCACCTGAGAGTCTGAGACAAAAAGCCCAAAACATACAGTACTTAAAGAAGCCAAGATACAATACTAAATGTCCATGATAAGACCACTACACATCCAATACATTCACTCCACGTCAGCCATTGTGATATCGTACGCACCAGGTTCGCTTACACCGTCTTTCCCATGCGGATACACCTCTCTCTCTTACACATCCAGACCCACCTAAGTCACCCACCGTCAAATTTCTTTGATAGCCTCCCTTCCATGAAACAACCCCCATTTTGTTAAATCCCATTCTTTCTTGATTTTTCGCGTGTTAGCAAACACAGAATCCAATTGGGTTCTCAAATTCATGAAGTTCTTGTCATAAGGTACGTGTTTGATAAAGTTCCTCAGTTTCTGTTATCATCATCTGCATACCATTAATTTCATCTGTCTTTTGATTGTCTTGGATGTTTTGTGATTGTAGTGCATCGGGTTGTGTGAATCCTTATGTGGGTATTGATGTTCTTTTTCCGAGAGTTTTGTGTTTGCTGTGTTTGCATGGGATTTTGGATTCATCTAACTGATGGGTGCCAAAATCGAGATGGGTTTCATTTGTTTGAGTTGAAATGTTTTGTTAGAGGTGATTTGCAGGTTAAAAATATGTACTTGTGTGTTTTTTTTGGATTGATGGTTTGGAATCAGTGTTGATTTTACTCTGTACGTGATATGTGTATATCACATCATATTTGGATGGATATTTGGAATTTGAGACTGTTCCGATGAACTTTGAACTTGTGGGTAATCGGGCTTTTGGACCAACTGAAGATCAATAATGTTTTAGCTTTTGGATATTAAGGGGAGTTGTGCATTGATGCTGGCGTAGCTGCAGTTGGATTGAGTAAAGTTTTGAATTTCTATTATGTTTCTGATGGACCTCAACTTGCAATGCAGCACTTCAGAATCAAATTCTGTTTCAGTGACACATACTGATTCGTTTGAAATGTGTCGTCACTATCATATTTCACATTCCATGGGATCAAGGTTTTGGTTTATGGGTCCTAGATAACAGCCAAAAAAAAAAAAACAGTTGTAAAAATTGTCAAGTGCATTTCATGTAATTTACATGGATATGATAGTTTCTGCTTTGAAGTTTTGGCATTAGTAGATCATGTTCGTACACTGTTGTATGAGGGCTGAAGTTTCCTCTAACATAGCCTGTTGATTTCATTTGATCAAGTAGTACTCTCTGGTAGCTCACCCCCATGGTTAATGATGATGTGATGTTTCTTTGTAAAACTGGTGCATAAATGTGTCTCTCCAATCAACTCTGTTTGCTCTCACTTCGGATGACCAGACTTTTTGCTTCCGTAATAACATTATTTAGTATATAGATGTTCAAGTTAATTTTTTGGGCAGAGTATCTGAATTTAAATGGTTATGGAAAAATAACATTTTGAATTAATATATTTGTTTGCTAGGTTGAAGTCTTAGATTTTAATTGTTCAACATTCTTTGGGGTTGGAGAAGGAAAGTAGGGATTATTTGCATGAGCATAGAATGCCAGATTTAAGAAGTGGAGTTCGGCGATCAAAGAGGATCAATAATGACCAGGAAAACCCTGCTGTTTTAGTTCCAGCTGCACGGACCGGTGGTGGAAAAGGTAATAGCTTCAAAATACTTCTCTTGAGATCACCTCTGAAAAATCCAATCAACCCATGTTTTCTTTGTCTATGTGCAGGGCTGACGGGTAGAGGTAGGGGTAGAGGGTCTAGAGCCATGAATCAAGGTAAGAATTCCAAGATATTTGGTGCCAGAGTTGGTGGCCAAGGACATGCAGGTTTGAATTTTCCAGAAAGAGATCTGGTGGTGGTTCATGAAGAATTGGTAGTTCAGAAAGGTGCACAAAAATTGGCAGCTATTGAGGATGAAGGAAGCACTAGTCCACTTCCTGAAAGAGTAACTTTTGTCGCCTTTCTGCTTGACTTTATATGGTGTAGTGTTCGTGTAATATTGAATACAGTTCTACAATTTCATTTTCAGGTACAGATTGGCAACTCCCCCATGTACAAGTTAGATAGAAAGCTGGGGAAAGGAGGCTTTGGACAAGTTTATGTGGGAAGAAGGATGACTGGTGGCACTGGGTGCTCTGGGCCTGATGCCTTTGAGGTTGCATCTTTGCAGTGCATCTCTAGTATATCAGCGTAAATTCTCAGAGGAAGTTGACTCTGGTACTAATGGAATTTCCTGAACATTGTAGGTTGCTTTGAAGCTTGAGAGTCGAAATGGTAAAGGGTGCAGTCACGGCCCTCCTTACGAGTGGCAAGTATACAGGTAAGCAATATTTCAATCTCATTCTTAGTTAAACTCTAATTTTTGCTCCCTGACCAGTGTTTTATGATAATGAAGCACTCTTAATGGATGTTATGGAATTCCTCTTGTCCATTACAAAGGTCAGCAGGGAGACTTCTATATCCTTGTGAGTTTCTTAGCTATTTCCATTTATTTCTTAGGCATGTCTTTCAAATGTTAAAAATACGTTTAGTACTTGCCATTCATGAATGATTACTCCTCAATGTGAATATAGGTCATGGATATGCTAGGCCCAAGTTTATGGGATGTTTGGAATTCTCGCAATCAGTTGTAAGAAACTTATATGGCTCTCTTTTTCCTGTGCTCGAAGTATCAAAGTCAATACTACTGAAAATGAAACACCTTCCAAGTGTATGGTTTATGCATTAAACACATTGTATTTATCTCCTTTTGTTTTTGTTCTCTTTGAAGGCTGTCTGAAGAGATGGTTGCTTGTATAGCGGTAGAGGCAATATCAATTCTAGAGCAGCTTCACTTGAAAGGGTACCTTGTAACTAACTCCTTTCTCCTTCTGTTTTATTTTTCTGTTAAGTTTTTCTACTCTAATGTTATTCATGGTTATTATATGTGCTGTAGTTTTGTGCACGGAGATGTTAAGCCAGAAAACTTTTTGCTTGGTCTACCTGGAACATCCAATGAGAAGAAGTTATATCTTGTTGATCTTGGTTTGGGTATGTGTTCTTTGTTATACAAGTTTTAAAAAAAAAAGATCAAACCAAAATTGAATGTTCTCTTGATTTTCATTTGATATTTTGGAAAAATTTGTGACTGTTGTGGTATGTTTTTCTTCTTCAGCTTCAAGATGGAAGGATGTATCTTCTGGACGTCATGTTGATTATGACCAAAAACCTGATGTTTTCAGGTAACTAAAACCTTCATTATGCTGTGTACTTTGGATAATCAGGTCGCAATATGGTTATGAGGGGAGAAAAAGAAAAGTTGTCTTTTTTAAGTATCCTGAGGAAAGCAAAATTGCTTCAGATATTTGGAAATGAAATACATTCTAAGAGTCATTACAGAAAATAGTCCAGAGTTGAATGATTGTACATATCATTCTTGTTGTAGTAACTAGTAAACATTAGTTCAATCTAAGAGCATTTACTTTAAGTCCTTTAGACTCAATTTTCCTCATATGAAATGCATCCTGATCTGAAGTGGCTTAATATATCTGATATTTTTAAAAGGGGAACTGTACGTTATGCAAGTGTACATGCTCATTTAGGCCGGACAGGGAGCCGAAGGGATGACCTTGAATCGTTAGCTTATACCCTAATATTTCTCCTTAGAGGAAAACTTCCTTGGCAAGGTTACAATGTAAGTTCATTCTGGTGTTCCACTGTGCATTAGCATTCCAACTAGATGGCCTAATATGTGTTTATAAATGTTTGGCTGGGACTTTGGGCTGCAGGGAGAGAACAAAGGATTTCTGGTTTGCAAGAAGAAGATGGCAACTTCTCCTGAGTTGTTATGCAGCTTCTGTCCTCCTCCTTTTCAACAGTTTCTCGAGATGGTGACCAATATGAGATTCGATGAAGAACCAAATTACTTGAAACTTATTTCACTTTTTGATAACAGCATTGGTGCAAATGCCTCGCTGCGACCTATCAGAACTGATGGAGCTGCAAAGGTGGTTTACTTGTGTTGTAAATTATTCATACATGTTTCTAAGTTTGTGGTCGTATCAATTATTCATCAAATCTTTATGCAATATAGGTGGGTCAAAAAAGGGGAAGATTGCTTGTTCAATTGGAAGATAGTGAGCGACCTAAGAAAAAAATTCGAATAGGAACTCCAGCTACTCAGTGGATCTCAGTCTATAATTCCAGATCATCGATGAAGCAAAGGTAAGTATATCCTAAGTTGGAACTAGATGTTAAGACTACAGTGAAAAATTTCAGCATTACAGTGAAAAGCCTTGCAGGTTTTGAGCCTATTACCTTAATAGGGCATTACTTTTAAATGGAAGCCAAACCTAAATGAATTTAAATAATGTACATCTTTTCTATTTTCATTCTCTTGTTGGTTTTTCATTCTTGTTCCTGTATCAACAATTAACAAGAGGATTTCTGCAGGTATCACTACAATGTTATGGATTCAAGACTGGATCAGCACATTGATAAAGGAAAAGAAGATGGTTTGTTTATTAGCTGTGTTGCTTCATCTGCGAATATGTGGGCTATTGTCATGGATGCAGGGACAGGTTTCTCAGCCCAGGTTTATGAGCTATCACCTGTTTTCTTGCACAAGGTAGCTATCCTTGAAACTACTTCCTGTCAACTTTCACTTTGGCTTTAATTAATTATGTACTGTTCCAGCAAGTTCATTCCTTTTTTATTATTCACCAGGAGTGGATAATGGAACAGTGGGACAAGAACTACTATATCACTTCACTTGCTGGCGCAGGCAATGGCAGTGCCCTGGTGGTAATGTCCCAAGGTGAGTGAAACTAATTACAGAGCTTCCTGATGTCTGTGGAAGTGTGGCCATATGGATCTGGTCCTTGTTGATAATAACTTTTCATAATTATTAAGTATAGGATAGGACAGTTCAGGGCTCTGAAGGATTGATTATATTGGAATACCATTGTTTTCTGCACTGGGAATCACTTTTCCTTCTTCCCAACCTTCACCTTTTAATCAGCAGGGTTTATCTCATCAAAATTATCACACATTTTGTCTGGGCTGGGATGCTCTGTTCCTATTGATAATTTTATTTTCTCTTTCCATTGAAGGTGTACCTTTTACCCAGCAATCCTACAAAGTCAGTGATATATTCCCTTTCAAATGGATTAATAAGAAGTGGAAAGAAGGTTTTTCTGTTACCTCCATGACAACTGCAGGTAGCAAATGGGGCATTGTCATGTCCCGAAATGCAGGTTATTCTAATCAGGTATACCAGTCTAGAATCCTCTATGTTATGTTCTTTTTTAGGTGGAACACTGCAGAAAATAATTCTGTCGTACGTTCTGTATGGTTAGGTTGTTGAAATTGATTTCCTATATCCGAGTGAAGGCATCCATAGAAGGTGGGAGAATGGATATCGGATTACCTCAGCTGCTGCTACAGAGGATCAAGCTGCATTCATACTTAGTGCACCCAAGAGAAAATCACAAGATGTGGCTCAAGAAACTCTACGGACATCTGCTTTTCCAACTTCCCATGTAAAGGTACATTTAACTTGCAATTTATGAAACGGATTAGCTTTTAAAATTTATTGGTGAAAGATTATTTACATACTCCTTGTCAAAAGTTATGGTGAGAGTTGCCTGCTAATAGAATCAAAATATTTAAGCATTGTCATATGCATGTATGGATATTAATTTGGTGAATTGAAAATCTATTCTTGATTAAATAACAAGTTCTTTTGTTTTTATTATTTTGGCTGTGGCAGGAAAAATGGTTAAAGAATCTATATATTGCATCTATCTGCTTTGGGAGAACAGTGTCTTGAGGATCCAGTTTTGGTGAAAAAACTGCACTATGAAGCTAAATGCACCCATGCAGGTATGATATGCCTTGTTATCCAACGGAATATCTTTTACATTTTGACTTGATTCTGTAAACTGAATAAACAATATACTTGACTGTTGAAAGTGGCCTCCACCTGGTTTAAAGTATTATTTTATTGGGCAATATACTTGAGCTAGAAGTTCTTAAATTTTTTCCTGTGAGTAACATGGATTTTTAAAGAAAGCCGCCAAGGTGGTGTTATGTACTACTTGATCAGCTTTTAACAAATTGTTCCGTACTTTGAATAAGATTTTGACTACATCTTTGCATCATAACAAGTTCAGGTTGGCGGATGGCTGACTACACCATTTGTTGGGCCTTCCGGACAGAAGTTCTGTACCATGTAGAGAGAAGGCAGTTGTTGTCATGTATAGATGCTTTCATTGAGAACGTATAAATAGAGGAGCTAAAAATGTACAGCATTATGCTGATAGAGGTTGCTGTTCAAAATCGGAGAAGTTTGTACTCTTCCCATCATGTATTGGTTAGAGGGATGCATTCTCCAATTTGAAGAAAAACTTAACCTCCTGGAGAGAGAGAAGAGAGAGAGAGAGAGAGAGTTTATAAAAGGAATATTGTAAGAAGCATGATACTGCTTGGGTACAAAAGAGTTCCACCCCAGTGTAATTGTGTGTTCTTTGTAATTCAAAGGAATTGTACCAGTATTAATCGTAATATTTATTATAAAAAGGAAATGATAAGTTCATTGAACCATTGACTGAATTAAATTTTCCACTGGGTTGATTTAGCTCATGGATTTAAGGAAACAAATATTGATTATCAGATTTATCATCTTAGAGGAGCAACAACAAATAACAAATATTTACGTAAATAAAGTTATCTGAAAAGGATCATGGTTCAAATTGATAATCTTAACAAGAGAAAATTGTCCTTTACGCTATATCAAACATGCATCTGGAAATGGTACTATAGCTTGGTCCAGGTTCTTTTTCTTTATGCTGAAAATTTGCGGCCGAAAAGGGTTTTGCTTCTTTTTGGAGCATACACCCTGATACCAGCAGAGGCTTTTGGATTGAATAAAAAAGCCTCAAGTCATAATTATATGGTTAGCTTCAAAACCCCTTATAAGTATATGGTTAGCTTCAAACCCCCATATAATTATATGGTTAGCTACCACATGGTAGATTGAGCTTCAGGGACCCTTCAAGGTTGTCACGTGCATCACGTGCCATATAATGGGATCCACATAATCCGGTTAAGAACTCTCTATGTAGGTGAGTAATCGAGACTGAAAAGTGAAAGCTCTCAGCAGCTTTTGTATTTGCTATCCAAGTTGGACCATTCCAGTCCTAAAGAGACAGCTAACTACTAATAATTCTTTCGTTATTGAAAAAAAAAAAAAAAAAAAAAAAAAAAAAAAAACTGCATATATAAGAGCAACACCATGACCACCATATATGTGCTATATTTTCAGTGAAGCTTAACTTGCAAAGAGAGTAACTTGAAGTTGGTGTGGTGCTGCAATGGACAGAAGAAACTGGTGCGGTTCAGACAGCAGAACCATCCAATTGGGGCGGCGCTACCAGTACCATGTGGCAGAGCCTGCGAGCATACCAACTCATTCTGCTGCATCAAACAAGGTCAAGTGGAAAGTCTTGTGGGTGAAGTTGAAGAAAGAAAAGAAGAAGATTTTTTACTCTCCAGCAGCCTCTTTAAAGATCCCATATGATCCTCACACTTACTCTCAGAATTTTGATCAAGGGTGTGGATCATGGGGTGAGCCTGATGACCTGTCTTCTCGCTCATTCTCCATGCGTTTTGCAGACCCTTCTAACATCTTTCTAAAGAAAGAGTCCATGGTTTAGGACTAGTGAACAACTTGTATTTTTAGTTCTCTTCTGGATGTGTACATATTCTTAACATATCATCTTCTCTGTCGATCTCTTATAGCTTCCACCTATTTGGTGTTTTCATTTAGTTTGATTCTTTGTAAAATTTTGTTGAAGCTCCTTCTTCTATATATACTAGAACAAGAAAAAGGGATGACAGAGATTTTGCCCTCAATTTATCAGATTCAGAGCCTTTATTTTTGTTATTTGGGCTGGAGCTCCATGTTGATCTGCACTAGAAGAACTAAGATTTACTTGCAAGCATTCAACTAGACCCAATGAACTGTTTTGATTCATATTATTTTTAGCTCCAAAACCAAGTGCCTCACTATCCTGATTTTAGTATTGGAAGTGCTAGAAAAGAAGTCATTAATTAATTTTTCATTGAATAACTATTCTGTCTCTGAGGAAACTAGAAGGCTTGACAGCTAGCTGTAGGCTGTAGTTAAACTAGCAGAACATTGATATTTAGTGCTGGAAATTAAGTCTTCTACTAATATATAATTTGAAAATGATTATGGTGAGCATGCATGGCATGATGGCAATGCTTAGTTCAGCATTGAAAAAGAAAGCAAACCCACAATTTTCAAGTGGGAATTGGACATGCATAATTGCATATAATGGTCAAACACATTAAACTATTCCCCCTTGGTTAACATATGAGACATGAGTAAATTAAATTATATATGAATTGAGTCTCTCAATATGAGGCCATCTCTAAAGATTCAGTCCATCTGCCACATCTTTCTTTATCTCTGACTTATCAATACATTTATTAGCCTGACCTTGACAGATGCACCAGAATACTCAAACGTATGCATTGCCTGACTTTGAGCTTTATGCTCAGAAATATTCAGAGAGTGATATATATTTGTGGTTAACTTATATATTTTGTGAGTACTGTACAAAATTGCTTATAAGACTCGATAGTATTTTTAAATTTTTAATTAAAAATAAATATAAGAGATGGAGATGGAAGTAGAAGGGACAATGAATAAGTATGATCAAAACTTAAAAACTACTTATATGTAATTCTTTCTTATAAAACTAATGGTTATCTATGTATTTTCTTTTGAAAGAAGCACTAATGAACTACTATAGAGTTCAAGATATTTAACCCTTTTTTTAGAGTTTTAAAACTTCAACTCTCGAGGTGAGCACTACTCCAGAATTGGATTTCTAAAACTTCAAACAAATGGGCTAAAAGTCTAATCAACTAAAATTTGGGCCAGAAAGTTAGAAGCCTTCTGTGGGCTTGTAACTCAGCCCAAAACGGTGGAACTGGCCGGCGTTTCTGTGCGAATAATCATCTATACCCCAAGACGACACCGTTCTTTTATTAACGTGAAAATTGAAAAGAGAGAATCGAAAATTCACATTTCACCAGAGCTGGAAATACCGAGTACACACAGGGACTGATCTTCTTCTTCTTCTTCCTCCTCCGACAAAGGGTTTACGGTGTTTCAGAAACTCCGAATTCAGAGACTTCTAAACAGCGTCGTTTCAGAACCATCCACCTATGGGGACCGAACTGGTGGTCACAACGGACCGAGTCCAGAAGTTCTTCGACGACCTAGAAACGCAGAAGACCATTCTATCCAGATCCACGAAGCTCTTCACAACCCTATCCAATCACTTCAATTCCCTCCAAGACTCCCTCTCCCAAAAATCCCAATCCCTAGAAGCCAAAATCCAATCCCTAGAATCCCGTTCCCGCCAAACCTTGGAGTCCCTCGGCCTTCGCGAGAGCTCCATCCCCGAGCGCGAGTCCGCCGCCGCCGCCCGCATCGACGAGCAGATAGAAGCGGCCTTGGCCGAGTTCGAGAGAAACGTTTCCGGGAATTCGGAGTTGGCCGAAACCCTGAAATCGTTTTCCCGGAAAATGGATTCGGAGGGGTTGTTGAAATTCATCGTCTCGAAGCGGAAGGAGTCGGTGTCGCTTAGAGCGGAGATTGTACAGGCCATAGCCGAGGCGGTGGACCCGCCGAGACTGGTGTTGGATGCGTTGAAAGGGTTTTTGGATTCAAAGGCGAAGAAAGCTGGGGTTACCGATAAGCGGTGGGGGTGTGGGCTGCTACTGCAGGCGCTTTTTCCGGAGGTTAGGTCCAATTCCGGCGCGAAAGGGCCAGAATTTGCGAGGAGCGTGGTGGAGAGAGCGGCGAGGATTGTGGACACGTGGAAGGCACAGATGGACGGGGACTCGAACGGTGGCGGGACATTGGGAGCGGCGGAGGCTGTGATGTTTGTGCAAATGGTGGTTGGGTTTCGATTGAGAGAAAGGTTCAGTGAAGAGTTCTTTAGGAAGTTGGTAATGGAACATGCAGCGAGGAGGGATATGGCAAAGCTCGCGGGGGCTTTAGAATTTGGAGAGAAAATGGGAGGTATGTGTTTGTTTAATCAGACCCAATTTGTCATTGGTTCGGTTGAGGATAGAAAGATGTTATTTGTGATAATTTGTTGCTATAGTACCTTAATTGCTTCATGAGTTTATACATACATCATGCATGCATGCATGCATATATATGCTATCATTTGTAGAAATAGAAGTCTGGTTATATATATTGCAAACTGTTAGTAAGCAAGAAACTTATGCTACCATTTGTTGAGAAACTTGTCTTTTGAATTTGGTCTTTCTACTTGCATATTGTATTCTACTAACATAACCTGTTAATCAAAACTCGAACCTCAACCTAGATTGTTCGCACAAGTTTGATTTTTTATAGTTCCCAAAAGTGGTTCAAGCTTAGCCCACACTCAGATTGAGGCTTTAAAATCTTACCAAGCATAGATAAGATTAAGTTAAGCTCAATGTAAACAATTTTAAGCCAGTTAAAATGTTGTCAGTCTCTCTGTTTCTTGTTACCAAATGATGTCGTAGGTGTAGCACCTTGCTAATTTGAATATCTATTGCCAACTTTTTGCGTATTTGATTGTTGATGATTTAGGGGCACTGCTCAAAGTGTAATAACTGAGTATCACTTGAACTACCTCTAATAGAACTTTACCTTGTAGGCTTTTATTCTTTTTTGAAGAAATTGGATGGAGCATGACTGTTTTCAGATATTTCTGCTAATAGGGACATATGTAGTAATAGACTGTTAGACACCATCCAAATTCCTTCAATGGTTTACTGGATTAAGTTTTTTACTGTGGAAAAGGCTTAGAAGTGGAGAAAAGTCTCAAAGCAACGATTAAAAAAACCTTTATCCATTTGGTCGTAGCTTTTTGTGATCATGATTGTGGGATTATGGTGGGAAAGAACGGATTGGAGAATTAGGTTGGGGAGGTTGGTTAAGTTTCACAATCTGTAATTTATAACCTTATATGAATGTTTTTGTAGTTTTGCTTAAATAAATTAGAAATGTAGACCTTAATTTGGTCTCTCCCTCTTCTCATACATAGAATAAGAATGTGTTTCCCTGTGAGGCATGAAATGTTTATGTCAATGTACATCTTTTTCACCCGCCAAATTTTGAAAATAAATTTGAGTATGGCTTGAATAGGTGTTTGTTTCACTTGTTTGTTTACTTTGATACGACCTTTCTTTAGGTCTTTTTTTGTCCAAAATCATTATTCTTTTGCCCAGATTTTCACTTTGTTAGTATCACCTCAGTTGTGTGCATTTGATTGAAATAATTTCTGATTTGTACAGATGTTATTGATGAGTTAGTGAAGAATGGCAAGGAGATAGAGGCTGTATATTTTGCTTCCGAGTCTGGTTTGACTGAGAGATTTTCTCCTGTTTCTCTGCTCAAGTCCTATCTCAGGAACTCCAAAAAGAATGCTACAACCATATTGAAGAATGGCAATAATAGTTTGGCTTCAATGGTTTGTGTAAACTCCACTTTATATCTTTAGTTTCCAAATGGAGTTTTGTTTTTAATCTGTAATCAGATGAATTTCTGCCCTCTTTGTGAGATCACTTAATTGAAGTCTATCTTACAGGAGGAGTCGAGCACTTTGGAGTTGAATTCCATCAAATCAATCATCAAATGTGTAGAGGACCACAAGCTTGAATCAGAGTTTTCTCTCGATACCTTAAGGAAGCGGGCTGCCCATCTGGAGAAAGCCAAGGCAGAAAGGAAGAAGAATTCAGCAGCTTCCAATAAGTCTCATAATAATAAGCGAGCCTACAGTGGTGGTGGTGGCCGAGGTGGGGGTGGACCATCTCTCTTTCGGCCGGCCAAAGCAGCCAAATATTCTAATGCTTACCCCTCCTTCAACCGGAGGAACCCAAATCCTACTACCCAACATAGCCCGGCAACAAGGTATTCTGGCCCGTACAACTATGCAAGCCAGAGTGTGTATGAGGGTGCAACAACAGCCCCATATGGATCCACATACGGAGTGCCACATGCTCAAAGCCCAGCTGCTGCTATACCACCACAACACTACTCACTCTCTGGGGACAGCATGGGCGCTGGTGGTGGGTACCGAACCAGTGGTACTTACGGTGGCCAGTCAAGCTATGGGCCATATGATTACGCAAATGCTGCTCCACCAGCATACCAACCGCCATCGTATCCACAATAATTTAGAAGCGGACGTACATAGATGGTTCTGTCATTCTGTGTAATCTTCAGATGGGGCCCTATGTTATTTTTCATTTCTTTTTCCTGTCTCCTTCTGCCTCCTGCCTTTTTGGATCATCTGATATCTGTAGCTCTCCATGGTTTAATCCATAGTTAATTTTTAGTCTAGACTTGTTGAGAGAGTTGTGTTATTACCATTCTTTTCATTTTGTTTTTCTACTATCCAAACTAAAACAACATAGGCTACATAGCACATAATGGACCAACTCGTAGGGAAAATAACTTACCTATCCCCGTTATAGGGGATAGTGGCATCACAAGAGAGAGAGAAAGAGAGATAGAACCGTTGCAGTAAGTTTTTCTCACTGGTAGGACATTCTGGGTTCCAACCCATAAAGCAATGTCAAAATGAAGAAAAAAAGAAAAAGAAATAAATATTTTGATGTTCGTGCTAGTGTTTTAGGGCATTTGGAAAGATACCCATTTTTATTTTTTGGTGAAGGAAGGATACCAATTACCTTTTCTTTAGAGTCCATTCTCCGATAATTTGATGAACTCACGGCTCAACATGCACTTGTTGTTTTACTTTTTGAAGCCAGTTTTTCCTATTCCGATCGGTGACACCAAGTTCTCGTGTAATTTCTGTTCAACTCCCTATTTAAAAATGGTCAATAATACTTACACGCATTTTATGCCCCCACAATCTTTATGTGTCCTTGTGTTTGGCCTTTCATTCTGAAACTTGTAACCCCCATGTCATTCTCATTAATGTTTTGTCATTTTCTCTTAATTGACATTTGATAAACTTGACTATATGATGATGCCCATTTCACATGTGCTTGGGTTCATCATAGTAGACTTGTAGTTGTGGAATTAAATAAACCACTGCTCATTGTGAACAATAAGAAGGCACAATTGGGCCAACTGTATAACATAGAACAAAACAGAAGCTATGGTGCTCCATCTTGTCCCTTAGACTTAATTTCTTTAGTCAAATTTCATGTTGTCTCAAGCCAAAACAAACAAATTCAGCACAACCGAATATGCAAACATAGCCGAATATGGAGAAAAGAAAAAGAACAAAACACGCAACCGAATAAACTAAAAAATTCACACGAGTATTGACAAATGAATAGCAGACAAGAATTCTGTGTTTCATTAAAAATATTGTGTGTAACGGTGTAATATAAATTATATAATTGATGTGAACTCGTAACACTATGTCTGAGAGGAGAAGAGAGAGGCACATGGGTCATTCAGCAGTGCACAGCACATGGTATTTTTTCGCCTTTTCCTAAGTGGATATAGTTTTGTAATCTTAGAATTTATGCGAGTATATAATTATCACTAACTTTTGTGTACCACCAATTACTGTGGAGTTTCATGAGAGTCCACGTACCCTATCATGGACCGTCAATCTGGAGATTGCTCATTCCTGGATGGCAACCTTTTCAGTTTTGAGATCTCAAAGTTGACCCCACACATGCACTACGTTTTGGCTTTACCTCCATCTTTATATATCTTAATACTGCAAAATGGCCTCCATGCCCAATATATACTAAACCAAACAACAAACACAAGCGTCTTTAATTCTCACACAAATTAGAGAGAGAGAGAGAGAGAGAGAGAGAGAGAGAGAGAGAGAGAGAGAGAGAGATGGGGAGTGATTGCAACGGCAGCGGCTCTGAGTCTTTCGTGAAGATACCGACACTAAAGTTCACGAAGCTCTTCATCAATGGAGAATTCGTTGACTCCATTTCAGGTACCGTTTCTCATAAGTTTTCTCACAAGCACTTGGTGTTCGTGTACACTTGTGTTGTATAAATTTTTCTCGAAACACAACATTGTTTAAAGGGTGACTCACTTCTTAGACAAATACCATACATGTTTTAGATTTTTGACAAAAGATGATACGCCTATATGATGGGCTTGTGCTTGAATATAATTATGTCGATGTTTTCGAGCTGATCATCATCAATCACTGATCAAATTTGTTGTCCGTACGTAGTACAAATTACTGGTGATGTATATATATACGTGAATAGTGAATACGATTACTAGCTAGCTAACACGTTGATTGTTGTGATGATTTGTGGACCCCAAATTTCAACCAAAATTGAAAAAATAAAAGGAAAAACATTTGAGACCAAAGATCCAAGAACAGGGGAGGTGATAGCCAGAGTTGCAGAAGGAGATAAGGAAGACGTTGATTTGGCAGTCAAGGCTGCTCGCGCTGCGTTTGACCATGGCCCTTGGCCTCGCTTCCCGGGCGCTGTATGTAACTCTTTTCTTCACTCTCCCCTCTAGCTAGCTATAAGCCAATAGCTAATTAATTAATTCGTTTTTAGTCCTTGTCAATTGGAAATTATTCATTTCTAGTCAACTAAATTTTTTTTAATTACTCATAATTGGTTTTCTTTCCAATTTTACTTATATGATTTCCTTTTTAACTCTATTTTTAAATAGAGTATTGTCAGAAATACCAAATTTGTGTTTCAAATTATGTTTTCTTATCAAATGATGCAGTAGTATTTTATTAAAAAATATTAACATATCATTTAATTAATCCGAATTTAATATACAAATTTGTTATTAATTATATATTTTTGGGTAGCATTCTTTGGAGAATTATTGTGGTGGTTCATCTTCTTGTTGTTATTCATTGCTTGGTCAGAATTACTCAGAAGAGCTTGTCCGGCCACTTGTCTCTAATAATGTCTGAATAATGACACATCAAATTATTTCATACATTAAATAAAGTCTCTGGCCAAAAAACTAGACATTAAATAAAGACTATAGTCAACTAATCTTACAGAGATATGGACCATACTCCTATGGAAGTGACAACTGGAAAGAGCCAAGTTGCATTTTCATGAGGATTAATTTTGTATTAGAGAGTGATCATGGGCGGTGGAGCCAGATTAAGGCCTCGATCATGCTGAAATTTTTACATATTTTTCAAATCTACGTAATGTTGTGAAAAAAATTTAAAAAACATAATTTGTTATTCAAATAAAATATTTGGAATTTTGAAATTATTACATTTGTATTGTAATTAGGATTTGGGTGATAACATTGCACACGTTGTTATATTTATATTGATTTCACATCTTTCATAAAAATAAAAAGATTTCACATAAGTCTTCGTATTTTTAACAAGGATATGATCAAAAATGTTTGCTACAAATACATCCCCGATTGCTTAAGCTTTATAGACATTTGACCAAAGATAGCTTTGTAGACAAGTTAGACTTTTTTTATTTTTTCTTCCGAGGGATATCATAAGCTAATCCTAAACCAAGGCATGTTAATATATAACATTGAAAAAATTACAAATTTGGTTTACTTATTTTATATTTAGTTTAATTTTGATCTACGATTTTTTTTAAGTTCAATTTTGATCCACTTATTTTATACTTAATTCAATTTTAGTCCACAATCTTTTTTACATTATAATTTTAAATCATTTTGGTTGTGTTTTCTTTAATTATAATTGAAATATAAGTTATATTTTATCATTTTTTAGTCATATGAACCAATTTGGAGTATTAGAATTAAAGAGAATTGAAGTTTGAAAAATTTAAAAATTTTCTACGAAAAATTGGTAATTTCGGGTACCCTACTTTGGAGACAATTATCTTAAGTTTTAGAACTCCGATTTAAATGATATTTATATGGTTGTAAATAGTATATACATAGCTTTAAAACAAATATATATTTGCTGAATTTAGCTTAGATTTGATGGGGTAAAAGGCGGGACAAATTTGAGAAAATAAATTTGAACCTTTAGTGAACATGTGAAACAATTAGTGGACTAAAACAGAACTTAAAAAAGATCACAGACTAAAATTAAACTGGGTATAAAATAGTACACCAAATATGTAATTTTCTCTATAACATATGTAGAGAAAGCCATTTTTGTGGTCAAGGAAAAAGTCATTTATGTGTATTCTTTTTCTAGTCAAAAATATGACAGCCATGATAAGTTTATTAAATAATAATAAGATCTTCATAGTTTTTTCTTCCTAGGTTTTTTTCTTTTCGAATAATAAGATCTTCTTAGTTTTTTTTTTTTTTTTTCCACATATAAATATTAAGATCTTCATAGCTCATAATTGCTTGTGTTAGTGTCCAAACGTGCAATAATTTTCTAGTTTTTATCATTTTCAAGTTATCTTGAAGGTACTATTTGATAAAAATAGGACCCTTTGACAAAGGTTTAGATAAAATTATAAGGTCAGATTTTAAGTCTTTTTTCTTGAGCAAAACTTAAAGTATGTGTTAACCCAATTAAGAATCAGAAAAATCAAATGCAAAATCCAGAATGAAAAGGATGGCCAAGTGGAAGCGGTCTCAGTCCAGTAGGCCAGTAGGGCAAGCACTATACCCCAAAATATCACATCATCTAATTAATTTGACTTCCTTTGTTATTTTAGTATTAGTTCAAATTAATTTAATTTTTATTCTGAATAATAAATAATTCATTAGAATTATGATATGTAATTGAAAATAGCTCTAATTTTATTTTATTGAGGATGTTTAGGAGAGGGGAAGGATAATGATGAAATTGGCGGACTTAGTGGACCAACACGTAGAAGAACTGGCTGTGTTGGACACCGTTGATGCTGGGAAGTTGTTCAGTCTAGGCAAGGCCATAGACATACCTCAGGTTGCACACACTCTACGTTACTACGCGGGTGCAGCCGATAAAATCCATGGAGAGGTGCTCAAGATGTCACGCGAGCTTCAAGCGTATACGTTACTTGAGCCCATGGGCGTTGTGGGACACATCATCCCCTGGAATTTCCCAAGCACCCTCTTGTTTGCCAAGGTCGCCCCTTCCTTAGCTGCTGGCTGCACCATGGTCGTCAAACCTGCTGAGCAAACACCTCTTTCTGCTCTCTATTATGCTCATTTGGCTAAGTTGGTAAGCTTGGAACATAAAACCGAGAATCTAAATCATTGATTAAGCTCATAGTCTAAATTCACAGTCTAACATGCTTATAGAACTATTGATAACATGAATTATTGTTTTAATCTATAGTGTCACATTAACATTCTGAAAATATAACATGTCATAATCTGTATTTGTACTGTTAATGTGGCTAACTAGTGGTGACTTTGGCTTGTGAATTCTTTTATTAATCAGGCTGGTGTACCTGATGGAGTGCTCAATGTCATTACTGGATTCGGAAAGACTGCTGGTGCTGCCATTAGCTCTCACATGGACATTGACAAAGTAAATTCTAGCTGTTTCCTTCAAGCATTGTACCATTTATTTGGACAATTTTTACAAAATTCAAAGGCAGTTCTGTGGCTTACTGTAATATTGATTCTGGGTCTTGTTCATATTTTAGGTCAGTTTCACTGGTTCCACAGAGGTAGGGCGTGAAGTAATGCAGGCTGCAGCAAAAAGCAACTTAAAAGCAGTTTCACTTGAACTAGGAGGCAAGTCACCCCTTTTAATTTTTGATGATGCTGATGTAGAAATTGCTTCCGACCTCGCTCTCTTGGGAATCCTTTACAACAAGGTGAAGTAAAATAATTTTTAGTTCAATTTCGAAACTATAGCACTTTGTATCTATAACTTGGCTAGCCAGAATATGTAGCAGAACAATCACTAACTCCATCTTACTTGTTCATATTTTCAGGGAGAAATTTGTGTGGCAAGTTCTCGTGTTTTTGTTCAAGAGGGGATTTATGATGAACTTGTGAAGAAGTTAGAGGAGAAGGCAAAAAGTTGGGTAGTTGGGGACCCTTTTGATCCTAAAGTTCGTCAAGGACCCCAGGTACTAACTTAATTTGAGTTATTAATTCATATAATGCTTGTGAATTCCTGAGCTTATCCATTAAGCATTCACTATAAATTAATTAATTGCAGGTTGATAAGCGGCAGTTTGATAAAATCTTAAGCTACATTGAGCATGGGAAGAGAGAAGGAGCCACTTTGTTAACAGGGGGTAAGCCTTTGGGAAACAAGGGATATTACATTCAGCCAACAATTTTCACTGATGTAAAGGTACATACATTTTCAATTCAATCTCGACTTCTTCTTTTTTTTCTCTTTTATTATTGTCATCTCATTCATCCCACATCAACTTGCTCAGGATGACATGCTTATAGCAAAAGATGAAATCTTTGGACCTGTAATGGCACTAATGAAGTTCAAGTAAGTACAACTTTAACTTTGACTGACTCCTCAATTTTGTACCAGTTAATTAGCTTCCAAATGAACATTGTTTTACTTATGCTATGAGACCCAATTGTAGGACCATTGAGGAGGCAATAGAGAGAGCCAACAACACCAAATATGGGTTAGCAGCAGGCATTATAACCAAGGACTTGAATGTAGCCAACACAGTCTCAAGGTCAATTCGTGCAGGCATTATATGGATCAATTGCTACTTCGCTTTCGACGGAGATTGCCCTTATGGAGGGTATAAGATGAGTGGGTTTGGAAGAGACTTTGGTTTGCAGGCCCTCCACAAGTACCTCCACACCAAATCTGTTGTTACTCCCATTTATAACTCTCCCTGGCTCTAAATTTTCATATGTACCCAAAGCTCAAGTAATTGAGAAAACTCACTTAGCAACTTGCCGTGTGCAATAAAGTTTGTATTGTTCCTTTTTTTTTTTTTTTTTTTTTTTTTTTTTTTTTTGGGTTTAATTTCCAAGAAAATANAGCTTAAGTTCCAAGTAAATGAATTGGTAGCACATATTCTTAATTTCTAAGTTATAAATGATTCGAGTGTGAGAGATTATGAAATTGGAGCCAAATTGATCAGATCTAAACAATACCCAACAACTAAAGACAGATTATCAAGCCAACAACAACATCAAATTCCATAGATTCCATGAAATTCAACGGCAATTTAGCCTATACATCTTTGTTATCTTTCTACAACTTCAACACACACACTTCCGACAACACCAAAACAGTATGTTCATAGCATCCGACCCACGACGCCGTTTTCAGTACAATTTTTTTATTTGCCACCTTTGCCCCTGAGCTTCACTTCCAGAACCCTCTCCATCTTGGCCAGCACGGCCTGGTTCGGCACGGCCTTGCCGTTCTCGTACTCCTGGACCACCTGAGGCCGCTCGTTGATCCGCTTAGCCAGGTCGGCCTGGCTCATCTTTTTCTCCAGCCGCGCCTTCTGAATGGCCTGCCTCACCTCCGTCGAAACCCGGTCCAGCGCCGCCGGCTCGGTCCCCTCGTCGAGCTTCTTGGCGCTGACGACCGGCGCGGCCTTCTTGTTGGAGCCGGCGTCGAACTTCTTGATGGTCTGGACCGGCGCGCCGGACCGGATGGCCTGGTTGACCGCCTTGGGGTCGCGGAGGTCTTGGGCCTTGGGCTTGGTCTTGTGGATCACCACTGGCTCCCAGTCCTGGGTTATGGCACCTGCGTATCGGCTCGGCATCGCCGAAGAGTGAGAGATGATTGGGATTTTGAAGGTGGGTGGTGGTGTGACCGTGTGAGAAATGATGAAAGGTGGTAACGAGGGAAAATCAGTGGGTATATATATCGGGGTGAGAATCTGGAAAGTTCTCAGACTTTCTCAAAAGTTCTTTTTTAGATATTTATTTAAAATTCTATCCATGGAAAATTCGCGGGGACTGTCCAGTTCTCGTTGGCGATGAAATGCTCACTTTTTAGTGGAAATATTTGTGGGCGTTGACGTGGCCATGTCTCATCGGTTCATGTTTATAATGATCCTCGCCATAGAACCAAAGATTCAAGCTAAAACGGCATGTCGTATGAAAAATGAGTTCTTCATCAGGTTAGCTAATAATCAATTATAATCCGACATATATAAGTAATCGTGTGAAATAATTTTATACTAATCTAATTTGTTTATTAACATGATATGTTCATATTGAATTATTGACTCACATATATTATAAACTAAAAATTTAAAATGAAGATGAGTAGATCTGTGGACAATGAGGCATTGTCGAGTACACCTTAATGCATCATGAGGTAGAACTTGAGCTATTGAGGGTAAACCTTGAGAGTTGAGACATCGGGTAATAGACGAGAGGGACTTGTATGTCCCGGAATTTCCTCTCTCTCTCTCTCTCTCTCTCTCTCTCTCTCTCTCTCTCTCTCTTTCCTCTCCTTTTTTTTTTTTTTTAATCATCGTGATATCAGCTTGTTTATCACAAAGACATGCAAATTATTTTCGTAATAGACATTAAGGCATTTGTGATGTGGACCATGAGGTATTATGCGGTGAACCTTGAGACATTGGATAGTGAACTTTAAAACAGTGAAAAATTTGTTTGATGATAATAACAACGTAAAAAATCGTAAGAATAGCTTATTCAACAACTAAATGATTCATACAATACATATAACAAATATAAAAAATTAGTTTTTTTTTTTTTTAAATAGTAGACTAGTAGTTAAACGAAATTATCATGCCAAAATTTGACATTAATTCAATGTGTTAAATAGACATGTCAATGAATCATTTTTTAAACAGGTTTGTGTATAGTTAATCCTAAAGTATTATAACTCTTGAATTAATAATAACTAGCCCCTTGGCATGGACTCACGAGTATAACAATTTGTTTTATGATAAAAAAAAAAAAAAAGATAATAGTTGTTTAGTATGTTACTTCTTTTTTTCAATATATTGTTGGTTTTTTGGTTTTTGATAAGTAATACATTGTTGGTTGGTGAGTGGTTCCTCTTTTCTAGGAATATGTTTGTTTTTTAAATTTTTAACAGGTTGTATATTTTACATTTTTACCCTTGTATAATAAATTTCATACATTTGATAATTGAGAAAATTACAGATTTGTTCTATTTATTTTATATCTAGTTTAATTTTGGTTCACGATCTTTTTTAAATTATGTTTTGATTCACTAATTGTTCAACTTATTCAAAAAAGGTCCAAATTTATTTTTTTAAATTTGTCTCGTCTTTTATCCTATCAAATTTTAGCTAAATTCAGCAAATATATACTTGTTTTAAAGCTATGCATCTTTTTTTTACAACCATATAAAAATCATTCAAATCGGAATTCTAAACTCAAGATAATTGACCCCAAAGAATGGAAAAATTATAGGATATAACTGATATACCGCCATGTGGTATAACCAATCCAACATGTAAGGATATTACTGAACGATGTGTTTATATTAGTAGGGTATAGTATTAATAATATCCACTCATATTATAACAAATAGACTGATTATACCACGTGTCAATATAACGGTTATACAGAATAATTTCTCCAAAGAAGGGTACCCGAAAGTATCAAATTTTCATAAAAAATTTATAGATTTTTCAAACTTCACCAAACTTCAATTATCTTTGATTATAATACTCCAAATTGGTTTCTATGACTAATAAATGATGAAATATAACATACATTTTAATTATGATTGAAGAAAATACAATCAAAATAATTTAAAATTATAACTTAAAAAAAAGTGAACCAAAATTGAATTAAGTATAAAATAAGTGGATTAAAATTGAACTTAAAAAAAATTGTGAACTAAAATTAAACTAAATATAAAATAAATAAACCGAATTTATAATTTTTTTCTTTGACAATTTAATTAACCAAGGACATTTTCTTGGGTTTTTGAACACTATTAACCTTGGGTAAGGTTATTATATTCAAAACAATATCAGTTCATATTTTGATTTAATGTTTTCATCATAAATTAAATATTTAAAAAAAAAAAAAACCTCATTTACAGAAGGTAAAGTGTCACGGAGTTCAAAATCATTTCGGCGCATTACAGCTACAGAAAGCACTCCAGAAGGCCAAAATTTTGGCGCCAATTCTTCAGTTGCTAAATAAATACCGATTCGCGGTATTCGCCCTAACATCTATCTCCGAATCAGAAAAAATGCAGCGCCAGAAATCGATTCTCTCCTTCTTCCGAAAGCCTTTGCCGGAGGACCATAGCTCCGGCGTCGGAGACGCACCAGACGGCAGCCGAGTTTCTCATTTTCCGGCGACACAGCAGGACCCGAAGGCCGTCATTTCCGATCGGACTACGACGGCTCTCGAAGAAATTAGAGGAACCGACACTCCGCCTGAGAAGGTGCCGCGTCAGATTTTTCCGGCGAATGCGGGGAAGCTGAAAGACTCTTCTCCCTTCTCCAGTATCATGCATAAGTTCATGAAGGTCGATGATAAAAAAACGGCTTCTCAGATCCAAGGGTACTATTTTTTTTCATTTTCTTCAATCATATTATTAATATTAATATTTTACATACGTATTTGTTTTCAATCGTATATATGCACTTAGGAGTTAGGGTTTAAGTTTTTGTTCAAGCTCATCACTTAGGGTTTAAATTTTTGTTTGTTTGGTTTTTTTTTTGGGCAGGAACCAAACAAATGGTGGATTGTATAAACATGACATTGCCGGACCAGAAACACCAGGAACACAACGCCTGGTTCCTCGTGTGAAACGAATTCAAGAGGATATTCCTAAGTTTGGGGATAAGTTTGAAGGTTCATTGCTAAATTCTGGCAAAAGAGTGAAACTGCTTCAAGAGCCGACACCTTCGGCCCTTGACAAGAGTCATGGGGAAGCATCTGATATGGCTAGCAAGTTTGAGTGGCTTGACCCATCCAGAATAAGGGATGCAAATAGAAGAAGGCCTGATGATCCTCTCTATGACAAAACAACACTTTATATACCGCCGGATGCTCTGAAGAAGATGTCAGCATCACAAAAACAATATTGGGATGTAAAGTGTCAATATATGGATGTTGTTCTTTTCTTCAAAGTGGTTAGTTGCAACTGCTTATTTGGTTTATTGTACTATGGATTTTAAGATGATTTTCTAATTTTTATATTTCTTCAATTGAGATTTTTTTTAAAAAGGATATGGTGTAAAACTATTTCATATTTGATTTTTATGTCTTACAATTTCCAAGCTCAAATCTTGTTTTTGGAACTATATTCTTCTTACCTGATTTCACAACATGTGATCAAACACAGGGAAAATTTTATGAGCTTTATGAACTGGATGCTGAAATTGGCCATAAGGAGCTTGATTGGAAAATGACCTTGAGTGGAGTGGGGAAATGTCGGCAGGTGACTTGAAGCCCTAAATTATTTGATTTACATTAGTTATTTCTGATTAACCAGTTAAAAGTATACGTCCATCTGTTATTCAGAGTACTTTGCATGTATTGATTTTCCCTATGTGGTCAGGTTGGTATCTCTGAAAGTGGGATTGATGATGCTGTTCAAAAGCTGGTTGTACGTGGGTATGTGATTGACTAGCCTTATATAAACTTGATCATGATCCTTTGTTGCAAGATGCATTTAATCATCATTTTATCATGTGGTCATATTTATGTGTCTCATTTCCGAGACTAATACTGCATAGTGTACTTATTTTTTGTTACATCTTTTGTGAAGCTATAAAGTTGGACGAATAGAGCAGTTGGAGACTTCTGATCAAGCAAAAGCCAGAGGTGCCAAATCTGTAAGTTGACCATGCTAACTTATATAAGATATTTTCTGGGTTTGACCAATGGAATCTTTTCCTTGCTTCTCAGATCCCACTTACAATTTTGAACTTATGTTTCAAGTGTGATTTTGGTTAGTTCATGTTTCACAAATGTTCATAAGTAGCTAATGTAGTGGAAAGTAATTACAAAAATATAAGTCATGAGGTCATGACTCATGACTCATGGCTAGAGGTGATTATTATAGAGATAAGATAAGGACTAATATAGTGGTGATTATTGATTATTTCTTTTTCTTTATTTTTCTTTGCTTGGGGAGAAAAAAAAGGGGGGGGGGGGTGGTTTGCATTCGCTACTCCATGAAGCTTGTAATATGTAAAGTATCTTCCTAAGATTCAAAGCTTACTTTCAGTTCTGTGCTATGTGATTGTTTAAGTAACCTTTTGACTTTTTAACCTTGGCTTACAGGTAATTCCGAGAAAATTGGTTCAGGTAGTCACACCATCAACTGCAACTGATGGAAATATTGGGCCTGATGCTGTTCATCTTCTTGCAATAAAAGAGGTTTGTAATGTACTGAATTCCAATTTTCTTGAATGTACATGCAAAATAAGCTTTTTGTGATTTGCTCGTCATTTACCTTAAATCCCATGTCCAAATTGTGTTGGATGTAAGTTCAGTGTGATGTCACAAGTACTAAAGTTCAGAGAAGTTTACCTTGTAAAAACGTTCCAGCCTCGAAGCCTCTGAACACAATAGTTAGTCTACTAAGAGATTTTATAAGCAAGCATCAGATCAGGCTCTTATTCTTTTAAGATCATTCTGGCCACCTCAAAGTGCGCATAGATACAATTACAATTTTTTCACTGTTTCTGCATATCATATACATTGTAGTAGTTGGCTTCGTAGCATCTTTCAGTGCTTTTTCCTTATAGTCAGTGATGCTTGAAGGATTTGCATTTCTTCTATACATGCCTATCTTTTGGCTACTAGACATGTGTATTCAGGATTATAAAACTTATAATGCTCTTCCCTTTTTATATATTTAGGGGAACTCTGAGAATGGTTCAGTTGTATATGGGTTTGCTTTTATTGATTGTGCTGCTTTAAAGTTCTGGATTGGTGCCATCAGTGATGATGCTTCTTGTGCTGCTTTGGGAGCTTTATTGATGCAAGTATGCTCCTATATTCTTTTCATTGTGTACTATCTTCAATGAGTAGTTTTGAAGGCTTGGGAACTGATATTGTAATTGTCTTTTTGGGATTTGATTTAGGTGTCACCTAAAGAAGTTATATATGAGAGTAGAGGTAAAGATTCTTTCCCCCATCCCTTCTTCCTTTTGGTTTGTCAGGGTTCCAACCTGAAGTTTGCATGAAAATCACTTTATCACTTGAAACTTAAATATTCAAATTCTTACAGGGCTGTCAAAAGAAGCTCAGAAAGCATTAAAAAAGTACTCAACAGGTTCATATTTTATCCTTCCCTTTTTCGGATTGATAAATATGAGAGAGAGAGAGAGAGAGAGAGAGAGAGAGAGAGAGAGAGAGAGAATTAGGTGATTCTGACTGCATCTCTGTTCCTCTTGCAGGTTCTGCTGCACTGCAGTTGACTCCAGTGATGCCAGACACTGATTTTGTTGATGCTTCTCAAATTAGAAATTTAATTCAGTTGAAAGGATACTTCAAAGGGTCTTCTAATTCATGGAATCATGGACCTGACAGTGTGATGCACCATGAAATCACCTTATCTGCTCTTGGTGCACTTATTAGCCATCTATCCAGGATGATGGTAAGCTCAGCTGCATTTCTTTTGTAAAAGTAAAAGTAAGTATACAGAGCTATATGTGTGCCATATTCATTATTGACACGTTCCATTTCCCTTACAGTTGGATGATGTTTTACGGAATGGAGATGTATTACCTTACCAAGTTTATAGGGGTTGTCTCAAAATGGATGGACAGACACTGGTAAATCTTGAGATTTTCAGTAACAGTGCTGATGGTGGTCCATCAGGCAAGTGTTCCCCTTTCCATAACTTCAAGCAGAAGGCTCAGTTTTTCAGTTTCTTAATTGTGCTCGTTGCTATTTTGGTTTCAGGTACACTGTACACATATCTCGATAACTGTTTGACCTCATCTGGTAAGCGGCTTTTGAGGAAGTGGCTCTGCCATCCGTTGAAATCTGTTGAAGCTATTAATAATAGGCTTGATGTTGTTGAAGATCTTCTGGGTCATTCAGAGATTATATCCCTTATTGCTCAATCTCTTCGCAAGATTCCAGACTTGGAAAGGTTGCTTGGACGGATTAGGGCAAGTGTTCAGTCGTCAACTCCTCTCCTATTGCTGTTGTTTGGAAAAAAAGTATTGAAACAGAGAGTAAGTCTTTTCTACTTGAATATGGTATTTTATTGAAACTTGAAAGAACATGGCAAATGTATAAAAACAAAGTACAAGCTGTTGACTAGGATCCACCTCAATCAATACTAACAAAAGGTGAAAGTGTTTAGAGAATTGGTTTAGGGTTTAATTAAATCAACCCGTTCACCTTAACCATGAATTTATATGGTAAGAGATATTACACAAATAGTAGATTACGATAATACCCCCAGTTTACATAAATTTACAATGCAATATTTTAAGAACCCTATCAATATGAAAATGTATAATACCTTTAACGTGGTACAGGTGAAAGCGTTTGGGACTCTTGTGAAAGGCCTCAGAATTGCAATGGATTTGTTAATGCTATTACAGAATGAAGCGCATATAATTGAACCATTATCAAAAGTATTTAAACTTCCAAATCTAAGTGGCAGTGATGGGCTTGTTCAATATCTTACCCAATTTGAAGCAGCTGTAGATAGTGACTTCCCAAATTACCAGGTATTTTTTGTTCAATGCTCATATTTTGCTTATCTACAGCTGTCTATATTTTCAAGTGTTAAACCTCTATGCAGATTACTGACATTGAATTTGGTGCCAGAATCATGATGCAACCAAGTCGGATGCCGAAACACTGTCCATTCTGATTGAGCTGTTTATTGAGAAAGCAACTGAATGGTCTGATGTCATACATGCCATCAACTGCGTTGATGTACTAAGATCTTTTGCAGTTACTGCAAGTTTCCAATGTGGGGCTATGTCCAGACCTGTTATTCTGCCTCAATCGGAAAATATGACTTTGAATGGAGAGAACAGAGGTCCTACACTTAAAATTAAAGGACTATGGCATCCATCTGCACTTGGGGAAAATGGGGGACCTCCTGTCCCAAATGACGTAGTCCTAGGTGAGGATACAGATGGCTATCATCCACGCACTTTACTATTGACTGGACCAAATATGGGTGGGAAATCAACTCTTCTTCGTGCTACATGTCTGGCTGTTATACTAGCCCAGGTTCTTCTTTTCCTCAGAGTAATTTGTTTTGTTGTTTAGAACGGAAAAGCTTGGTTGTGATTTTTAGTCTTCTAATTCTTTGATGGCTTGCAGCTGGGCTGTTATGTGCCTTGTGAGACGTGCGTCCTCTCACTTGCGGATATCATCTTCACACGGCTTGGTGCCACTGATCGTATCATGACTGGCGAGAGTAAGTTTTTTCACAAAACTAATAGTGTCATTTTCATTGCTTTTATTTATTGTGATTTGAATCACCTGTGTGAAAGAAGAAACAAAAAAGCAGATGCTGAATCCTCTCAACTCTTTTTGTTAGTGTCATTATTAACAAGCTCTGTAAATCCTTTTAAATTTAAAAAGGAAAATAACAAATAGGATACAGGGAACAGGGTGTGCAACACTGGAACAGGTATTGTTAGGGTTGATGATGCACTGATGGCAGTTCTAGCAATATTGGTGACTGGGGATTGCAGTAGATTATTAGTTTGCTGGACCTGGTGTGGTGTTAGGCTGTTCCTAGTTATCGCAGATTAAATTTTTGTGGTGGTGGTTTTCATTAAATAATTTTAACTGATTGTGTCCAATGCTCATAATTAGAGAGAAGGCTTTATTTTGGTGTTCTGCACTGGATAAGAGTTGTTGAGTCCTGACTGCTTCTTGCTTTAATAATTGTAATAATTTGTGGTGTTTTTGGTGATAACTCATACCAGTGACTTGAGTAAACATCAAATGTAGGACACAGTGGTTTGCAGGCATATTCTTGGACTATATCTGTTAACCTGATGCCTGCAATCATAAAATTGACAATCTTCGCTGTTGAAACTTGGACTTACCCATGCATTAACAGAGACAAACTTGTGATATTTTGAATTGAGGAATTTGATCATGGAAGTGCTCTCATTTTTATATTCTCTTGTAGGTACCTTCTTTGTGGAATGCACAGAAACAGCATCAGTTCTTCAACACGCCACTCAAGATTCTTTGGTTATTCTTGATGAATTGGGTCGTGGAACAAGTACTTTTGATGGATATGCCATTGCATATGCTGTGAGATTTCCTTCAAATGATGGATACTAGCATTCAATTACAAATTTCCAACTATCATCTACATTCATGGTTCAATTGTGTATTGTCCTTGTTTAATAGATTCATCTGCTTATACTTGTTCAGGTGTTTCGCCATCTGGTGGAAAAGATTAACTGCAGACTATTATTTGCGACACACTATCACCCACTGACAAAGGAATTTGCTTCTCATCCACATGTAACTCTGCAGCACATGGCTTGTGCTTTTAAGTCAAAATCTGAATGCTTTTCTAAAAGTGACCAAGAGCTGGTATTTCTTTATCGCCTTACCTCCGGGGCATGCCCGGAGAGTTATGGACTGCAAGTAGCAATGATGGCCGGGATCCCAGAGCCGGTGGTTGAAGCTGCTTCCAAGGCTGGCCAAGTAATGAAAAAATCAATCGGAGGAAGTTTTAGGTCCAGTGAACAGAGGTCAGAGTTCTCAACTCTCCACGAGGAGTGGCTGAGGACCCTGGTAACTACTGCACAGACTGGTAATTACAATGACGAAGATTCTTTTGATGTATTGTTTTGCTTGTGGCACGAGCTGAAGAGCTCATATAAATTGGGAAACTAACAAAAGGCATGAGATTGATAGATTGCAGTGTAAAAATTTCTAGTTTTGGTGACTTTAGCATGTAACGTTATTATAGGAATGGGGTTAGCTGTTAGCGAATCGAATCCATCTGCTATGTAGTGGTTTAATTAGTCCCTTTTGTAAATTTCTAATTCGGTATTGACTCCACGTCCAAAAACAAATGCTAATCGGACTTTTGAGTTTTCACAATGGAATCACAATTTTTTTCTTTAGGTATTGAAAGAGATGGAACTCTTGATCTATCCTACCCACCCTAAACACAGCTTTCTTCTTCCCATCACAATTTCGATCTTATTCTTTTGAGTACTAAACGGATTAAAATGAGGAGATAATAGTGGTAGAACCCAACAAATATCCATCCTCAAGGACCTCAACCATACAAATTAAATAAAAACTAAACAAAATTATATATTAAACTAACCTCTTGTTTTCCCGGGTAACCCGGGTAGCTACCTCACTTTTTCAAGTTCTAACAAAACTCTGTGATGACAAAATTACCCTCCTATTTCACGCTCTACATTTTCAGTCAAGCATTCTTGTAACTCCAACACCAAAATCCAAAATCGTCCTTTCACAATACTAGAACCACACAACTTCCCACCAAAAATTTCCTGTCGTCCCACCCGTTTTTTGAACACATTTGTACAAAGCTTTCTATGGAGAACAATGAGGAAGACAACAATGGCAAATCAACCAAAGACAAGAACAAGCAAGCGAACAAATCCAAAAGGAAAGAGCTGGGTCTGTCGTGCATGCTCAACACCGAAGTCGGAGCCGTCCTCGCCGTCATCCGTCGCCGTCCGGTGGACCCCCACACCCACTGCTTCGCTATTGGAGAAGACAGCATCGACCCATCTCTTCTCCAATCCCTAAAATCTCTGCGCGCTCTGATCTTCAACCCCCAACAAGAATGGCGGACCATCGACCCGTCCATCTACCTCTCCCCATTCCTCGACGTGATCGAAAGCGACGACGTCCACGCGGCCGCCACGCGGGTCTCCCTCTCGGCCACCCTGAAGATCCTGAAGCTGGGCGTCTTCGACGAGAAGACCCCCGGGGCCAAAGACGCCATCAACCACGTCGTCACCGCCATCACCACCTGCCGGCTCGAGCGGACGGACCCGGTCTCCGAAGACGCTGTCTTGATGAACATTCTGCACGTTCTGACCGCCATCATGAACCACCGCGCCTCGGTTTTGCTCTCCGATCAGGCCGTCTGCACCGTCGTCAACACTTGCTTTCATGTCGTGCAGCTTTCGACGAACCGAGGGAACTTGCTCCAGCGAAGCGCCAGGTACACAATGCACGAGCTGATCCAGATCATATTTTCAAGATTGCCTGAAATCGAGGTCTGGGACGGTGATAATGGCTCCGAAACTGATACTGAAGATGCTGATGATGTTGATGGGAATTTGGATTCTGGGTATGGAGTTCGATGTGCGGTTGATATATTCCACTTCTTGTGCTCTTTGCTTAATGTGGTTGAAGTGGTGGAGACAGATGGGCATACAGTGCAAACAGCTGATGAAGATGTGCAGCTTTTCGCGCTGGTTTTGATTAACTCGGCGATCGAGTTGAGTGGGGATGGAATTGGGATGCATTCGAAGCTTTTGAGGATGATGAAGGATGATCTGTTTCACCATTTGGTCCACTATGGAACCAGTTCGAGCCCTCTTGTTTTTTCCATGATTTGCAGTACGGTTTTGAATATGTATCACTTTCTTCGCAGGTTCAATTTTTTTGGGTTCATTTGGAGATGCTTAATTTAGTTTCTTCTTCTTATTATCACATTGAAATGCTATGCTGTACTTTTTTTTTTGCAGGTTCATTCGTCTCCAATTAGAATCTTTCTTCGCGTTTGTGTTGTTTAAAGTTGCAGCTCCAGGAACCTCAACCCAACTTCAAGAAGTTGCACTTGAAGGGATTATAAATTTCTGCAGGCAACCAACATTCGTAGTTGAGGGCTATGTGAACTATGATTGTGCTCCCCTTTGCCATAATGTGTTTGAGGAGATCGGGAGGTTGCTTTGCAAGCAGTCATTTCCAGTGAATGGCCCTTTGACAACTTTACAGATACAAGCCTTTGAAGGGTTGGTAATCATCATTCACAACATTGCAGATAATATTGATCGAGAAAATGATACAAGCCCTTCTGGACCATACCCGGTTGAAATTCCCGAGTATAAACCCTTTTGGGAAGACAAACCCAAAGACGATTTAGAAACTTGGGTGCAGTTTATAAGGCTAAGGAAAGCACAGAAGAGGAAAATTTTGATTGCTGGACACCATTTTAATCGAGATGAGAAGAAGGGCATTGAGTACTTGAAACTTTGTAACTTAGTCACTGATCCTCCAGATCCAAAGGCTTTTGCTTTCTTCTTCCGATTCACTCCTGGGCTAGACAACATAATGATAGGGGATTATCTTGGTGATCCGGATGAGTTTCACATTAAAGTTCTTAAAGAATTCACTGAAACCTTTGGATTCGCAGGCATGAATCTTGACAGTGCTCTCCGAACTTATCTGGAGACCTTCCGTTTGCCAGGAGAGTCTCAGAAGATTCAGCGCATTCTTGAAGCATTTTCAGAGTATTTTTATGATCAACAATCTGCAGATATTTTTGCAAACAAGGATACGGTATTGATTCTTTGCTACTCTCTCATTATGCTCAATACTGATCAGCACAATCCACAAGTGAAGAAGAAGATGACAGAAGAAGAGTTCATCAGGAACAATAGAGCAATCAATGGAGGGAAGGATCTTCCAAGAGAGTATCTCTCTGAGCTTTTCCAGTCCATCTCAAACCATGCAATCACCGTTTTTGGTCAATCTGGTCTGCCTGTAGAGATGAACCCAAACAGATGGATTGAGTTGATGAACCGATCCAAAATGGTGCAGCCTTACATTGTATGTGAGTTTGATCGCCGGCTAGGGAGAGATATGTTTGCTTCCATCTCTGGCCCATCGGTTGCAGCTCTTTCTGCATTTTTTGAGCATGCTGAAGAAGAGGAATTGCTCCATGAATGCATTGAAGGGTTGTTCTCGGTAGCCAGGATAGCTCAGTATGGACTAGAGGACACTCTTGATGAACTCCTTGCCACCTTCTCCAGATTCACTACACTGTTGAATCCTTATGCCTCTGCAGAAGAAACCCTCTTTGCTTTCAGCAAAGATTTGAAGCCAAGAATAGCTACACTCGCTGTTTTCACCATTGCAAACAATTTTGGAGAGTCAATTCGAGGAGGTTGGAGGAACATTGTGGACTGCTTGTTGAAACTCAAAAGGCTTAAGCTACTTCCCCAATCTGTCATTGAATTTGAGACTGTTGCTTCCACCTCATCATCTGAGACCGTAACAACATCTGAGTCGGGTATAATCTTCCCTGCTCATGATCCCAAATTTGGAGGCCGCCCTTCTGGCATGATGAGTCGGTTCTCACATTTTCTATCATTAGAGAGTGCAGAAGACGCTGTATCCCTTGGCATGAGTGAATTTGAACAGAATCTCAAGGTTATCAAACAATGTCGAATTGGGAGCATCTTCAGCAATAGTTCAAACTTTCCTGAAGAAGCTTTGCACAATCTTGGGCGTTCTTTGATATATGCAGCTGCTGGGAAAGGGCAAAAGTTTAGCACACCAATTGAAGAAGAAGAAACTGTTGGGTTCTGCTGGGATTTGATCATTGCCATCGCCTCGGCCAACATCCAGAGGTTCCAGGCATTTTGGCCTAGTTTTCATGACCATCTGCTAGCGGTTGCTCAGTTTCCCATGTTCTCCCCTATCCCATTTGCAGAAAAGGCCATTTTAGGCCTCTTCAAGGTCTGTCTCAAGCTCCTGGGGACATACCGACCTGACAAGGTCCCTGAGGAGCTCATTTTCAAGTCAATAAATCTAATGTGGAAGCTGGAAAAAGAAATTCTAGACACCTGTTGTGAGTTCATAACACAATCAGTAAACAAGATTATCATCGAGTTCCCTGCCAATTTGCAAACCCAGCTTGGATGGAAGTCAGTTCTCCACTTGTTATCAGTCTCTGGGCGACACCCCGATGTCTATGAACAGGGAGTTGAGACTCTGATCATGTTGATGTCTGATGGAACTCATGTTTCACGGACAAATTATCCTTACTGCATTGATTGTGCCTTTAGTTTTATTGCACTCAAGAACAGTCCATTGGAGAAGAACTTGAAGATGATGGACCTGTTAGCAGATTCTGTAAATTTGTTGATCCAATGGTATAAACATCAATACTCAGATCCTGGGAACAACTATAGTGTGTCGAGCAACACAAGTAACTTCTCTTTAGAGGATTTAAAGGGTTTTGGCTCTTCTAACTTTACCATGAACTTATTTGTCAAACTAGGGGAGGCTTTTAGAAAGACTAGCTTGGCCCGGCGTGAAGAGATAAGAAACCATGCAGTCTTATCTCTTCAAAAAAGTTTCAAACTGGCTGAGGAATTGGACTTCACCCCAGTCAATTGTATCAACTGTTTCAACCTTGTTGTTTTCGCAATGGTTGATGATTTGCACGAAAAGATGTTGGAATACTCGCGAAGAGAGAATGCAGAGAAGGAGATGAGAGGCATGGAAGCGACCTTAAAGATTGCAATGGAGCTCTTGACAGATGTGTACTTGCAGTTCTTGATACAGATATCACAGTGTAATGGGTTCCGGACGTTTTGGTTAGGAGTGTTGAGAAGAATGGACACATGTATGAAAGCTGATTTGGGGCCATATGGTGGATCAACACTGCCAGAACTAGTCCCAGGCTTGTTGGGAAAGATGATTACTGAGATGAAGGAAAAAGAGATTTTAGTGCAGAAGGAAGGTGATGATCTTTGGGAGATAACCTATATTCAGATACAGTGGATAGCTCCTACAATCAAGGAGGAACTATTTCCAGAGGAAAGTTTGTAAAGGATATGAATGAAAATGGTAGTTTGGTTAGTTTGGACAAAACAACAGCTCCAGAAATGAGGTGAAGAGGCAACTTTGTTCTAGTTGCCTTTCCATTTTCTTCTATGTTTCCCCTTCCAAATTTTGCTTCTTACAATTTTGATCTTGCCTTTAGAAGAATGTAAAGTGACAATAATTTTATTCCATATGTACAATACTTTTACTAGATAAATTTAATGTCTAAGTGAACATAGTTCTGTTCAATTTAGATTGCATAACAACTCTCTCTCTCTCTCTCTCTCTCTCTCTCTCTCTCTCTCTCTCTCTCTCTCTCTCTTTCTCTCTCTCTCTCTCTCTCTCTCTCTCTCTCTCCCCTATCATTTCACCCACCATGAAAAGTTGAAAACTCACAAGCTCCCCTAAGTGGCAGTTCATTGGGAAAATAAAATCATGATGTCTCATTCACGGGAATTATGAAGCCTTGGCGTTTATCTTAACCACCCTTAATTCTTTAACACCATAATCATTCCCATAATTTGCTCAAAGGACAAAAACAACTTAGGTAACCTCTTAGCAAAAATACATATGTAATGGCCAAATTATACTAAAGAACAAAGAAGTAAAAAATACACCAAAAAACAAATCAGGAATAAGAGTTGTTTGTAAAGCAGTATGATTCAATAATTTTATAGATTCCAAATTAATCTCGTCCAGAAATATCAAATTATCAACAGACTTCCACCACCAGATGATTTATATATAGCTTTAAAATATATCTCAAAGAATCAAAAATCTTCTCATGGAATTAGTGACCATGATATAATCATTCTTAACAAACCTTTTCAATCATGAATTATTAGAATGCAAGCAACCAAAACTCTAGTTAGTTAATCTTAACCATCAAGCCTTCCATATTTATAGAATCCATATCCACATGGTTTATCACTCTCTCAATCATCTCTATGCTTTACTGTTCCAAGTACAATGTCAAGAAGAACAGCACAAGTCCTTGACTCGCTCAATCTCATGAGCACAACCCAGATTTTCAGAGAATCTATCAGAGTTATACTTCTCCATCCAACCCATTTCCATTCCATCGCCATCTTCCTCTTTTCCCCTCTGCCAACCTCACTATTCATCTCACACTTTCTTCTTCACCATTTTCCCAAAATACCTTCCTCAACAAACAAAATCACAGATCATATACTTGAACATCCCCTGCCCAAACTACTATCCAAAACCATTGTTCACATTATTATATGCTTCCCTTCATCTATCACTTTCGCTCTTCTTGGAAGAGCCGCTACTATTCAGGCTGTTTCAGACAGTTACAATGGAATTACCCTCGACAGAAGAAGGTTGCTTAGGAGAAGTGGGATCGCTTGGATTAAGCTTCTGAATACAGGTCTATGTGAATTCCTTATTGTACTTGGACTCCTTGGATTTTTGGTTGCCAGTCTAGCAGTAGTACCAAAGATGCTATTTGCATGTGGTATCTGTTCAGAAGTATCAGGATTCTGGGGTGTCCTTGGGTTTCTAGGGGTACCCTTTTGTGTGGCATTTGCACATGTTATGGTTGTGGGGAACCTAGCAAGGGTTTTATCAGTGTTGGAGGGTGAGTGTTATGGGTTTGAGTCATTAATAAAGGCCAAGAGTCTCATGGAAAGAAAGCGAAAAACAGCTTTAGTTTTGGCTTTGTTGAGTAATACAGGTTTTAGATTAGTTGAATGTTTGTTTGACTTTAGGATGTGCAAGGGAATCAGTTTGTGTGAAGGTCCCCTGCTGGTTTCCATGTACTCTTTGCTGCTTGTTTTTGACACAGTCATGAATGTTGTATTCTATTATGCATGTAAACCTTGACATTTCAACATCTTTGCCCAAAGGACAAAAAGGAAATGCTCCTAAAGTCTGATCTGCATCATTTGAGTACAATTCTATGTATGGTATTCTGCTCGAGGAAAATCAAAGATCTACTCCTATTGAGCATAAATGCAAAATCGCAGCAATGCAGATTTCAAGAAAATGAACAAACTTTTGCAAGGGATTCCAATTTTATGAAGAATCATTTTCCTGAAAATGTCTGAAGTGAATATAACAACAGATGCTACAGTAACATGTTAATATTAATCAAAAGCCTCCATGGTTATCAGATTACATATAAAGTTTCTTTTTTGGCCAGTAGTTACAAAATTAGATAGAACTTCCAAAAGAAGAAGTCAAATGATAGCAAAAGCCTTCTTCAGCAGAGAGCAGATATTCCTCTTCCAAACACTAGAGAGCAGATTCCGATGCCACCATCCTTCTCAAAAGTCCTGAGACAAGAAATTAGGACAACGAAATTCCATCACTAACAATAAAATGTTTCTAAATCAATAAAATTGACAATGACAACTTTCAACCTTAAAAGAGTACACTAACAATATCTTGTTCTAAAGAACATAAACAAAGAACAGATACAAAAATATTTTAGATCATTCTGCAACCAGGAACAATGAAAAAGGGCACCAAAGCAAGTAGTATTTGCTAGAAACAATGGAAATAGTACCCATGAACAAAACAACAGAACCTAGGGAAATTTTTCTAGCTAAGCTAGACAGCTCTTGATCACTCTGGTATGTGTGAAACATTTACAATGGTGAACAACAACGTCAAGGAGTCAATGTCAAAAATTTGCACCAATAAAATTAGATCTTCCCAAATTATAAAAATCATTAAGCTAGCAAGTCCTATTGTTTGAGAGTCTAAAAGCCTTTACTCTGACAATGTACCCCAGATGACCTCAACCGAGTTGTGTGTGGTCCTCGTACCCTAATCTGTTCTGCATGTAGTATACAGAATTAATGTTCTGTTTTATTCAATCAATTCGGTAGTTAAAGTCACTAGTATTTTCCCCTTATTAAAGGTAAAAATCATGCATCTCACAGATAACTGAAGCCTCAACACACAACACATGTGGCTCCTGCAAACATGAAGATCTATCTACATTCCCATGCATGTCATGATATGTGGGTTATTGGTTTCTGGGGGAAGGGAGAGTGCTCACAACATTAAGACCATATCTTTAATGTATTTGACGTTAAAAGTAGTAAATAAAAAAAAAACCATAGTAAATCAAATGCTTTCCAAAACAGAGCTACTCAATCAATGGAGAAATACCATAAAAACATATATTCACACAAGTTAACAAATGAAAGTCAGTTTCAACAAAGGAATAAAGCAAATGCAATAATGTGTTTGGAGCAAGCAATAAAACATTATACAATTACGGCAAACTTAACCTATCATAATACAAAATGTCTCAGAAATTATAACAAAAGAAAGACAAAACACAAATTTTATAGAATTGTGGCAAGCAATTCAATATGCCAAGTAAGTTCAAGCAAAGACAAATATCATACAGACCCTCACCAGCCTCATTCACTGAGATCCTCAGCAGAAGCATCGGTGTCGTCATCATCAGCTTCCTGAATTTTCGCAATCTCCACCTGCGCCCTCTCAAGAATCTGCTTCTTCTGCAATTCCAACTCCTTGTGGAAATCTCTCCGCATCTTCTCTAATTCCATCATTTGCTGCCTCTTACTACTCTCAATCTTCTCATAAATCTGCCCAAACTTCTGAATAGAATCTGCTAAAACTCTAAACGAAGACCCTTCCTCGCCATCCCTTCCACGCCTGGCCTTTCTTGGGGGAAGCACATCCGGATCATTCCCATTCTCATCGTCATCCGTCTCCGACTCACCGGGACTATCCCTCATCTCATCAAACCTATTTGATCGCTCCAAATAAACCCTGGTATTCATAAACACATACTCGCCAGAATCAACCCCACAAGCAAGCCCACATTCTTGCCTCAATGAGGATGCCATTAACATATCCAACTTCTTAAAGTAAGCCCATTTGCTTGAATTCAACCCCATTTCTTCGGTTTTCGCCTTCTCCTTCTTGTACTTCCTCTTAAGCATATCCAACATACTCCTACATTGCGTGTCCGTCCTCTCAATCTTTGAAGCCTCTGAAACTTTCTCGGCAACTTCATTCCAATCCTCAGACCTCAAACTCTTCCTCCCAAGCTGAAGAAACCTATCCCCCCAAACCTCTAACAGCACAAACACCGCGTGCTCTGTCCAATCCTCTTCGGCCCGAGAACTCGGACCCCGATACGGCAATTTCACGCGAGGCGCAAACTCGTACCTTGAATCCAAATTCTTCAGCTTCCTCTTCTTTGGGTGCCTTTCAAAATCATCGTCCACGTCAAAATTCCGATTTAACCCCTGTGGGTGCCCGTCGTCCTCTTCCTCATCATTGTCCTCTTGGTAATTTTCTTCATCGACCTTGTCCAATTCGTCGTCGTCTTCCTCTTCATACCGATTGGTAACTGGGCGAGAATATGGGGTGTTTCGGATATGGATTTTTCGGCGATTAGAAGACTGATGATGGTTTAAAGAGTAGGGTTTTGAATGGTACCTCGCATCGTCGTCAATGTCGTCCATTTGAGCACAAAATCGAAAACTTCAGAGCCACGGACTCTAATAAGCGATAAAGGTGAAAAATTTATCCAATGAACATAAAACTTGGGGGGTTTTTGCCTGAGAATTTTGAAATTTATGTAAGTGCTCTGTTCCTCAAAATTCAAATTGAGAATTATGGGTGATTAGAGGGAATCAAATTGAGACCGAGAACTGAGGAAAACCCTAATTTGGCTTAGGGTTTAGATCCAAAGGTTTCGGGTTAACGGGTTACTCGATGGGTTCGTAAAAACTAAAATGAAATGGACGCGGATTTTGTTTTTTTCTATGTCCCATTTTTTATGAAAGAAACATTGTCGTCATTGGGTGTATCGTGTACCTGATTACTTGAGTTGATAATTTAATTTATTTTATCCTTTGTTCATAAATTTATTTTATTTTAAAATTTTAAAAGAAAGTTTTTTTTTGGCCAAATAATTTTAAAAGAAAGTTGATAAGTTTTTTTTTGGGTTTTTTTTTTTTAAAATTCAAAACGAAAAAAATACTTGATTGGTTGGCCACTTGCGAAAACACGGTGACCGACCGATTCACTTTAATGAGCCGAACGCTCGGTGCAAAAAATACAGAACATAACATAACGTAGATTTTATTTATACAAAGTGAGCATATTTATCATTTCAACTTTTTAGATGAGTTTATTTATTATTGAAGGTTGTAAAATGAATTTTAGCAGTAATTTACTTTTATTAAGGACTAGGGAGGAGACACTTAGCTATAATCTTAATTGTAGAGAAAAATTATACTAAACCAACCACTTTCTGATGAAAAAAAACCAAAAGCTAATTATGAATTTAATCTGAAAATTTGTTCCACAATAAATATTTCAAACATATGAATACCGTAAAGCTGATAAATTGCAATTCAATCCTACATTATATAAAAAAATTTATTAATTTTGACTATATAATCATATATATACATTGAGTGATATGGAAGACATTTTTGTTGAATCTTCAACCCTTATTTTCTCATTAATTTACTTTAATTATTCAATATAACCTAACTACTCAACTTTAATAATTGAATAAAAGATTACAATATATACTCAATTATTGTGAAGAAAAAAAAAAACTTCATTCCTTCACTTTTTTACAATCAATTAATTTATACTTTTTGATTCTCATTATTGACGTCTTAGCCATATATATATGCTTGAACTATAAGTCACTTTGGCTTCTTTATTACCTGCTCAAATTAATATAAATAGTATCTAAAACTGAGTTTAACTTACTGAAGCTAGTGTTAGAGAAACACCTAGACAGTGATAAAATTTTTAACATAATAAAACATAAAGGTAAACTCATATGCATTTCATTAAGCACACAAATCTATAATACGATTATTTAGTTCTCCCCAATTTCTCAAAACATTTTATAAATAATTTCAACAATAATAAAAAATTAATTAATTCAAAAGTTATCTTAAATTAAAAATAGTAGGAAAAGCTTGCTCATTATATGTCATTATAAATATATATATTTATAAAGTTTGTAACTTATAAATATATAAATTCGATCATCATATAATTAGCAAGATATGTATGCCACATTATCTGAGTGACAGTAGACTCGATAAACACATTCATAAGAATTTGGGCATTGATAACATTAGAGTTTTGTATGAGCAATATTAATATCAAGAAACCCCGGTCAACATCACACTCAAATACTGTGGGGTTTCGTGAGATATTATATATAGTTGATTGCCTTAAAATTTGGAGAAATGCAGATTTCTTGAGATCAGAAGTAGTTTTCTTCTTATTCCTTATTTGTATGTCAATTAATAAGATTTGAGTGGAAACAATCACTACAAGAATTTTGGGCTTATGACGTTTGAGCCTTCAGCTAACTTTTTTTTCCCAAACAGTAGAAGCTTTCAAATTAACGTCACACACTGAATGCAATGAGTAAATAAGGATCATTATTCATTAGAGGGGAAAAAAAACATTTTTATATATAGTTTTGATCGATAATATAGTCCAGTGACAGAACACATGTCACAATGAGAGACATAAAGGAAGGGCTCGATCGACCAAAAAAAAAACAACAAAGCTGGGGCTTCAAGTTGAAACTATGGATGGGCCGTGACGGGCCCGTTTCCCCATCCGCCTCTGGCAGTAGTCACGGGGTCCATGAATGCAAACGAGCCAATTCACGTAAACAAGCATGCAATCGAGCTGGACTTACTGACTGTTTGTAAAGATAGCTAGCGGCGAAGCAATTACACACTACACCAACTTCCAACTATCAATATTGCTGTCATGTATTGATCATAGAGAGATTAATAGATCGAGAGTTTGTACAAGCTCGAGCTAGAGCTAGCTTCTATATAAAGACTAGCTAGCCCATGACCCATGAAATCAATTAAGAGATCAACTCATCATCTTGTATACTAACTAGCTGTGCTGTGTGCTAATTGCTAAAGATGGCAACGATCTTGGCGGGGAAGTTTATGTGTGCGGTTTTGTGGTTTTGTATGGTGGCGAGCTTCTGTCATGAGTGTGTACAAGGAAGGAAGTTAGAGGAGAAGAAGGGCGTTACTGGGGAAGTGAAAAAGCCAGAGTGGTTCTTTGATGGCTATCCAGGTTCCATTGGGGGTTCTGGATCAGGTGGTTTATTTGGAGGTGGGAAAGGGTTTGGTTTTGGGCATTCTTTTAATTTTGGCAAGGGATCATACGGTTATAGTTATGGTTCTGGAAAACCTGGCATTGGTCTTGGAAAGCCTGATTGTACTGGAAAAGGTGGAGGAGCTGGAGGTGGAGTCGGTGGTGGCGGTGGAGGAGGAGCTGTTGGTGGGGGAATTGGTGGAGGTGGTGGGATTGGTGGAGGGGCTGGTGGTGGCAAGCACCATAAGAAAAAAGATAAGAAGCACCATCAAGGTGGTGGTATCGGGAAAGGAATTGGCGGTGGAGGTGGTGCTGGAGGAGGAATAGGGGGTGGCAGTGGTGGTATTGGCAAAGGGGTGGGCACCGGTGGTGGTGTTGGTGGTGGTGGTGCTGGTGGAGGGGCTGGAGGTGGTATTGGTAAGGGTGCAGGCGGTGGTATTGGTAAAGGGGCAGGCGGTGGTGTTGGTGGTGGAGGGGGTGCCGGTGAAGGCATTGGGGGTGGTGCTGGTGCTGGTGGAGGAGCTGGAGGTGGTATTGGAAAAGGGGCAGGTGGTGGTGTTGGTGGTGGGTTTGGGGGAGGTATTGGCAAAGGAGGAGGTGGTGGCGGAGGCGGTGGAGGAGGAGGCGTCGGTGGAGGAATTGGCGGAGGTGCTGGTGGTGGATTTGGAGGAGGAATAGGTGGTGGAGCTGGTGGAGGCAGTGGAGGAGGATTTGGTGGTGGTGGTGGGGGAGGATTTGGGGGTGGCATTGGTGATGGTGGCGGCATTGGAGGAGGAGGAGGATTCGGTGCTGGTCGTGGTATAGGTGGTGGAGGGAGACATTAATTATTAATATATATATATGGACATGCATGCATAATGGTATTGTTTAGGCAGCTAGCGGTGCTGGATGACCATTGTGTAACTTGTGTTAATGCTTTACTTATCTGAACGTACCCAGCTAATTAATTGTCAGTACGTATGTATGACAGTATTGTATTATAATTAATAATTAACTGATTATATGTACTTAATTTCTTATTGATGCATCCCAGTGACAAACTTATTATATATGCATGTTAAGCTTAAGCCAATGGTTTTCACGAATTAATATATGTATTTCATAATTTTCTTGTTATAAATTAAGCCATTAATGGGTCGTGGCATGAATACGCTAGCTGAGGATACCGAATTCGTTAATTCTAGTACTTAATTAGGGGTAATTAATTATAACAGTGTCGCCCCATGGCCTCCAAAGTGATATATGTCAGCAACGTACTGCATCTTTCCCCGCCAAATAATTAATAGAGTCCAATCGAGCACTCAATTTAAATATATTAAATTTTTTTTATAGAACAAATAATGTAATCCAAGAATCTTTAATTGATGGACATTTTCTCATTACAGTACGTTGATTGCATGTCGGTAAAACCCAGTAATTGACAAGCAAAACAGTGATTACACATAAAACAAGCATAGAATGAATTGTAATATTAATTGTACTCTTCCTAGCTAGCTAGAAATTTAATAGGTAGATAAAAGTGAAAATTTTATTTTTAGCTTTTTGGCAGGAAGATGGGTTAGATTCTAATTACCTCCAAGGCTCCAAGTTTGTTGTTTAGTGCCGGTTTCAGTTCAGAGTACATGGTATCAATGCTGTTGGGATCGATTGCTGTCACTGCGCGCAAATTCTGCAATCAGATCAGTCATTTTTTTTTTTTTTTTTTTTACAGTCAATTTTTAAAGACTTTTTTTCCTCAAAATTTAGGTGGAAGTGCTGCAATTGGGCTTTGTAACTACCGATCGAACATCACCAGGAAATAATCTTTTGTAATCACCACATTAAGGATTTGGATTAATATAAACTACTATATACACATTTTTATTGTTAAACTACTATATAAAACCATTTTAATCCAACTCTTGGACAAAATGAAAAACCAAAAACCCTTCCTTTCTATTTGTCCGAGGAATATATTGAAGGTACGTGGTTAGATAGCTGCAAGAGGCCAATTCCAATGGTGTCTCTTTCAGTCATCAAAAATTCATTTTAACAATTATATATAATCATTAATCAATATCAATCAACCCCAGAAGCTTTAAATCTCCTAACCTCTCCTCTCTTAAATTCTACTACGTGCTCTGTGTGGTGAGAGTGAGTATGGACTCCATGATCAAACCAAACCACATGGTGAGCTTTGCAGCCCCAAGAGGGTTTTCCACCACGTTCAAATCAGACCTCAAGGAAACTTTTTTCCCCGACGATCCATTCAAGCAATTAGAGAATGAGAAACCACTTGATCGAGCCAAGAAAATTTTACAATACTTCATTCCCATCCTCCAATGGCTTCCCAAATACAATTTTGGTACGTTGCAGTTTGATTTGCTTGCTGGTTTCACCATCACTACCCTTGCCATCCCTCAAGGAATTAGCTATGCCAAACTCGCTGGGATTCCTCCCATCATTGGCCTCTGTAAGTCCCATCACATGCATGCACAATAATATCGCAAATTCTAGCTTGATGATCGAGCACAAACGGCAAATTTATTAATAATGAGAGAATTGTATCCCACATTGAGATATGAGAATGTAAAGTTTTTTATATATTATAAATTAAATATAATATTTTGAGCGTTATTCAAATTTTAACATGATATCAGAATAGATAATTCACGTGTTAAATCTAACAGAAGTACGCATTCACTTATATGTCACTTAATATAAGTTATCTGCACGTTAATTAATTGTGTTATATTATGTATAGATTCGAGCTTTATACCACCAATAATTTATGCAATTTTCGGAGACTCGAAGCACCTAGCAGTGGGATCGGTGGGATCATGCTCATTGCTTATTGCAGAAACCATTGGAAAAGTTGCACCGCCAACAGCTAATCCGACGTTGTACCTTCACTTGATTTTTACAACGACCTTTATCAGCGGCATCTTTCAAGCAGCTCTAGGTTTTTGTAGGCTGGGGATTTTGGTGGATTTCTTATCACATTCCACCATCACTGGCTTCATGGGAGGGACTGCAACTCTAATCTGCTTGCAACAATTGAAGGGCTTTTTTGGGTTGAAGCATTTCACAACCAAAACCGATGTCGTATCTGTTTTGCTCACTGTCTTCAAACACAGAAATGAGGTTAATTATTTGCATACAAAAATTAATGGATCATTAATTCTCAGTATATGATGATAATAGTGGCATTAATATCAATTCTCTTTCTTAATTTAGTGGAGGTGGGAGAGTGTACTTGTTGGTATTATCTTCCTTAGTTTTCTCCAGTTTACTAAGTACCTGGTGACCTCTCTCTCTCTCTCCACACGCACACACGTACTCATCCGTGTAATGATAATATATTAATAATTTTTTTCAAATGTAAATTAATTTTCAGAGACAAAAGAAGCCAAAGCTATTTTGGGTATCTGCTATGGCTCCTATGGTCGTTGTTGTAATTGGCTGTCTTTCTGCTTATCTCATCCATGCCAAAGACCACGGAATACAAATTGTGAGTACTGTACTAATTAATTTTCTTAAATATTCAAATAAATTTTCAATTGTTAACGACCATTTGGCTGGTCTTGCTAGTTGATGACACCCAGTTTTTTCTTTATCGGAAAAACATCTAGAATTGAAATCTCATGAACTATTGTTGGTAAAAAAAAGAAAACTTTCAATCGGCTAAAAAGTTTGTATAGTTAATTAGTGTGCCTGGCATGTAATTAATTAAGGAAACTAAATGACCTTTGTAGATCGATATATAACAAAGTTTATACATTTCTAATTAACGTTATATATCTCGATCAGGTGGGTGACTTGAAGAAAGGAATAAATCCTCCTTCCATTCGATATTTGAACTTCGACCTCAAATATTTTTCATCTGTTCTGAAAGCTGGGACTGTTACAGGCCTTATGGCTTTGGCTGTAAGAACCTTAATTCATTACTCATCTATTATGAGACTTTAATGGTAGATCGATTAATTAGTTAATAATTAATTTTTTATTTCGGAATAACATTAATTAATTTGCAGGAAGGAATAGCCATTGGAAGGAGCTTTGCCTTAATGAAAAGTGACCAAGTTGATGGGAACAAAGAAATGGTAGCTTTTGGTCTCATGAACATTGTTGGATCTTTCACTTCATGCTACTTGACCTCTGGTACGTATACAATAAAAATAAAATTAATTAAATTATCCAAGTGATCAAATCACATACCTAAATTATCATGAAGTACTGAAAGATCAAACCACTTCATTAATTAATTAATTACTGCCTAATCTTTTCATTATTGATATATATTTTTGCAGGACCATTTTCAAAAACTGCGGTGAATTTCAACGCAGGAGCTAAGACAGCAATGTCAAACATAGTGATGGCAGTCTTAATGGGACTCACACTCTTGTTCTTGGCTCCTCTCTTTAGTTACACCCCTCTTGTTGCTCTATCTGCCATTATCATTTCTGCTACGCTTGGACTCATTGATTATGAAGAGGCTATTAAACTTTTTAGGGTTGACAAGTTCGACTTTTGTATTTGCATGACTGCCTTCATTGGTGTTGCCTTCATAAGCATGGACTACGGCCTCATACTTTCCGTAAGAATTTTCTCTTGTCAAATAGCATAATCATATCTTACATTTTCACATTATCATATAAAATATTGTTTTAAATTTGTAATTCAAATTGGCAGTCTAGTAACATACATTGTCAGATTTACATATCGATCAATTAATTCATATTTAAACCTTCAATTTGATTTTTTTTTTTTTTTTTGGATTGGGTTAGGTGGGACTTAGTCTTGTTAGATCTATTCTTTATGTGGCCAGACCTGGGACTTGTAAGCTTGGAAAACTACCGGACTCAGTTTTGTACCGTGACATGGAGCAATATCCCGAAGCAACAAAGAATCCAGGAATCCTTGTCCTGCAACTTGGTTCCCCACTTTACTTTGCAAATGGCAACTATGTCAGGGAGAGGTAATATTTTGTATTAATATATGCAACCCAACTATGTATATAACCTCTCAAAATGTTAACTAGCAAATAAGGATTTATCTTAGAGTTTAACTCTAATTAAATTGATTTAGTTGAAATTTGAATAGGATATTGAGATGGATTCGTGAGGAGCAGGCTAATTTAGACTCTCAAGGGGATGCGATTGAGCATGTTTTGCTGGAATTCTCAGGTAACAATATAAGATTATAACATGATGAATTAATAAGCAACTAGTTATTGGTTTAGTTGTATTTCTCTTATTTATGTTAGAAAAATTTTATGTTTGAATTCTCCTATACTGTTCTAGATAAAAAAAAAAAATTACAAAGTATTGGTTATTAATTTTGTCTAATATTATGTTTCAAACTTGATTTCATAGGAATTTCAACCATTGATATGACTGGTATCAAAACTTTGATGGAAGTACATAAAACTTTGGAAGGAAAAGGGATTAAGGTAAGCCAACCACCATCTTCATTTTATCAAATAAATAATTAAAAGGGTAAAAAGGTAAAATTCATGTTTATATATCTTCTTAGGTAGGAATAATAAATCCGAGGATTAACGTAATGGAGAAGATGATAGCATCACATTTCATAGACCGTATCAGCAAGGACAGCGTGTTTCTATCGATCGAGGATGCTATTCATGCATGCCAATTTTCGCTTCATAAGTCAAATCAAAACGGTGACGCATTGCAACACTCTAATGCTGCTTAATATTATTGGGCTTCGTGTTCCATATACTGGGCCTTATCCTGGGCCCTAGTTTCGGGATAAATTTGACAGGCCCAGCTAAAATTGCATGAGAACCCAGCACAGTAGCAGTGTGTGATCGATTCTGATACAAAGGCATTTAGAATTTTAGATATGTACGACAACGTGGATTGCCATTCACAATTAGAAGCTTCAAGCGTGTCTTTGTTGTATTCGATGCATCAAAAGCATGACCCAGTGTGAGTCAATATGGATATAATTAGAAAGGAAGGTATTTACTATTTAAGCCTAATGGGAAAACAGAGAAATGAATGGCTGCCTTTTCCAGAATCCCAGTCATTTTGGTATGTTTTTCCATGCTGGCGATAAACGTTGTGAGAAGTGAGAACGAAGCTGCTCCAATGTAGTGGCATCCACGTCCAATATAATTGGTCATTTTATACAATTTCCCCATAATCCAAAAAAGGACTATTAATTTAGGCTTGAATTCTGTCCCACTAAAAAAAATAAAAAAACACAGCCCATTTCTTTTTCGACGACAGTATTAGAATTAGACTTAATTAATCACATATATTTTCCATGAGAACTGAACAATATGATCATAATGAAACCAAAGCACTGATGGAATTTTACCAGATAAATGACTTAACTACATATATTTTCCTGATTTCTTCCTTGAGAACTATTTCAAACAAAGCAGCCGAGCTAGCTAGTTTGAAAGCCAACTTTGCTTTGTTGGTGGGTACAATGGAGCAAATTAAATCTTCCATGTGTATCTGTGTTTGACATATATAGGTAGTGGAGGCCACCTATGTATGTTTCCATTCTCAAAAACATACCTGAAGCCTGAGGTGCATGCAAAAGTATCGATCAATTGGTGCATTTCCCTAGTCTTTTTGGGGGCAATCTAGCTAGTTTGACTTGCGTTTTCTTTATAGTCACATTGTAATATATGCTATTTATAGAAGCTACGAACAATAAATTTGTTTGGGAAATAGGTTTGAAAGCTAGTGAACGAGATTATAAAATTGGGTATACTCAAAATGGCTAATTAACTTTAAAAAATATTTACAATTGGGAAATGGGTTTGAAAGTAGACTCTCAATAAATATTTCTTCCTTTTTTTTCTTGTTAATAGAGGAGAAATGGTAGCCACAATTTGAGTTTAAGGGTGTCATGTCTTGTGAGGCATTATTACGCTGAGGGGGTGGGGGGCTAGGGTCATGTCATGTCATGCACATCTCCCTCTCTCTTTTCCTATATTTATTAAAGAGATATCACGTACATATAATATCATTTAATTAGATTCACAATCAATGAATCAATGAATCAATGAATCAATGAATCAATGAAAATGGTGTTTGTACATTCATATATGTTCCTAAACTTCAAAAGTTAAATCATGGATGGTTGTTCTAATTTTCTTACAAGCACAAATATTCAACAATTCAATGGAGCTCGTGTAAGTGGATATAATTATGATCCTGCAGGCAATAAAAGTCAAGCATGCATAACTCAGTCTGTCGATTTGTTAGAGAATAAATGGTTTGAAACTTTGAATTCTCATGTTCACCCCCTTTTACTCTACAATTTGGATTTAGCTATAGAGACCCTATTACATTCACACCATTCTGAGTGTTGATACTGGAGAGTAAACGATTACACTACTTGTTAGCCTACATACAAACCTTGTTTGGAAAACAGTAAGGCAGTAAGTTTTGAAAGGCCAATTGCTTTTACATACTAAAAGTAAGTCCACAGATTATACCTTATCATCTCCAACCACCAGACAATGTTTATCCATGAGATAGGTAGCAACTGCTAACTGCCGCTTTGCACCATCTTCACTTGTAAAATCCCTAGTGTATGCAGCCCTGATATTTTCTATGTGCTCCTGCACTCAAAATAGCATAGCAGGTTTTTTCATCAAAAAGATCGTTATCCGAAAATATTACAAACAACTATATATCATCGAAAGATTATAGGCATATATATATATATATATATCAACATAAACACCTTCAGCATCCTTGCTTTCTCAGATTCCTCCTTGTCAATTGCCATTCCAGAAATCTGAGGTTATATAATTATCTGTAGACAACAAAAAATAAATATCATCACTATGATCATCAAGACATACAATAATACCATCAAGTTGCTTACAAATTCCTCAAACCAAAAATGCTTCAAACTACCCTATACAACAAAATCAAGGAAATTGTACGTTCCTTAAGCAGCTCCAAATTTAGGCAAACATGTTATCCAAAGTCCAAATGAACTAACAAGACATTAAATTTAGGCAAACATGTTATCCAAAGGCAAAGAAATTGGATGAGACGTACTTAATTGTCAACAACTGAATTGGGGTTTGCAGCTTCTGTTCTTGAAATTTAGGGCAAATACGAGAGAGAGAGAGAGAGAGAGAGAGAGAGAGAGAGAGAGAGAGAGAGAGGCCCCCAGCAGTAGGACAGTCACGATTTAGGGTTACCGAAACACAGCTTCTCATAGAGAGAGACTAGGCCCGGTTTGGTATCTTACTCATATTCTTTTTTTTTTTCAAAAATTAAAATTTTTTATTTTAATATGAGTTTTCAAAATTAATTTTTAAAATTTAAAAACTTATTTGGTATAAAATTTAAAATATAATAATAACTAAGAAATAAGAAAGTGTAAAAAAAAAAATGATTTTTTATCATTTTTAAAAGAGGCATAATTTTTAAAATAGTCTACCAAACACGTTTTTTTGACTAAAACTTTTTTTTTTGTTTTTGAAAAAAAAAATTTTTAAATTGAATATCAAACAGACCCTTAATTTCCTACGGGTATAGTTTCACTTGTAGGATTTGTTTCAATGGTTGAGAGCTTGAACCCATGACCAAATCTGTTTGGGCTGTTTAGTTCACGAAATTAATTTATTGAGAAATCAATTTTTTCGCATTTTCTAGGAGAAAAGGAACGTGGAATTCACTTTCTTGTGTTTGGTAATCCTGGAAAAGTAAATTAGGAATTGAAAATGAAAAGTGTCAATTTTTCAATTAAACTCTCATATATTATTTATCTTAAAATAATAACATAGTTAATTTTGTCCAATAAAAAGCAATAAATGTTTTCTCAAAAGAGAGAAAAACAAAACCCAAACTGTAGTAAGGGTTTTATTTTCCCTCCAATAAATGCACCAAATTCACTTGAGACAAAAATTGTTTTTCCTTCCTTGTACTTACCAAACGTGAGAATAAAACTGATTTCACATTCTCATGCTTTCAAAACTTGAACCAAACGAGCCATTAGTAGACTGACAATATTACTTATTTACTTGTAAGATATTTCCATTCAGTAATGTTAATGATCCTAACCTTTTTTTTTTTTCAACTTGCATGAATCTTGTCTTTACAACCATATAAAAATCATGCAAAAATGAGTTATGAAATCCAAGATAATTGGTCACAAAGTAGACTACCCGAAACTGCTAAATTTGCCAAACAAAGTGGCAATTTTCGGGTAGCCTAATTTGTGACTACTTATCTCGCGTTTCATAGCTCTTTTTTGAATTATTTCTATATGGTTATAAAGATGAGATTCATAGCTTCAAAATGAGAATAAGATTGTTGATTTTTGTGAAGATTTGATGGATCAAAAGTTGGGGTGAAGTTGAGATAAAAACTGAAAAACATTTATTTATTTGCAAATTTTTTAACTTGAGGTATGAATTTGAAAAACATAAGAAAGTTTAGATACTAAATTGAAATGAAGTCTTTTAGTGATGTGTCACATCATCAAATAACTGCATTTTTTACGGTAAGACTAACGGAGATACCTACTTGACACGGTTTCATAATTGGTGTACCTTAATGTAACTTTTTAAACTTGAGGTACCAAGTTGAAAAGTAGCATATATTTGAGGTATATAATTGTAATTTACCTTATGTGTTTTAACTGCCCACCGGAAAACCCAAGGCTCTAATGCTAAGTGTGACAGTGGCGGATTCATTGACGGGCTTTTGGCAATAATTGTCGATCATGGGCTGCGTGCAGAGAGCAAAGAGGAGGCCGACATTGTTTCTAATCGGGTCTCTAAAATGGGTACTTCTTTTTTTTTTTTTGGTTGAATCTAAAATGTGTACTTCCAATTGTGCTAATATATTGTTTCAGTGCCTTCCATTTAACATAGTGAATTCAGTTTAAGACTACCAAAATTGGATAGATAATATGAACTTTTTGTAGGAATCAGAAGTGACATTGCCTGTTGTGATTGGCCGGATGGTCAACCGAAACAAGGCCACTTGCAAGAAGCAGCTCGTGACATGAGGTGGTTACTTCCCATTTGCCAAAGTGCTACTACTAGGAATGCTATCTCTGTATTTGAAATTAATAAATGGTGCATTACATTTATGGTTTAATTAGATGATGGATTGTATCTGATTTGCAATTTTCTTAATATTGGGTTTCAATGTCAGGTATCGAATATTTCAGAACATTTGCATCCAGAACCAGATTGCTGTGTTACTTACTGCACATCATGCCGATGACCAGGTTTGAAAGAAGTTATTAGCTTATGTTATAATGTTTATGGTATTATTTCCTCCTTTGTATTGATTTCAACTTTCGAGGCTTGTTATAGTGCTAGACATATAGTGATTGCTAAGACACAATGCAGGCTGAGTTATTTGTTCTCAGCTTATCTCGCAATAGACAAGTAAGAAGAAAAATTAGCCCAAAAAATAAAAGACAAGTAAGAAGAAAAAAAAGTTTTGTATATATACAAATCGACCTGAAAGAAAAAATAGTTTAATTACATATAAATTGACGTGCAAGCAGTGGCGGAACTAGGATTTAAAACTTGGGTAGGCTAAATCACTAGACAATTTTATTCCTAGTAAAAAAAAATTTATATAAAAACTTAAAAAAAAAAAAAAAAACCATTGGGCTAATGAAAAGTGATTATTGATTGTATTGGGCTCATAATTTTACTTCTATTTTTCTTAACTTTACCTTTTTAATGAGTTGGGCTTCTATATATATAATCTATATATTTTTTTTTAGCAGAATTCTCAGCTGTGCTATAGCACAGCCAATCATGCACTTAGTTCCGCCACTCCGTGCAAGAGCATAACAGTGTAGTTTTAATTGATTAATATGAGATTATATAGTTATTATTGAAGGATTATAAATTAAATCTAAACCCGTTTGGTAAGTAGTATTTGGCGTTGTACAGTTATATAGAAAGAGTTTTCTTTAAATAGTCATTATAAGGCTCACTTTGCATTGTAATTGAATGATAAAAATTATAAATATAAGAGTAATACGCATCTAGCTAGAAATTTAAATTCCATTAATTAAGGAGTCATATTAAGGAATTTTTATATAGCTCAATATCCCACTAATTCAACGATTACCGTTTAATTATTTTTTAAATTTCTATTCAAGAATCTATATTGCGATACTAATAAACAAAGAGAGATTTTTATTCAGCTTCTTTAATTTTACAATTTATTAATTAAAGTCTTATGACTTTTAAATTTCTAACTAAAGTTTAATAATATTGTAACCATTCCATGTTACATAATATTGATCTATTAGCCAAACGCTTGGCAGTCATTTTCGACAGTTCGACAAATTTAGGATAAAGTTTCTAGAAGAGAGACTTAATTTTCGTGGAATGTACGGAATTATAATTTTAGCCATATGATTTGTTTTAATGGTTGAGATTTAGAGAACCCATTCAAAGCATCTTAAACCCATTTAACTGGTATACAGGTTTGCAAGCTAGGTAAGTATTGCACTCTTTTTTGTCTGTACATATATGACAGCTCATGTATGCTAATACAAGAAAGGGAGTGCCAAAAACTCTCAGCAGTCATATATGAGGTTATATATCATCGATTACTACACATGCTTCTCAGCAGTCAGAATCAATAATGTCAGATGAACATCTTCTAAGCTTAAAATTAAGGGAAAATTCATGGAATATGTAGTAGAAGTGTGGAACATCTCAAGATTAAAGGATGTTTTCTGCGAATTAGACTCGTATTTTTTGCATGCTAGCATGAATTTCTTGTATGAATTTGTGGATGCAATTTTTCTTCAAAATTTAAGACAACTACTAATTGGAAAATCATAAGAATCTGAAAACAGTCATTCCAGAAAATGTTACTATATCGACTGACTTATCTTCATGCTATGCAAAATTGGGGCGAATCACAAGAAACGCAATGCAGTTGTGCTATCTGAAAGTAGATATACAAAAAGTGCTACTCAGGATTACATCACCATATATACAATACCTTTGTATCCATCAAACCCATCTAAAAGTATTGATAAGCCAGAGATACTCCAAATAAATTTGTATTGTTAGTTGTGTATAGTCAATATGTATTCATATGGATAACATGAATACCATATAGCACCTTTTGTGAAAGCAACAATGACTCCAAATAAATCTGTATTGTATGCCTCCAGTTATTATAGAATTTCTAGCTATTCATGCATGCCATTTTTCGCTTCATAGGTCAAATCAAAATGGTGACGCATTGCAACACTCTAATACTGCTTAATATTATTGGGCTTCGTGTTCCATGTACTGGGCCTTATCTTGGGCCCTAGTTTCGGGTCAAATTTGAAGTCCAGGTCGGCTAGGCCTTATCCTGGGCCTTAGTTTCGGGCTAAATTTGACACGCGCGCCCAGCTAAAATTGCATGACAACCCAGCACAGTAGTACAGTGTGATCGATTCTAAATTTCTAATACAAAGGCATTTAGATATGTACGACAACGTGGATTGCCATTCACAATTAGAAGTTTCTGTTGAGATAAATGTAAAACAATGTCCCACGTCGGAAAATTATAGCTTAATATATGAGTTTATAAGTCTTAGGCCTCTTCACCCATTGCCAATTGATTTTAGGTTAGATGTTCTAATTCTATCATGGTATCAAAAGTCATCTTATCCACGTGTAAGGCCCAACGGCCATGTGTGCTCTCACGTTACCGAATACAATTTATTCACGTATAAGGCTCAAAATCTAGCCACAAGTGCGAGAGCGTGTTGAGAGTAATGTAAAATAATGTTCCACATCAGAAAGCTAGAATTTAGCATATGTGTTTATAAGTTTTGGACTTCTTCATCCAAGCTTGGCTTTGTATTTGATGCATCAAAAGCATGACCCAGTGTGAGTCAATATGGATATAATTAAAGGAAGGTATTTACTATTTAAGCCTAATGGGAAAACAGAGAAATGCATGGTTGCCTTTTCCAGAATCCCAGTCATTTTGGTATGTTTTTCCATGCTGGCGATAAACTTTGTGAGAACGAAGCTGCTCCAATGTAGTGGCATCCACGTCCAATATAATTGGTCATTTTATACAATTTCCCCATTATCCAAAAAAGGACTATTAATTTAGGCTTGAATTCTGTCCCACTCACACCAAAAAAAAAAAAAAACACAGGACATTTCTTTTTCGACGACAGTATTAGAATTAGACTTAATTAATTACACATATTTTCCATGTTAATATGATCATAATCAAACCAAAGCACTGATGGAATTTTACCAGATAAATGACTTAACTACATATATTTTCCTCATTTCTTCCTAGAGAACTATTTCAAACTATAAGCAGCCGAGCTAGTTTGAAAGCCAACTTTGCTTTGTTGGTGGGTACAATGGAGCAAATTAAATCTTCCATGTTTATCTGCGTTGACATATATAGGTAGTGGAGGCCACCTATGTATTGTTTCCATTCTCAAAAACATACCTGAAGCCTGAGGTGCATGCAAAAGTATCGATCAATTGGTGCATTTCCCTGGTCTTTTTGGGGGCAATCTAGCTAGTTTGACTTGCGTTCTCTTTATAGTCACATTGTAATATATGCTATTTATAGAAGCTACGAACAATAAATTTGTTTGGGAAATAGGTTTGAAAGCTAGTGAACGAGATTATAAAATTGGGTATACTCAAAATGGCTAATTAACTTTAAAAAATATTTACAATTGGGAAATGGGTTTGAAAGTAGACTCTCAATAAATATTTCTTCCTTTTTTTTCTTATTAATTTTCTCCCTTAAGGTCAACATCTAAGCAGCAATGACTCAGTATGTTGACAAGATGTTGAAAATCAAGTTAGGCCATGATTAATTGAAGATATACACACACCTCCAACTTCACCAAGTAGTTGCGTTTCAAACTCAAATAGATTTTCCCTTTCGATCTGTTAATTGCAAATATATGGCAACTGAGGAAGGTTTTATTTGGTAATACGTTAATGTAGACAAACTGACAAAGCATTCAAAGTAATCAGCTGGGACTGTTTTTTGACGCTTTTTGGAAGCAAACTCATTCAATTCTTGGAAGTGGGGCACCAAATTTCCATATTCATCGTGTATAGCTAGCATTTCGTTTGTTATAGTTTTCTAATTCATAACAATCAAATCATTTTTTTTGTCTATTATTTTGGACGGCTGAGACTGGTCTTGGTCTATTTTATCCAATCAATGGGGGACAGTACCCCACAATTAATCGAGCCAACGCCTGGTGTAGGCTGATCTATTTAGTGTACAAGCAGGGGTCCTTGCTTGGATCTTAAGTTCCCAGCCACAAAAGCGCACTATCTCACTAGATAATGTAATAGATATTTCTTTATTTAATTTGAGTTTACTCCGAGTTTTATATACATTATATTAACATGTACTACTAACACATTATTTGATAAACAAATTTTATACGTGATTCTAACATTATTATTATTTTTATCTCCTCTCCATTTTAATGGCATGTGTTATAATATATATATACAACTCACCCACCATATATATATATGTGTGTGTATGCATGCATGCATTTCATGACAACTCAGCTGACGTGTCATGGGCTAAATAATGGACTGAAACTTGTGGCAAATAATTACTATTCGTCTGCACATATGAGTACAAGATTGCTGAGTTGGGTTGGTTAAATGATTATGTTGTAGGAGGTCGAAGTTGCTGCATGTGAGAGATAAATACGGTGTTTGCTATATATGTGGTTTGCTGTGTATGAGTGAAACTCGGTGTTTTTCTTGGTGGTAGGAGGAGTTGTTTTTATATTTATTTATCTTTCAGTTGACAAATTAAGAAAGTTCTAGCTATGTCATCGCGATCTCTATGTCATCTGTTGGTTAAACATGGTAGGCAAAGTTGTTGTGCAAGAAAAAAATTGTGTGTTAAAACGTGCGAGCTAGAGAGGAATTGGGTGTTAAATTGGGTGTCATCTCTATGTCACCCCGAGGTTTTCCAGTACTGTAGGAGAGGGTCGATCAGTTTGTTTTAAAAATTGTTTTGAAGTTTTATATATAGGTATATTTGTTTTTATTTATCAATTGTAATAGGGTACAAAACTACAAATAGAAATCGCATTCATGCCAATAGGCCGGATCTGACATTAACAAATATAGTTTTGGATTTGACATTTGTGACTCATTCATATATTCCATATGTGAAAATCATTGTGATAATTCCTCGTTGTATTCAGAGCCTCTTTTTGTTGTTCCAGTATTTGCTTAGTTTAGTGTCCTTGTATATATATATTTTTTTTTCTTTTTGTTTCCAGATATGTTATATATCTTTATCCTTATCTTTATTTCACTAAAAGAAACATTAGCTCGTTACCTTAAGTGTCCCTTACAATTATTTGAATTAAGTGCAAAAGGAAATCAATTAAAAAAAACTCATTATTGGAAATTAATTTAAACAAGTATCAAAATCAAAAGGACAAGACAATGAAAATTAACTAAAGAAAATTCAAAGAAAATAAGTTGAATCTGAAAATCAAAAGGAATTAACCAAGGGTGAGATGCATATACAGTAGAGTGAAAATATTTGCACTTCACTATTAGGAGATATTAGGAGAAGTTATTCTGTATAATCGCTATATTCATACGTAGTATAACCAGTTTATTTGTTATAATATGAGTGGATACTATTAATACTATACCCTACTAATATAAACACATCGTCCAGTAATACCCTTACACGTTGAATTGGTTATATTACGTAACGGTATATCGGTTATACTCTATAATTTTTCCACTATTAGATATCATACATCCACATTCCACGTATATAATACATATTTTATTGCACTCTCAAACAAAAGCGTGGGAAGACATATATGCACGAATAGCAATCTCCGTTTGTATCTAATTTCTTGCTCCAATTAACTAGTTCTCGCCACAGATACCAAAACCAATTAACAAAATGGATTTAGAGAGGATCCAAATCCTAACAAACTAAATATAGAAACTGCAATTTTCTATAAAAAGTAATTAAGCCGTTATTATCCAAGTACTTACTGCGTGGCTAGTAAAACTATAATTTGCTCCCCTTATCCAATCAAACATTATGTTCCACTTGGCATTCTGTCATCCCCCAATCTCCACTATCGTGGCGCCTATAAATATACGTCTACTTTGTATACTTTTTCTTTCACAACCAATTCTCTCGAGTCTTTTGCTTTCTTGTATGACCTTTGTCTCCATCTCCGGTGGCTATGGATTCAACTGCCAGATCAAATCACGCGGTGAGCTTCGCAGCTCACCGAAGCTTTGCCACGAACCTCAAATCGGATCTCCGGGAAACATTCTTTCCCGACGATCCGTTCAAGCAATTCGAGAAGGAGAAACCGCTTGGTAAGGTCAAGAAAGGTTTGCAGTACTTCATCCCCATTTTCGAATGGCTTCCTAAATACAGTTTGCTTTCGTTCCGGTACGACGTGCTTGCTGGTCTCACCATCACTAGCCTTGCGATCCCTCAAGGAATCAGCTACGCCAAACTCGCTCAAGTCCCTCCCATTGTCGGCCTCTGTAAGTCTTCCATCTCATGCATGCATATATGGACATTTTATTTTTTATGATAGCTAGAGACACCTCAGACAGCAGTGGGGGACCCCACTTCTGTAATAAGTGCCCCCCTTTTAAGAATTTGTCCAATTCGGTCTTATTTTTATTAAATATATGATTTATAATATAATTTATAAAAAAAATCACATCAAAAAATTTATTTACTTTAGAGTAAATAATAAATTGATCGTGCAGATTCGAGTTTTGTTCCGCCTATTATTTATTCACTTTTGGGAGACTCAAAGTACCTTGCCGTGGGAACGGTGGCAGCATGCTCATTACTTACTGCCCAAATCATTGGAGATGTAGTATCGCCGAAGACTGATCCGACGTTGTACCTTCACTTGATTTACACAACCACTTTTGTGGTCGGCATCATTCAGACAGCTCTAGGCTTTCTAAGGTACGTACTTACTCAAATACAACAAGTTCAACATTTTTTAGAATTAATAATTAGAACAGGTAAAACAATTATACGTTATTAATTGTTGTGCACGTGTGCAGGTTGGGGATTTTGGTCGATTTTTTATCACATTCCACCATTACTGGCTTCATGGGAGGGACTGCAGTTATAATTTGCTTGCAACAGTTGAAGGGTATGTTGGGAATGACCACTTTCACGAAAAAAACCGACGTCGTATCTGTTTTGCACGCAGTCTTCCAATATAGAAAAGAGGTTGGTTTGTATATGTATCCAGAAAACCATGTATTTGTATATATATAGTAGTATTCCTAATTTGCTATTAATTACTTAATTTGAAAATTAATCATAATTAAGAAAAGTGACAAAGATTCATGAACACAAATTAAAGTTGATTTAGACTCGCTGGCGATAAGAGAAGCTTCCCTATAATAGGAGATAAGGAATGACATGGCTCCCAAGAGACAAACCATTTATTAAAATTTGAAAAACTTATCGGGTGATGAGATATAAAAGCATAAATGTTATAATGTTATTGGATAGAGATATTAATTCATACTTATCCCTGTGGCAATAAATTTTTTTTGATTTTTTCTCACGATATATGATTGTAATAATGACATTATATATGTTCTCTTTTTATTAATTTTTTTTAGTGGAGGTGGGAGAGGTTTTTATTTTATTTTTTCTCACGATATATGATTGTAATAATGACATTATATATGTTCTCTTTTTATTATTTTTTTCTAGTGGAGGTGGGAGAGTGCAGTTATGGGTCTTATCTTCCTTGTTTTTCTTCAGTTTACCAAGTGGTTGGTGAGTTATATATCCTTTCCTGAGAAAATTTGAATGGAACGATCATACGACCAATAATATAATTATTTAGATGAATTTTTTAAAAAATGTTTAATAGAGATGATCTTCATTAAAATATGTTTCACTTTTATTAGAAATATAATCAACACTACGGTTGTAAATTTTCAGAGGCAAAAGAAGCCAAAATTATTTTGGGTGTCGGCTATGACTCCACTGGTGGTGGTTGTGATTGGGGGAGTTTTTGCTTATTTCATCCATGGTAAAGACCATGGAATACCCATTGTGAGTTTACCTTCGTTTCTCTTTATATTTAATTAATTTGTTAAGATGACTTTTATTGCAAATTAGTTACTGGTTTAAGGTTTCCAAGTTCGCATTTCTTAAATTTTTTTTTTAAATCTCAGGTGGGAGATTTGCAGAGAGGAATCAATCCTCTTTCCATTCAATATTTGAACTTTGACCGCAGATATTTTCCGACTGTGTTGAAAGCTGGGTTTATAACAGGCCTTATTGCTATGGCTGTAAGAACCTTAATCAATTAATATATTTAATTAATTCCATGCATCCCTTTTTATTAATTTGTTTCTTTTTTTTTATATTTAATTTTAATATTATTTTTGCAGGAAGGAATAGCTATTGGAAGGAACTTTGCCATAATGAAAAATGAACAAGTTGATGGGAATAAGGAAATGATAGCCTTTGGCTTCATGAACATTGTTGGATCATTCACTTCATGCTACTTGACTACTGGTATATATTAATTATTAAAATAAATAATTACAAATACATACTGGTATATTTACTAAATTTGCTTCATTAATTTAATTAATTTGCGCGTAGGACCATTTTCAAAGACTGTAGTGAATTTCAATGCGGGAGCTAAGACAGCAATGTCAAACGCAGTGATGGCATTGTTCATGATGCTGGTGCTCTTGTTCATGGCTCCTCTCTTCAGTTACACTCCTCTTGTTGCTTTATCTGCCATTATCATGTCCGCCATGTTTGGACTCATCAAATATGAAGAAGCCATTGAACTCTTCAAGGTTGACAAGTTCGACTTCTGCATCTGCATGACTGCCTTCTTAGGTGTTTCCTTCACAAAAATGAGTGTCGGTCTCGGTCTTTCAGTAAGTAAATATATACATATATAAGTTTATATCGATAAATATTATGTTTGTCTATTTATTTATTTATTTTTATTGGGTTAGGTGGCACTTAGTGTTGTTAGAGCGCTCCATTATGTTGCGAGGCCTGGGACTTGTAAGCTTGGAAAATTGCCAGACTCGGTTTTATATCGTGACATTGAGCAGTATCCTGAAGCAGCATGGAGGCCAGGGATCCTAGTCCTACAAATTGGCTCCCCAATTTACTTTCCAAATGGCAACTATATCAGGGAGAGGTAATTAATTAATTAATTAAGCGTATGATACTCACTCACCACACACTTTCTAATAATAAATAAACTCATCATTTAAATTCTATATGTAATTCCTTTTTTTTTTTTTGGCCATAATTCTATATGTAATTCTAAATTACTTGAGTTGAGATTTGTATAGAATTTTGAGATGGATTCGCGATGAGCAAGCCTTTTTAGATTCTGAGGGGGAGAAGATCGATCATGTTTTTCTAGAATTGTCAGGTACGATTTATTTGCCCCCATATATACTATCAATTTCATATCATTTAAATTTCAATTATATATGGATTTGAGTTTGTAATGTGAAAAATATTGGTTACTAATGTTAATTAATATATATGCATCAAACTTGATTTTTTAGGAGTTGTGACCATTGACATGACTGGCATAGAAACATTGATGGATTTGAATAAAACCTTGACAGCAAAAGGGATTAAGGTAATTAATTAAGTTACTATTAATTGGTCGAACTAATAGTTAAAAAGAGGGAAAATTATTTATATTAATTTTGTTCATTTTTTTTCTTTTGTAGATGGGAATAATAAACCCAAGAATTAGGGTCATGGAGAAGCTGATGGCATCGCATTTCATAGACAAGTTTGGAAAGGACAATGTTTTCTTGTCGGTCGAGGATGCAATGGGAACATGCAATTATACGTCAAAGCAAATCAGTGAACAATCGCAACACAGTAGTACTACTGATGCTGTTTAGGATTAATGTGATTCTCTGTACTTGTTGGCCATTTATGGTAGGGGAACTAAATTAAGTATAATTAGGTTTTCTTACTTCCTTTCTTCATCCTTCTTTAGCAAAAAATATGTACAGAGATATTAGAGTATTACACTATTACTCTTACTTGCCATCTTTAATTTTTATGCTCTATTTATCATTCCATTCAAAATTGTTCAAAATTGTTATGTATTAGTGTGTTACTAACTACTATTTGTCCAGTAGTATTTTTCTTTACAATATAAAGATGACTAAAATTTGTACCCCAAATCAAAAGAGAAACAATGTGTCCTATCTTCAAATTTTCCTCCCTCTATCCTTTGATCATGAAAAAAATATAATGTAATATTTTACCTAAGAATAAGAAAAACTTCCTCAAAACTTAAAGTACGTGACCCTTTTACTCCTCTTTCTTATCTATGAACCATATCAATTGGTACTTATTCCTTAGCAAACAAAAATTAGAACCGTAATAAGTTTATTACAAGTCTATACCATAAATCCTAAATTTATAATCTAATTGTTTATTTATATTATAATATGTGAATTAAATAATATATATCATATGGTTGTGTTACAATTGACAATAATTTTTCCTAGTTAATAGTCTAGTAATATTTTTCTCGACAAATTTACAAGTCAGGACTAGTCATTTAACAAAAAAAGAAAAAGAAAAAAAATACCAAACAATATCCAAAGTTATAATACTCCAAAAAAATGAAATTTCCCTACCAAACCAAGTTTTTTTTTTTTGGCCACTCCCTACCAAACAGAGTTTGGTGCCATAATAACTTGGATAAAAATAGTTGACAAGCTTAGTATAAAGTTAATGCTAAGAGATTCATGAATTCCTGAGGCCAAAGCCCAATTACACGTTTCCTAGTCTTACGACTACACCACATCAGGCCCAAGCCCAATTATGATTTTGGATACGAGCCTGAGCTCGTAGCCCACATGTGCTTTCCGATCTCTGTTGTTGATTGCGGGCGAGCGCGCGTGCGACCTCACTCACACTCACAAGTCACAACGAAAACTGTTCGACCGCTGCTTCTCTGAGCTCGCTCTATCCCTTTGATCGCACACTCTCTCAGGAGTCTGAACTCTCCTCGCTTCGATCTCTATCGCTGAGGCTTCCAACTTCGCTCTTCCTGCTCTGTACCACCTTCTCCTATCCAAGCCTCTCATCTCGCAGCACACAAAATGGTAACGTTGTCGATTTTGAATTTAGCTTAGATCTGAGAATGTGACGAAGAAACTATTACTCTATTTTGCTGATTTGCTTGTTCAAATTCCAATCAAATGTTAGAATTGTGCAAACATAATTGTGAACTCTGAGTTTCGTTGAGCTTCAGCTATTCAAATCTTAACGTTTTCATTCTTTCCAATGTGTGCGGCTTCTATGGGAATTTCGCAGCCTCTCAGGCTTGATATCAAGGTAGTTTTTCCTCAGTTCCTTTAATTTTGTGTTATCGATTCCCACTTTGAGATTTCTCGTGTTTGAGAATTTTCGAAATTATGCTCACAAAAATTTACTAATTATTCAGAGAAAATTCGCACAACGATCCGAGAGAGTGAAGTCTTTGGATCTACATCCAACTGAACCATGGTAATTTTACTACGTTTTTGCTATTATTCTATTTTGCTATATTCAGTACATGCATATTATTGTAACAAGAAGAAATTAGACTTTAAACAAGTGTTCTAGGACATCGATAGTGCCCCGCTGTTCTGCAATCTTTTTGATTTACTCGTAATCACAACTGCCACGACGGAATCACTTATACTGTTTATACATTTATGGCAGGATCCTTGCGAGTCTGTATTCAGGAACGGTGTATATTTTGAATTACCAGTCACAGGTTTGTGGCATTTGTCCAATTCTAGCTTTTCCCTCACATTTGCATGTTACCTGCTTCTCTGTTGTAATTTTGACATGGTTTCATTTCCTCTGTACTGCTGCTCTGTTGTATTTTCATGGTTGGATACTACTTTTTCTCCGTATGATTTTTCACTAGCCATAGAAAAATTTTCTTTATTTTCTACCAGACAGTAGTCTGCAATATCTAGAACACAATAAGTGAATGACTGCTAAAACAGATAAAGTGAGTTTTAGGGTGAATGAGAATTTCATATTTTTAGACTAATGGTATAAGTTAAAAAGTTTCATACTTCCTCCATCTATAGAAATTATCTTATTCTGTTTAAGCTTGCTCTTAACTATCACTGAATGTTTTTGGACAATCCATATTTTAAAGGTCTCTTATTCAGCTGTGGGAACTTATATAGTTGGTTTCTTTGATATTAAATATTATGAGGGTTTAATTCTGTTAGTACTGACCGAAATGTTCCTAATTTACTTCAGACCATGGCGAAGTCTTTCGAAGTTTCTGATTTGCCAGGTACTACACATTAGTTTTCCTATAAGCTCGATGTTCTTGACATGGAAACTTATTTGATGTCTAAATTTTCTGCTTGCAGTTAGGTCAGCAAAGTTTGTAACACGTAAGCAGTGGGTAGTTGCTGGAGCTGATGACATGTGTATACGTGTATACAATTATAATACAATGGATAAGGTTAAAGTCTTTGAAGCACACACAGACTACATTAGATGTGTGGCTGTCCATCCAACACTTCCATATGTATTGTCATCATCTGATGACATGCTCATCAAACTGTGGGATTGGGAAAAAGGTTGGATGTGTACTCAGATATTCGAAGGGCATTCTCACTATGTGATGCAAGTGACCTTTAATCCAAAGGACACCAACACTTTTGCAAGTGCTTCCCTGGATCACACTGTAAAGGTGTGTTCGTAAGCATTCCTTAGTAACCTGTGTGAGTTAATTTTGGAAAATAAACAGTTGTACATAATATTAATTATTTTTGTCACCATCCTGTTTCCAGATTTGGAATCTTGTCTCCCCTGACCCAAATTTTACATTGGATGCCCACTTGAAAGGGGTAAATTGTGTTGATTACTTCACTGGCGGAGATAAGCCGTTCTTAATCACGGGCTCTGATGATCATACTGCAAAGGTATGCAATATGATTTTCCTGACACTTCATTGTTTGTATATGCATGTATATTAGTTTGAAATCACTGTAATTGGAGTTTATGGAAACAGGTGTGGGACTATCAAACAAAAAGTTGTGTTCAGACACTTGAAGGACACACTCACAATGTGTCTGCAGTATGCTTCCATCCAGAACTTCCAGTTATAATTACTGGTTCTGAGGATGGAACTGTTAGAATATGGCATTCAACTACTTATAGGTAAATTTTGAATTCCAAATGCAGTAGTGTATGTTTCAGTCATTTCAAATGAAGTTCTTGTGTCAGATTCTTTTATTTTTAGTTTCCAAGGATCATTTTGTTGATTATTGTGGATTACTGTTGGTTCTCTCAAAGAAAAGGAAGAAAACTTGACATGACTAATTACTTTGTAGGCTTGAAAACACGTTGAATTATGGGCTTGAACGTGTTTGGGCTTTTGGGTATATGAAAGGCTCACGTCGGTAAGCTTGTGGTCTTTATTTTTTATTTAATTTCTGTATTTCTAGAATTTCTGGTAGCTTATGATACAGATTATTGAATAAGACCAAAATCTTACTATTATGCTACCCTTGGCATGTTGGAATTTGAGAGTGGGTATATTCGCTGTTGTTATTGTTGCGATATGATGATTTCATAAGATTTCTTCGTATGCAGGATTGTGATTGGTTATGATGAAGGAACCATAATGGTAAAACTTGGTCGAGAAGTGCCGGTTGCTAGCATGGATAGTAGTGGGAAAATTATTTGGGCTAAGCATAATGAAATCCAAACTGTCAATATCAAGAGTGTTGGAGCAGATTTTGAGGTTCAATCTCCCTACTTTCTCAGACTTCCATTTTTCTGCCTGAGATGGTCCTAGAGATAGAGGTTCTTATTTGCTTGTATTGAAATTGAACCTTGATCAATTTTTGTAAAATTCAGGCTACAGATGGAGAAAGATTGCCTTTGGCTGTAAAGGAGTTGGGAACCTGTGACCTTTATCCTCAAGTAAGTATCTCTGTAAAAATTTGATTTCATAACCCACGCAATTCTAGATTCTCAGAGAGAATGCATATTAGATGCCTTGTTCTAATTATATTGTTGTGACAATGGATTTATTTGTTTTTTATTTCAGAGTTTGAAGCACAACCCCAATGGAAGGTTTGTTGTTGTTTGTGGAGATGGCGAATACATAATATATACAGCTCTAGCATGGAGAAATAGATCCTTTGGCTCAGCATTGGAATTTGTCTGGTCATCGGACGGAGAATTTGCTGTTAGGGAAACTACATCAAGGATAAAAAATTTCAGCAAATCATTCCAGGTTTTGACCCTTTGAAAATGCATAACTCGTTAATTCTACATTAATGGATTCTGAAAGTGATTTCTAATGTCTCTTTGGTCAGAAAAAAATTTATCCCCGTCTAATGGAAAAAAAAATTTCTCACCAAAGAGACATTAGAAATCACTCATAAATTTAGCATCATTAATGACTGCATAAGGTTAAAATGGCAAAGGAAATGATTATTATTCCCTCACATTTGGTTAAAATGATTATTATTCCCTCACATTAGAGTGCATCATTAATGAGTGCATAAGGTTAAAATGATTATTATTCCCTTTTACAGTTCCAACTTTGCATTATTCACTAACTTTTTTCCTTTGTCATTTTAACCTTATGCACTCATAAATTTAGCATCATTCTGAAAGTGATTTCTAATGTCTCTTTGGTGAAAGTGATTTCTAATGTCTCTAATGGATTCTGAAAGTGATTATGAGTGCATAAGGTTAAAATGACAAAGGAAAATGTTAGTGAATGATGCAAAGTTGGAACTGGAAAAGGGAATAATAATCACTAATGCTGTACTCATTTTGTCAGTCAGATTGCAGTTGTAGTTCTTGCACCAATAAGCAATTTCTTTACAAAAATAAAAACACTGGCTAAATTGATGCGGATGTCTATGACAAAATTTGGATTTTGCTTGTCATCAGAATACTTCTTTTTGGGAAAAACTGATGGAGTTAAATTGGATTTTACTGTTCAGGAAAAGAAGAGTATTCGACCAACATTTTCTGTTGAACACATTTTTGGAGGGACCTTGCTGGCAATGTGCTCAAGTGACTTTGTATGCTTCTATGACTGGGTGGAATGCAGATTGATTAGACGAATTGATGTCAATGTTAAGGTTTGTAATAACATCGGTAGGAACTTATTTCACTATCACACTTCTTATTTTGGCTACATGGGTACTAATATTGTATGTTCCTTTGGTTGCTTTGACTGTTCCAGAATGTTTATTGGGCTGATAGCGGTGATTTGGTGGCAATTTCAAGTGATTCATCATTTTATATTCTAAAATACAATGTAAGAATTCTCCTACCCCATATTTATTAGAGTTTCCTTAGTCCTTTCTATCCATGTGAGCTAAAATTAATTTACATGATTAACTTAGTGTGGTTTATTTGGCAGAGGGATGTAGTCTCATCATATTTTGACAGTGGAAGGCCTGTTGACGAACTAGGTGTTGAGGATTCTTTTGAGCTCCTCTTTGAAGTAAACGAGCGTGTCAGAACAGGAATATGGGTCGGGGACTGTTTCATTTACAATAACGCTTCTTGGCGACTCAATTATTGTGTTGGTGGTGAGGTATACGAATTTTACAGCCTTTAGAATCAGTGTTCTGAAAACCAGACCCGACTGGCTGGTTGAACCGAGTTAACTGGGAACCGGTCAGTCAATTCGGTTCATCTCAAAACCCTAACAAAATTAACTGATCAGTTTAAATCATGTATCTTTATCTTTAACAAAAATATATTGTTTGATTGAAGATATTTGAATCCAGGCATTATTGGTATTTATAAGGTCATTTAGTCCTAAGCCACTACCATACTTATTTTTCTATTATTATAATTTATTATAATCTCTTTATTTTAAACAACAATAATGAAAAAATATTGTTTTGTTATTAAGAAAACCATAACTCTTAATTTTTAGAAACAAAGTGCAATTAAAAAATTCATGAAAATCATAATAATAAATATTCTTGATCTTTTTTTTATAAACTTAGTTAATCTAAAGTGTACATTAAGAAAGTGTGGAGTGCCTACCAAAGTTTAGTTGCCAATAATTTAGGCTTGATAAAAAGGCACAGAATATTAAATTAATTGTCATATAAAGTAAGATTTCTATCGAATCTTTCATTTTTGAAAAGTTATTAAATATCTACTTAATATTTATAATTATATGTTTGATATATTTATTTATTCTCTCACCTTGACCCTCTCTGTCTCTTCTGGTTTAGTTTTCAGAACATTATCTAGGATATGTTTGGTTAATATTCACTCGAGATAGGAAGGTATTTTGATTCAGGTGACTTTTCAGGTGACCACTTTGTTTCACCTGGACCGGCCCATGTACTTGTTGGGATATCTTGCCAATCAAAGTCGTGTTTATCTTATTGATAAAGAGTTTAAGTGAGTGTTTACTTGCAAGCTGCAGTTTTGAAGGGGAGTCAACTCTTGTCATTCTCAGTGCTAAGTTGACTTGGTAATATATGTTATTTATGCAGTGTCATAGGATACACCTTGCTTCTCAGCTTGATCGAGTACAAAACACTTGTTATACGTGGAGATTTAGAGCATGCCAAACAAATTTTTTCAACAATTCCTCCAGAGCAACACAATAGGTAGGAAACATATTTTGCATTTAAAAACTGTTGATATAGCCTTAAATCCAGTATCATTGCTTACATATGTACTTAAGAGAAGTTCAAGTATTATGAAGTCCTCCCTTCCCCTCCCCGCCATAGTTAATGCAATGCCATGGAAACCAGCTTTTTTGGCTATATCTGCCTTTATGTATTGCAAAGAGTATATGCAGTCTTTACACCAACTGCATTTCATATTTTGTTTTGTCCTGGTACAAGTATAATTATAGGTTCAATATAAAAAAAGGTACAAGCATAGTTTATTTTCTCCCTGATTTACTATCTGCATAAACTGTTTAATTTTTTTTTGTGTCCTGATGTCACCATTTTGAAAGTTGACTTGACAAGTGATGTAAATCTTGTTTTGCCTCAGTGTGGCTCGATTTTTGGAATCACGGGGTATGTTGGAGGATGCACTGGAAATAGCTACAGATGCTGACTTCAAATTTGATCTTGCTATACAATTAGGTAGACTTGAGATTGCAAAGGTGAGATATGTTTACTTTTTTAATGCTAAGTTGATAGAAAGCTTTTCTCTGGAGCTAACTTGAAGGGCAACTGTCATTTGTATTTCCTTTATACAATCCTTTTAATACTTATTTCTTGATTGTTTGAAGATATTAAGTTTTTTTCTTTGCTGACAGGAAATTGCTACAGAAGCACATAGTGAATCCAAATGGAAGCAGCTGGGAGAATTAGCTATGTCCACTGGGAAGGTATTTCCTTACCCTTGTCTTCTGTGTGAGCTATCTTTTTTTTTTTTGTTTTTTTCCTGGAATTGGCTTGAATTTATTTTATGGCTTCATCTGAAGGATTAACTTGCGCATATAAACAACGTAGAAAATCCAGATTAATGAATCCTCCTCAGGATTTTCAATGTGCATTAGCTAATCTAAAAGCAGAAGACAGATCGGACTCATTAGATGATAAAACAACAACATATCTGCATGCTGATGATTAAACATCAATTATGCCTGGCGTTTTATTTTGTACATCCAAAATCTTTATTCATACCCTTGAATGGGCTTATGCAGTTGGAATTGGCTGAAGATTGTCTATCACATGGAATGGACTTTTCTGGCTTGTTGCTTCTCTATTCTTCTCTTGGAGATGCTCAAGGGATATCTAAACTTGCATCCCTTGCCAAAGAGCAAGGAAAGAATAATGTTGCATTCCTCTGTTTATTCATGCTCGGTAAATTGGAAGAATGCATCCAGCTGTTGCTGGAAAGGTAAATTTTGATTACCATAATCATGAACACTAAAATTCTCCAAGTATTGTCATCTTTGTTTGTTAAAGTATTGTCATCTTTTGTTGCAGTGAGCGGATACCTGAAGCAGCTTTGATGGCACGTTCTTACCTACCAAGCAAGGTTTCAGAGATAGTTTCAATTTGGAGAAATGACCTGAACAAGGTCAAACTTTTACAGTCTTTTTCTTTTTCAATTCATTAATATGAAGCTTTGTTTTGAAATCTATATGTGAGATATAGAAGGAAGTGATGCCAACAGAAACTAGCTTTGCTTTGTGGATCTTCTAGTGTATCCACCAATTGAAGCAAGGAAAGATATTTTTGCAATTAATTAGCTATTTGAAATTTGCTATAACTATGTACTTTAATTTCCCATATCACAGGTTAATAAGCGAGCTGCAGAATCATTGGCGGATCCCCAAGAGTATCCTAATTTGTTTGAGGACTGGCAGGTCTCACTTGCCCTTGAGTCTAAAAGTGCAGAAAATAGGTATCCACCCTTCATTTTACTTTTGGCTCTGCAGATTAGTCCAAGATTGTAAATTGTAGCTTCTAATTTGTGGTGCTGCAGTTGGCATCACCATAATTACTGATGAGGAAAACTCACTTTGAAGTGACTATTCCCTACATACACACAAAATATATATATTTTTTTATTTCAGAATTGAGTCGATTTAAAAAAGACCTAAAGTTAGGGACTTATCAATAGGTAGTATTGCTCCAATGCCCGGCCAAAGGGCTTGGCGGTGCAGTACTGGCCAACCCTTATATATTGTTTACATTTATTTCAGCCATAAAAGTTGTTATCCTCATGCATGGCTGCACATAGATAAGATTAACTGAAGTTTTTGGCTCACAGTTATCGGAAAGAATTGTTTGTTTGACATCTTAACCATTTCCTTGAAAGTTACAGTGGTTTTAAATTCTCGGAAACATTATTCTTTCCATTGCAGCTCTCATTAAGTTATTGGTTGGCAATATATTTCTGTGCTTTGTGCTTGGTGAATGATTGTGGATTGCTTTGATATGCCCTCTGCAGAGACATTTATCCCCCTGCTGAACAATACCCCATCTATGCTGAGAAGTCAACCACCAGCCTTGTTGAAAGGTTCAGAAGCGTGCAAATTGATGAAGAAGAAGAAGCTCCAGTTGAAAATGGAGATCTGGATCATGAGGTATAATCAGCTAACTGAATACAAATAGATGATTCTATTCCAGTTACAAATCTTGAACTGAAGATAAGGGAAGCTGATTTGCATATATAGTTACGATTCTGTATTTTTGTCACTTTTCACTCACCTTTTGGGTGCAGAAGTTCAGAGAAAATCTGGTGACTGGGTGTTCATGCATATTGATGTTCTAGAGACTACTAAAATAGCATTGAAGTGGAACTCGCAAAACTGCTGCTTTAGTTTTCTTAGGGTTTTTTTTTTTTTGGGTGGGAGATTATCAACAAAAAGTTCTTGTTTTGCACCTCTTGCTTTTTATTTGTGTTGAAGCAAACTTTTAAGCTATCAAAAGACTTCTGTTTCAGCATTTCTTTAGTTAATTTTCTTTAATCCTTGTTCCATGAAGGGATGCTTTTAAAGGTTTTTCTTGTGTTCGCCTTTATTCCAGGAGGTACAGGAGGTACAGGAGAATGGAGAAAATGAAGGTGAAGAAGAGACTGTTGAGGAGGATGTTGATTCCACTGATGGTGTTCTTGTAAATGGCAACCAGGATGAAGAGTGCACAAATGATGAGAGAATTTCATCACCCTAAAGGCAATTGGAGAATTTGTGAATTTTTCTAGTGATTCATTCAAATGCTCTAAAGATGTCTATTTGGATTTCTATGTTATTAGTATTCATGATATTGTTGTCATTCATGCCATGTTGGTTCTGACTGCTGCTCTCGTTCTTCTCACTATTGTCATCATTCTTGTCACTCCAATCTTTTTATTTTTTGGTTTTTCATCAAGCATTCATTAATTGCTATATTACTCTTTTCAATACCATGACAATCAGCAGAGTGCTTATGTGAGCTCTGGCTGAATGATCACTTTCCTTGGCCTTGGTAAATATGCTTTGCCACATCTTATGTGAGCTCTAGCTGAAGGAGATCGATTTGTTTTATACATCTCACTATTACCATGAGCTCATCTATACTATTATAAAAACAAAAAAACAAAAGTACCTACTACCTACTTAAAAGTACCTAATAAGATTCCTCATGTACTGCTTTAATTTGTTGTGGGCAATATCATATTTGAATCTGAAGTATGTTTTAGTTGTTTAGAAAGAAAAAAAAATGAAAAAGCATGTTTCCTTTTGTATCATTATTGTTTCCATTAATATTTGGTGGTGTTTTGAACATTGTACAACATGATCTGTTTCCAGACACACATCATAACAATCTAATGTTTGATTTTATTCAAGAGTCAATTGATGTTGATAGTTTTTCTTTCTTTTTTGTTTTTTTCTTGTTTGAAACTGCAGTTTAAGCCGCGTCACTAGTTCTAATAACAGCTAGCTCCAGCTGTTCTACACCAATCTTCAGGTGAGAAGAATGTGTTCCTATATTAAATATTTTCTTATTAAGTTTCTTCTCACAAGTCTATTTATTTGGTATTCGCTTGTGATAGTCATCAGGTTTCTAAAAAATTTGTAGTTTGTTTTATTCACATACTACTTGCTGCTCCTTCATCTGAACCTTCTCATCTGTTTACATGCATAGAGATAATTTAGAATACTCTGAAAGGTCATTGAAGTCCTAAATTTCACAAGTCTAATGTTTCTGCTAATTAGTTTTAACTTATGTGTTCTTTCTGTTAATTCTAGATTTGTGACCTCTAACAGAAGTTTCCCTTTTCTTTTCTGCAGGGTGACTAGTAAAATTTTCCTATGTACAACCTGGAAAGTTTCACTTGTACTTCCCACTAGGACTAGTTATTCTTGTGATACTCTAGACTTTTACAGATGCAAGGATGTCAAAGAGAAAAAGCAGACCATAACTATTGAATCCTATAAAGATTTTGATTGGAATCATTTTATATTACACTTTATTTTAGGTTGGCATAAAGAGGCCAGAAAGAGAACGCAGGGGGCTGATTGGTTCTGGTGGCCATTGATTTTGTAGCTATATGAAATCTATATCATATGTATAACATGTACAATAATGTGTTATTTGGCATTAGAAAAGATTGTTTTGTTTGTTGATGATGACCTGTTGAACCCATTTAATATAAATTTGTTCCTTTCGGCTTGTGTGCTTAGCTTGAATCGTTTTTTGTCTTCATAAAGTGGTTAATCATTATTAAAGAATGATGATGATAATGATCTATTCATAGCCAATCATTTGGTTTTCCTTCCAATAAGTACCATTTGCTGCAAAGAGAACAAAGGTTTGTCGGCAGTTCAATTCCAAAGTAAGAGAAAGAAATACTTCAAAAAACGAAAAATCATGTTTATGGGTTTTAAACTTTAATATGTATTTATTATATTTTTCTTGTATAATTGTATTTGCCTTTGCATTTATATATAGCAGTCAGGTAAGGAAACTGAGCTAGCACTATTTATCTATAAGCGCATTTGTATCGAATCTAACTTTTTGACATTTAGCGTGCTTTCGTTTTTTGAAATTACAAACTAGGGTTTATGTAATCAACTTAATAATAGATTTGTTTGTTCTCATGTGCCGACAGTTTCATGGTGTAAGAAAAATAAATATTGTTTTTTTATTTTTCCAACTCCTTTCCATAAATTTCACATGAGAGAAGAGGTAGCTCATAAAACTGGCCAAAAGTGAAAGAAGTGGTGGTTGCTTTCAGTTTCAATGAATTATAATTGATGCCTGCAATTATAACCGTCTTATGCTTTATTTTTCGTCCTTCCTGGCAGCTCCTCTGCAATCTACCGAAAGGTGAAACATTTTAGTGGAGGAATAAATGTTAGAACCTGTTCTTCTCCCTTTGTCCTTCCTACGAGGGCAAATGGGTAATTACAACTTTCTTCAAGTACATAATTTTCTTCCCTTTTTTTTTTTTTTTTTGTTGGTTGTGTAAAGTGAAGCATACAGGTAAAGCTCCAACTTGGCCCAAAAAAGGTAAAGCTCCGAGCCAAATTAGAAGGCAATAATAAATGTTTTTTTTTATTTTTATCAGAAGGCAATAATAAATGTTGTGTTTGAACGGAAAGTGGCAAATGTTGTTGTCACATAGGGTAGGGGGTCCTTTAAAGTTTACATAAAGGGTGGTTCATCTTATCTTCCTAAGGGTACCAAGTTCTTGATAAGATGAGAGACCACCACATGGGCACTAAACGGACATTGTGACCACTCCGTTTTATTTTCATCTTCTCGTCTCAACTCTCATCATGTAATGTTCATTTTTCGCACTTGTCATCAATTCCAAATTAAAATGGAAAGTAATTTCGTTACATTCAAATTCTTGAGCTAAAATTTACTATTTAATCTCTAAATAGGGTTTTTTACTTCTTTAATTTATAATAACTATGTCAGGAATGGTTTAAAAAATGTTAAAAAATAGTTTTTTTAACCATATTTCCAGTAGTTGAAATAATGCACTTCCGAACATGGCCTGGTATTTAATAAGATCAATTTTAACTGAGGCTACTTTGAGCTGTTTGACCTTGGTGTCTCTCTACATTTCGCAAGTAATGATCTCTTTTATTATATAAGTACAAAAAAAAAAAACAACGCACGAGGTTGAAATTAAAAATTGCTATAGCAATGTGGTAGGAAGACCCATGAACTATGGTTGACTTTTGCTCCATACCCAAAATTTAAAAATATCCAAGAGGAAGACTTTTTAGACTTTGGTGTACAAAAACTACTACACTAGACAGACAAGTATACTGCAACAGAAAAAAAATGCGTATAATCATGGTTTAGGTTTACCGTATACGCCATGGTCCATTAAATGAACTTAAAGCACAGCCACAGCCACAGCCAGCCATGGAAGTGTGGGGTCCAACCAACCTACACCATGGACTATATTATAATGCTTCTTGATCTAAGTCGGAAGACTCCAATAAAGTCTAAGATTTTTTATATAAATAAAATTTTCATATATCGGATACGTACATATGTATAATTATATCTGTCTTCTTTTCATTATATGCTACATACAGATAGACACACAATAATATATATACGGTGAAATATTTTTCCCTACCCAATAGGCCAAGGACACTACTTGAGTCACCCCTTCTTCTAAAATCATAATTTTGATAATGTTGGTGTATGATCAAAACCGTTCATTTTTTAGATCACTTATTATAGATTATCTCTTCAAAAAATCAACTCAATCGAAAATCGTTTGATTATATAATTATTATTAATTAAATAAAAAAATCAATGGTTTGGTCAAAAATCACTTTTTAATTGAAAACATCAATTTTTTCTATTTAATTGACAAAAGTTATATAAACAAACGATTTACAATTGATTTGATTTTTTACAGAAATGATATTTAATTGATTATTGAAAAAATAAACAATTTCGATCATACACACCGAAAATATAAAAATCAAAATTTAAAACAATGGAGTACCTTTGAATATTCTCTAGAAGTGACCCAAAATATTGTCCATAGGCCAATACTCATGGAACTCATTACCATCTTATTGGCCAATAACAAAACTAATATATATGCAAACCAAAAACAAAATGAAAACTGTGCCGACGATACCAATACAATAAGCTAATTGCACGACTCTTCTCTTAAATTTCGGTCTCGAATTGTGTCCGTAATTTGCGTGCAAGCTTGATTTCTCTCTCTCTCTCTCTCTCTCTCTCTCTGCATTTTTCTTTTCTTTTTCATTTCCATTCCACGCGGCTTTCTGGTTTGGCTTCACTTTTTGCTGCTTCAATTAATTTCATTTTTTAATTATCATATATATATATATATTCCTTGGTCATAAGAGTCATAACAGAGTTCTTACTTTTGACCAAATAATACGGAGAAGATTACTGCACACTACACACGGTGATTGTGTTTGTCATCATGGAATTACAGAAAGTGAAACCATGCATCAATGACGGAATATATGATCAATGTGCTATTCACATTGCCATTGTTTATATTCTTCTCTACTTGCGAATTTGGATACCTTAATTAATTCTTACAATACACTCTACTTTGATTACCCCTCACTAATTCCCTCCTCATAATAAATAATTATATATTTCAAATTATTGTTCATCATGATGTAAAATGCATCTTTAAAAATATTCATATATATGTTTTGGTATTGGTAGACCCTAAGCTATGAATTGGTGAGTGTGAAATTCATCAAAGAAACGCTCTTTAATTATATGTTTAGTTATATGTACATTATATTTTATAATATCATTTTTCGTCTTACGATAAATTATGATTTAGTTTATATAATCACAAATTTAAAATTTGTAACTTCGATAAGCAAATGGGGTATCTTAATTGACCCCATGAACCTAAATATCTTCCCTTATATATAGATGTTTTAACTTATGATTTATAGTTTGTTTCTTAAACTTTTGAGGTAAAGTATTTGTAGAAATGCCTCCTAAAGAGAAGATAAGGCTTTTTTTTTCTTTTTTTTTTTCCTGACTCACCCATGATTCCTTGCAAATGTGCAATTCTTCTAATGGATTTTAGGGATGCTCGATTTTATTTGCTTTCAGCGGGACTTTGGATATTGGTTGGCCTTCTTTGAATCTAATTGTTTGAAAAAGACTGCTATTAAAATTTAATGTAATAATCGATTAGCACTAAAATAAAAGAATTAATATATATCTAATATCAATGCATGTAGAAATGGAGAACAGTTTTCAACATTTTTATTTATTTGGCCATTCAATAAGCTCGAAGTTAAGACGGTGAGACGGTGAGTTAAAAATGGATTGACTGAGCAACCAAAGCAAAAAACGAATTAGAAATTTAGAAGAAAGTCAGAGACTCAGAATATACATATATGTATTTTTTATTTATAATTTGTTTGAATTGATTATGCAATTGACGTCAGTAAAGACACCCGCTTCAACAAGAAACTCAGCAGCAAGCAATTTGGTTGTTTTGCATAACAACAAGGTCAAAAGTCTAACAAAAACGTTAAATTAGATTGCAATTCACAAAACCAATGGGACAATTTCAACCACTAACATTAATTTTGTAATTTAGCCAGCAGGAAATTACCTCTTTGAGTTTGAGCCTGACATCCCAAACCTGAAAAAAGCAAAAAACAAAAAGAAAAATTGCGTGAATGAGTTTAATTGCATTGTCATTAGTTCTAACATCCTTTGACTGATTAATGGATTGGCAACGACAAATGGCAGATGCTACTTTGAATACTTCAAACTTCAAGGTCTGACAGAATGCAAGACCGGAGCCAACTAGGCAATGAATGACTCATTCCTCATTCGCTAGTAGCTACTACTTGGGTATATCCTAAAATAAAAACTAAATAATATCGGGATACAAAAAATTTATAATGAGATATTAAAAATTTAAGATGTTGTAAGAGTTTGTTCGGAGATATAGCTGCAAATCTAAGCATCAGAGTTCGAGTTTTCATTGTGAATTTTAGAGTCAAGTAGCTTTCAAACACTCTTTCAACATCTACATTTTAATTTAAAATAATATTTATTATGAGATAATACATCAATATCACGTGAGGTCTAATTAGAATTTACATATAGACTAAAAATAAATAGCTATGTTTTTCAATTTTACTTAATTATTTACATGCGGAAATGACTCTGAACCATTATCGTATTAACATAATAAACATATAAGAGTCACCTGGACACGTTGTGAAGGAACCATCAACGCAACTAGTTGGATGGAAGCATAAGATTAATTTGAGAGTGACAAGTGTGATAAGTAAGCTTTGCAGCTGGATTTGCCGGCTGGCATTTTTGTCCTACTCAATTGGTAGCAAGAAGTATCCGACGTGGACAATTGGTCCCACACGGTTTGGGATGACTTGTCCATGAATTCAATGAAGAAGGCTTTATTTGGTTCGTTGTATAGAATATGCTAATGCTTATGCTATATAACATGAAGGGTTCATTGGTGAGTCACGAGACTGGCCCCACAGAAATATAACATGCCTACATGGCTACATTCAAATCAAATTGTTGTGATACAACATACTATTACATTATATATTTGAATAAAAATCATTACATTCATTCCTCCAATTTGTTTACCAAATTTCTGGCAGGGTCGCATTATTCAAATTTAAATGTATAAACTTCATTTATTTTTAATAAATAAGATACTAATTTATTAATTTTAAAAATAAGTTTAGTAGCCCTAACATGATTCTTGACATATTAGTTATAAATAGATGTGAATATTTGTTCAATTAGACCGACTTGTCGTGATTGGAGGCAACTCTTAACGGCCTGACCACCTAGAATCATCATCTATCATATACAAGTGAAGTCAAATAAGAATTATAATGCATGTTTCATTCACCAGAAAAAGATGAAGATGAAGAAAAGGTTGTAACGTTTCGCAATGGTGTATAAGCATTTATTTTTGGCTTGAACATCAGACTTGTTCATCCGGAATAATTGCCAAAACTTCACATTGGTTCAGTTTAAATTTGTTGACAATGCTTCACAACCCCAAAGAAAAATAAAAGAGTAAATAAGAAGAGGTTGACAATGCAGACAAACGTGTACCTCATACACCATCGTTAAAATAAATAAATGATTATTTTTTTTTTAAAAGTTTTGGTGTGAGTATAATACTATTATACCATATTAATAATTTATATATTATAATATAAATGAATAATAAAAATAATACTGTAAAATATTAAATTAAGTACATTATATAACAATGTTATAATTACACCAAAAAATTAATCACATTTTAGATAGTTGTAATTTTTTTTTTTTTTTCAAACGCAAATACCAGTAAAATTAGTAAACTACAATATCATCTGATCAGCGCTGCCGCTTACATTTCTTCTTAGTACAATTTATTTCAAACGATGTGCACCAGTAAAGATTTTCAGAAATGTATTAAAAAAACAAAAAAAATATTTTCAGACAAGTGGAGCCCAACATATATCATCAAAATCCCATCACACACAGTCACACATCTCATGTCCACACACTTATTTTGCAACCGCAACTCAACTAACTCGACCTCAACATGACAAGAACAACAATAATTTACATGTACAAACTAATTATCGAGTGCACTGGAATTTTATATATGTTCTCAGAAAAAGAAAAATAAAATTGATGAATTCAGAATTCATAATTCATAATTATTTTTGTGGATGAATTAATACAAAATATGAGTAGATTACACTCTATGTATTATGTATAAGTACTAATATGAAATGGATTCTTTTTTGCCTTTTGATGGAAGCTTTACTTACTTTCCAGAAGTTTTAAGTTTGATTTTTTTTTTAATAAAAAAAAAATCACAGTTAATCAAAGTTTTATGAATTTGCAAATTTTTTTATTATGAAAATGAAATCACACATTTATATTTTGAACTTATGATACCTGAGTATAATTAAAAAAATTTATGCTAATTATTAAATAAAAAGAGGGGAAGTACATAAAATAAAATAAAAAAAGTATTACAGATTTGGTCAACTTATACATAGTTCAATTTTGATTCATGATCTTTTTTAAGTTATGTTTTGGTTCATTAATTGTTCTATTTGTTCAATAAAAATTCATATTTATTTTCTAAAATTTGTTCCGTCTTTTACCTTATTAAATTTCAACTAAATTCAGCAAACATATACTTGTTTTAAAGCTATATATATCATCTTTACAACCAAATAAAAATCATTCAAATTGGAGTTCTAAAACTCATAATTAACTCCTAAGTAAAGTATCCGAAACTATTAAATTTTTCAAACTTTATCAAATTTTATAATTTCCTCGTATAAAAACAACAAAGTAATTAGCAAAACAATTGAACGCTCAAAATTGCGGTGCTGGGCCATTGGCTTAGCGAAAAGCGCGTTAAAACGGTGGTTGCGACCTGTGACTTGTGCGTTTTAAATTGAAAGCGGGGGCAAAACGGTCTTTTCGGGTTTCCCAACTGGAGCGCTGCCGATGCGGTGGGTGTTGACGCGTACAGGGACGCGGTGAACCACACGAACGTGGGACCCTTATCAACGCCGACGATCCAGCCGAGCAGGACGTGACGCGTGGGCCCCCAACACACACAAACTTGCATGGGGCATAGTGACTGTGTCGCTTTCTGTAATTTTGACCCTGTTTGCGGGACCCACCTACGTGCTCCACAGGGCATGCGGCACCATCGTTGAATTTTCATCATGATTGTAAATGAAGATAATAGTGCATCAGCATTAACCATGGTAAGGATACGTACCATGCAATCCTGCATGGGATTCATTTTATATCAGAGTCTAGCCTTGCCATAAATGCTACCGTTTGGGGATTTATGAAGTAACGCATGTCTTAAAATCCCTCATTACATTAGCCTGTCTTTTCTGCTGTGTGCCATTATCCCAATACATCAATTTTACCAAGCGCTCAAAAATAAAATAAAATGAAGGAATGGGAAAATGAACAAACATTCGTTTGTTAAAAATAGTTTAGCTTAACTTTACCTTCTTTATAATATTACAATATCAATTGTACCTATTTATTTTCTTGCGAAGTAATAATATGTCATTAGTTATTAGTAATCTTCAATGACTAATTGGAATATTAGTTACCTGCATCACTTGAGATTGCTCAATGATGGTAGAAAATTAGTATATGTTAGTTTATGCGTTTATGGTAAGAAAATAATGAAAAGTAATAATGAGAGATTGGTTAGTGACCTTTTTAGCCCTTTATTGCAAAGGCTTAGTCGGTGATTAGATGTTAAAATTATACAAAAAAAATTTCGTAATATCTCATTCACATGATCATGATGGTTTTTTTTTTTTTTTGGGTCTGATGATCATGATGTTGAATGTGAGAGACTCTCGGCAAAAACATAAAGTTGTCGAAAAAAATAGTTTATATTTCGAATCAAGTTATGATTTTATTTAGTATATCAGAATATATAATATATGTATATAGTAACAATTTTTGTATAACAGAAACACTTTAATTATCACGTTATTTAACTATAACTCGTAAAAATCCTTTACTTTATATATATGTAATAAGTTAATAACTAGTTTTTATTTAAGCTCCTCTTTTAATGCAGACAATCTTTTTTATATAAATATAAATAATAATATTTATTTTAAAAAACTTTTATAAAACGGACCTATACAATCAATATCACATGTTAATGCAAGTATTGCTTGCTTATGTTTTTAAGAGTCGGGCCAAATGAGCAACAAAATCTCAGCAAATTATGTATCTACTTTAAATAAGAGACGGTAGCCGCACTTCAATGTGTCGTTTAGCCAAGGAGCTGGGACGGCCCTGAACAGAGTAATAGCACCCCGTGAGAAATCAGAAATGAAAACGAACGAGGGTAATTACGTAATTTTTGAAAACATTACTGGCAGTTCATTTACTCCGAGGCTCCTATGCTTTGACAAAAGTAACACCACTCCCCCACTACCTTCATAAAGTGGATTGAAACCTCTCACACCCTCAGCTTCCTCTCATCCACCACCACCACCACCAATTGGTCCAACAATTCTTAACATCTCGTGAAAAATTCACTTTATTCTCGTGAGATCAAACCCATTACAAAGCTACCAACTCCCCTCCCTAACAACTTCAATATTTAAATGGTTAATACTATTATTAAACCCCAATGAACAAATTTGCATTATTTTTTTTTATGGGGTTTATGACTTTATTTCAAACCTTAGCTTGTAGAGTTGAATAATGTGAATGGGATTCCAAAAAGAATAAAAAGCAGCAGTTTGAGAGAGAGAGAGAGAGAGAGAGAGAGAGAGAGAGAGAGAGAGAGAGAGAGAGAGAGAGAGAGAGAGAGAATCTGGTGGGCTTTGAGCTGTGATTTAGCTGTCTTTTTGATATAATCTCTCTCTTACTCTCAGCTACAAACTACAAACTACGAACACACATCTCCAAAATCCCTAGAAACCAGCCCCCACCCCTTTCTTCTTCCTCAAACCCAAACCCCAACCCAAAAACTCTCTCTCTTCCTTTCTACATTTTCTTCCTCAGATCTCAAGGTGAGAGACCATTTCTGCAACACCCATTTGCAAGAGAGAGAGAAAGGGTTTATTCCTCCCTCAGTTTTTTTTTTCCTTCTTTTTGGGGTTTAAAGAAAAGTGGCATTTGGAGAATCAGATGTCTCATGTGAGATGAAGAAGAAGACCACCACCCTCTTTGATTTTTCACTTCTTCTTGTCATTGCTTTCGTTTTTACCACAAGTGCACTCTCAGTCTCAGCCTCTGAGCACCACCACCACGACATTCGCAGCCATGGAGCTCTCTCCGACGCCGAAGCCCACTACATCAAGCAGCGCCAGCTCCTCTACTACAGGGACGAGTTCGGTGACCGAGGTGAGCTTGTCACGGTCGACCCATCTCTGGTTTTCGAGAACGACAGGCTCAGAAATGCATACATAGCTTTACAAGCTTGGAAGCAAGCCATACTCTCCGACCCACTCAATCTCACTGGCAATTGGGTTGGATCTAATGTGTGCAACTACACTGGGGTCTTCTGTACTCACGCGCTCGACAACCGCTCGATCGAAACCGTCGCAGGCATTGATCTCAACCACGGCGACATTGCTGGGTACTTGCCGGAGGAGCTGGGGCTGCTTTCAGATCTTGCATTATTTCACATAAACTCCAACAGGTTCTGTGGGACTGTGCCTCACAAGTTCAAGCACCTGAGGCTGCTTTTCGAGCTTGATATCAGCAACAACCGCTTCGCTGGGAAGTTCCCAACTGTTGTGCTTCGGCTCCCAGCTCTCAAATTCTTGGATCTGAGGTTCAATGAGTTCGAAGGGACTGTCCCCAGAGAGCTCTTCGACAAGGACTTGGACGCCATTTTCATCAACCACAACAGGTTCAGATTCGATCTGCCCGACAACTTCGGCAACTCGCCGGTGTCGGTCATCGTCCTCGCCAACAACAAGTTCCATGGCTGCGTTCCGGCGAGCCTCGGAAACATGTCGAACCTCAACGAGATCATTCTGATGAACAATGGGTTCAGGTCGTGCTTGCCGCCGGAGATTGGGTTGCTGAAGAACCTGACGGTGTTGGACGTGAGCTTCAACCAGTTCCTGGGTTCGCTGCCGGACACATTTGGAGGGATGGTGAGCCTCGAGCAGCTCAATGTGGCCCACAACTTGCTGTCTGGGTCGATTCCTCCCAGTATTTGCTCGTTGCCCAATTTGGAGAACTTCACCTACTCCTACAACTTCTTCACCGGCGAGCCGCCGGTGTGTTTGGGATTGCCGGGCTTCGACGACAAGAGGAATTGCTTGCCCAACAGGCCATTGCAGAAGCCCGCTGTGCAATGTAAGTCGTTCTTGTCTAGGCCTGTCGATTGTAACTCTTTTAGTTGTAAGCCTTTCGTTCCTTCTTTGCCTACACCTCCTCCACCTTCGCCACCTGCACCGCCTCCTACCGTTTACTTGCCGCCACCATCACCATCACCCCCACCACCACCTCCGGTGTATGCTTCTCCACCTCCACCACCAGTGTACCCCTCCCCTCCCCCACCATCCCTTTCACCACCACCACCGGTTCATTATAGCTCACCACCACCACCGGTTCATTATAGCTCACCACCGCCACCAGTTCACTACAATTCCCCACCCCCACCCTCACCATCACCACCACCCCCAATTCCTTGTGAGAACCCGCCACCAGCACCACCTCAGTCATCACCACCAGCACCGCAATGGTCACCAGCACCACATCATTCATCACCACCGCCAGCGCCAATTGTTTATGAAAGCCCACCGCCTCCCACTCCTGTATATGAGGGCCCATTGCCACCAATCTTTGGAGTTTCATACGCGTCTCCTCCGCCACCACCCTTCTATTGATTCTTTTGAGAATTTTCCTCCTCTAACCTTTCCTGGAGCATCAACAACAAAACTCAGAGTCATATTGGCAGTCACGGCTTCTTTTCCCTCCCCAGTCCCCATCAACTCTTCTTTCTCTTTGGGCAATTCTCGTCGCTCGTGGAGGAAGAATAAAAACAATGTAATTGAGATTATGTGCAATTCTTGAACTTGAAGTCAGTCGTCACCGGCAACAACAAAATGTCAAGAAAAAAAGAGAAGAGGTGAAAACATAAACATAATTATCACTATAGAGAGAGGTAAGAGGAGAAAGTCTCTCCCATATTTATTTGAATTGTTATGGATATTTGAGTTGTGAAATAAAAAGGGCAGAGAAAGAGTAGGTTGCAGAGAATGTGTATGTATAGGGATGAATTTCGAGACCATAATTCAGGCTACAAAGACAGCAGCACACCTTCCTTCTGCTGCTGCTACTGCTGCTGCTTCTTTGTGGTGGGTTTTATTGCTATTGTCTCTTTTATAGCATACTTTTGTTTCTTCTCATTTCCAAATTTTATAGTATAATCATGAACATTTTACTTGTATTAAGTTTCATTCAGAATTCACCTCATTCCAATTTATTTGTGTTATGAATGAGATTGAAAGATGCATGTGTCATTTGTCAATCCATTTCCTCTTCAGTTCAGTCAGTCAGGCTCCATTTGCTTCTTGTTGGAATGCAATAGATAGAGTTCAGCCATCAGTGTAATCAATAAGCGTTATTGCCTTTGTGAAGGAATTAAAATTTGGTTCTTCTTGAATTTTGCTGTATCTATGTATCAATTATAGAACCAATCGTAGACTCCATTGTTTGTGTTATTGAGAATCTAGAAATTAAATGGACTTGGATTGCTGAGGAATCCATTTGCAATTCCAGCATATGTGTTTGACAATGACACAGAAAGTCACAGACTCACAGACACAGCTAGGTTGAATTTTTGTGGCCAATTAACTTGTATATATAGGTTTATGTAATACATTCAGGGGTTGATCCAAGGCTCTATCATTTTGTTGATTTTGCCAAGGTGATAAGTCATGCATACTGTTGAATGGTCCTTAATTTTCGATCGAGACTGCTGGTCCCAATTGGCAATTGAGATCCTGGTAGGACCTGAATGAATGAATAGTGTGAATGGGGGCAGCAACCCAAGTCTTATTGATGGGTGGTGCTACATTCAATTTCTGATCTTAGCCTTTTCTCATTAGATTAATATTTGTTTGGGACTAGTATCATCATGCTTCATGTGCACCCCCCTAATATATATCAAATTTGGATTTGAAATTTCGAATTCAAACCCTGTTTGCTTCACGCTCACACTTCCCCATTGGAATTTGAATTCCTTCTTATCTTACTTTGATGAGTCTTGTGCTCATCATCAAAAAGCTTGAAAATGAGTCATCTCTTTTGCTCATATTCATCAATCATCATCATGAATGGTGTTGTTTGTCGTTGACTGTTGTCATATTACTTATAAGGCTTATTCATACTATTGCTTTATATGAAATATATTTTTTTTCACTTTATTTCCTAAAATTTAAATCATCTCAGTTTGTCATCTGAATTTCACATAATTGTTGCAAAAGACTCATATCGTCAACTCTGTCACTGTTTTTGTTAAAATAGCTAACGTGGCACTTATATGGCATGAGTGAGAGTTTTTTTAGTTATGTAAAATTTATGTGGACAAAAAAAATAATAAAAAATAATAAGATCCATATCAATTGTTTTTGTTCATATGGATCTTACATAACTAGAAATGGTCTCACCCATGCCATATAGGTGTCACGTCAGTTATTTTAACGAAAAAATTAACAGAGTTGACAACATAGGGTCTTTTGCAACAACTGTGTGAAATTCAGGTAACAAACTAAAAGGATTTAAGTTTCAGGGTACAGTAAAAAAAAATGTATCTCACATAAAGCAATGGTGTGAATAAGCCTACTTATAATTAATTACTCCTTTTCTCATTAAACAAATCTCGACAATCTCCTTCCCTTTCCTTAATTAAACAGATCTCAGCAGATGCTTCATTTGAAATAAAATTGAGGGGACGTACTGCTTGTTATATAACATGTAATTACTTTTGATAGGTCCTTTTGTCTGTCTGTCTCTCCTTTTTCATTTGGTGGGTCACATACGCAGAGTCACAGGTTAAGGGTGACCAATACCGGGAAAAAAAAAAAAAATTTAAAGAAATTTTACCTAATAAAATATAAAATGAATTCACTTTTTCACTATTGTGGTCAGATTTTTTACCATCATATGTATTTATATGACTTGCAGACTCAGTATCATGATATCATCCACGAATCCCAAATGGAAATGAAGTATATGGAATATCCAACATCACCAACAAGTTTGCATTATTGCCCACTATATTCAACTTTTTTCACTTTTTACCGTGGAAGCATCTTAAAAGATCTTTAGCCAGATTCACCATTACGCCAATGCTGTATTGCCAATTTGCCACCATCCCCAACCCCCATCACATAAATTGGTGCACGATTGCAATGGCCATGTTGCCAACTTTCCTTTGCTATAGTAATGTAATTGTTCCACAACCACTTGTCTTTTATTTGCTGCACTCAACTTTAAGCCCATGAATACCCAAATCAAGCAAAGCTCATAATTCTTGTAGAATTCACCAATTGGCTCTGATTTGGATCGTGCATTGCTTGTGAAAATGACATGCCAGAAACCGCAGCATCGTTAAGTCTTTTTCTGGTACAGAAATCATCTCTCCAATGTTGGGAAATTGAAATGCAATGCAAAACAGCAAGAGATATAAGATATGTCAGTTTCTATTCTTACCAAATTTTCGTTTGGTAAAAAAGAAAAAAAAAATACAAGGAAATTAGTTGCACCCACGTACTGATATTGTCTACATTTGTAGGAGGCATGTCATGTGTAACAGTTTAAGTAATGGCTTAGAAGAGTCTTTTATTTTTGGGTTTATAGACTTATTCCACATGTCCTTTTCTAATTTCTACTCCGCTGTGGAAAACAAGATGCAAAGATATCCAATCAAAAGATAGTGATATTTAATGGAAATGGGCCCTGATTGGATAACAGTATAACACCCACATGGGATGTTAGAGCTTTTTCACATCAAATTTGCAATGAACATTTTAATGTAAAACAAGTTGGTTGACTTGTTTTGATTACCTGAAATGTAACATAACTACCATTTAATATGGGGCTCTATGGACAGCCTGTGATTAGGTCAAACATATAAATGGCATATCATAAATTGATGCTCATTATGTTGACCCCATTAGCACATGAAAATTTAAAATGTATGAGTATATAGAAAAAAACCCTTAAAACTAATAGCAAATTTTGCCACCAAACCAAACCCCTATGGTTTTAGACCTTACATTAGCAATTTGATCGAAGCTTTTTCAGCCTCTTCTATTAATAAAGTCCCAATCAAAAGGCTTGCCAAAGAAAAAGTAATAAGAGAAACAGAAACATGGATGCCATTGCCATTTATATATAAACAAAAAAATGCATTGCTTTTGAAAAGGGTGTTTGACAAACTATACAAAGATGGCCGGCAATTATAACGAATTCATGATGTGCTGCATCTACTTAATGGGCATATCAAATTATAAAATTATTTGTAAAGAGCTGGCCCTATTAATGCAGCTTAGTTTACAAGAATAAACTCAATAATTGAATGTAGCAGATTATATATCATATCATATTCCTCCAGGCTCCAGATGGTGTAAAGTTTCAGATATAGTACACCATATACACATTAGAAAATTGTCTTCCATTATATCCAATATCACTCTAAGAAATAATAAATTGGAATAGTAGGTTCCCCAATAATGTTTCTATCTTTCTCTTCTTACAACTTAAATACGTGATGAAAGAGAAAAATATATTCAACGTGTAATGCCGACTTTGTATACAGATCTGTTGGACTTTGTGATAGTGCAGGCTTATATTTGAGTGACCCAATGGGCTTGGCACTAGTGTATTTTACTGATAGATTGACATAGACAGAGTACAGAGTCAACCCAATTTGCACTTATGAAACAAAACCAAACCCATCATCGGCCACTTTACTTTCTATTCAAATCACCTGTGAGCCAAAACTAAAACCCAATAGATCTAATTAAACCTCTCTAAAACCCAATAGACATAAGCTTCTCATCCATGCTTAATATTCATTTTGGGTTGTCTAGATTGTTCTGTTTTTCCACTATCCAAAGTCCAAAGTCTAAACCACATGCAATGATGCAACAAAGCCAGTTTAACTACAAGAGCCATGATGCAATGGAACATTGGAACCCAGACCATTATGTTAGGGTAGCTTTGGGCTCCAAAATTTTTGGGTTCAAACTAGGCATTTACCAACTTTTGGGCCTTATGCACAGACCTATTTCATTTAGGTTGAAACCCAGTTCTGCCCAACAACTTTTAAGCCAAGCCCATAATGATTAAAAGGCTTGCCTTACAAAATGTCCCAAGTAACGAAACACACATCCTCCACACCCATAATTGACATAAAAGTATGAGATAAGTCAGATAACTTTACTTTTTCTTCCCTTATAAATTATAATTTTACTCCTTTTTTGTCTTTTAATTCCGGCTTTTGGCAGTACCCATCTCTTCCTTTCGGTGTCACCTCAGATTGGAAACGAACATTCAACAAATTTCAATGTATGTGTGTATATTTGACAAAGCAGGCTATTGGAACCCATAAAAAAAGGATAAAAAGAAAAAGACTTAAAGTGGAAAGTTTTAGACAGCAAAATAGTTTATTAATTAACGAGTTAAACCAAGTCTCATGACCCCATATGAGCCATAATAATATTAATGACCAATGACTTGATCCCATTACCATAAAAAGTATAATCATCTTGATTTAATAGAAAGAGCTCCTTGATTGACGCTGATGGCCCATCATCAGCCTCATTTTTTTTTTGGGTGAAAAAAGAAAAAGAAACAGTGAAATTGATTAAAAAATTGTTACCAAACTTTCAATATTCAATGTAAAATTTGGCAACGCTGGTTCAGGTTACGAGCACGTGCACGCACAGATCCAAACATAAGAGAACGTTACTGTCAGAAACTGCATAAAAGATTCCTTCTTTAATTTGTCTCTTTCTCTTTTCTTTTTCTTTTTCTTTTTCTTCTTTTATTTTTATTTGTTGAATTCTTAAAGAAGGTAAAGTCAAATAAATATTTGTTGTTTTAAAGTATTTATATATAGAGCTCCGCCGAAATTGGAAAGTGAATGTTCATCCATTCTGATAGATATTATCGACCGTCTGATTCGCATTTTGCAATGTGTGTGTCTTTTATGCGTTTATCATTTATGTTTTCAAATGTTTTTGTCGATTAATAAAGCCAGATTGATCACCAAACATTGCTATTTTCTCACTTATAAGTGATAGCTCCTCTAAATACTCGTGGAATATTACATAGTTATACTTTGATCATCGACTACGTACACTTATGCACATAAAGCTTACTTTCTAATACATACAGAATGTGAATTATTTAATAAGGCCTGCCTCTCTCATCTCTTATTAATCTTATAAAATTTATCTAAGTGAAAAACTCCATTCAAAATATTTTAATAATATAATTTACAATAAATATAATCATTTTCGTGTGCAATTCGTCTCACTTATGATTACATTCTAAATGCAAAGGTAATCATTGCCATTATTAGAGGTAGAAGAGAAACAAAGTGCCCACCAATCCACCATTATAACTAAAAACACCATTATGTTAAGCATGTATCATAAATCTTTGGCGTGAGGTAACACATAATGATCAAGAATGAGTGAATTTAGCTGACACTAACCATAAATTACCAACTACATTTTAATTTTCAAAAATCCTCCTCTTATCGAATAATAAGATATGGTTTTGTAATAAAATCCATCTTATACAAAGCGAAATGGGGTGGTCAAGAGTCCAACTTTGGCTTTAAATGTAAGGGACTAAGGATACATTTAACCAATAAAGTTATAAATTTTCATATCTTATTTTATTTTTTTGTTTGAATGTGTTTGACGTGTAATTATCTACAAATCATAAATATTAAATAACGACATTCTCTTATCTTATTTTGACTCTCATGTGTTGTGAATTTTATTACATTGTGAGAAGCCGTGAGAGAATGTCTCATAACACATATTCCGTGAAAAAATCTTGCCTCTCGTTTTGCCAGGTATCCTTCCACAAGAATCCCAACCGTACACGTTGCGATTACAGTTGGTCACGTGTTCACTCTACTATCAGCTGAGCTTTTTTTTGTTTGAAGTAATACACAAATTAAGTTAGGCAGAGACTAGAGAGAGAAAGAGTAAACAAGTGGGTTGAGAAAACCTTGAAAGATACGACGAGAAGCAGAGAGTCAGAGACAGTATAAGCTAACGGCGGGAAAAAGAAAGAAAGCAAAGAAGCCAAAGCAAAACTCCTGCAAAGCAATCTCTTCTCTTTAGCTTTATTTTTCTTTGTCTCTCTCTCTCTCTCTCCTTAAAACCACAACTCTCTCTTTCTGTTTTGTCGTAGAGACTTCCACAGAGAGAGAGAGAGAAGAGGCTCTGATCGATCCAGAGCCTCTCGAAACTGCTACTCACTACGCGTTCGATCGTTCTACATTGCCAATTTCAATTTGCCATCCGCGCGCGCGCATTGAGCTCCTTCTCAGGTACTCTCTTGAATTTCTATTATTAATTTCTGATCCATTTTCTCAGCGGTTTCTGATTTCTAGCTTCAAAACTGATTCTTTGATTCAGTTTCAGTTTTTGTTTGTTCATTTTTTTATTGCGAACAAAGCGTCTTGCATTGTTCAGATGATTACAAGGGCGTAAATGCTGGATTTTCCACTAGTGCTCCGTTTGGTTGGTGAGAAATCGAAGGAAAAGAAAATGAATCTTTTATTTTCTTTGCATTATTAGTTTTCTCTGCGATCAAGCAAAGAGTAAAGTAAATTATTCTAAAAAATAGAGTAGTTTTTTTACTTTTTTTTCCTCTTTGCCTTCTCAGTTGTCTTCTCTTTGTTCTCTTTGGCAACATGGTAAAAGCCAAAATTGCAAATTTAAATGAGCGAAAATACCGAGTTTTCCATTATTACCAAAATATAACTCTTAGTTATATCCGGAACAAACATAAAAAAGTCTTAGTCTACTTCTTTTAAATTTTTTTATATAGATTTGGCATAGCATTTGAGGGTATAATCGTCCTAATATAAATTGTAGAGCTTAGTGGAAGATATTCAGGCGCAGAGCACACTTGCATTAGAAGAAACAGTTAAAAGTATGAACATTTCTATTCTTAGCAAAAAAAAAAAAAAAAACATTTTCTGACAAAAAAAAAAAGCAAAACAGAACATTTATAAAAAAAATTAATAATATGAATAGTTAATAAATAAATAAAATGTAAAATACCCGATGACCTGGACTGACACGTCACCTTTTTAGGTAGTAGAACAAAGAAAAATTATAGGGTATAACTGATATACCGTTACGTGGTATAATCAATTCAATATTGAACGATATGTTTATATTAGTAGGGTATAATATTGATAACATCCACTCATATTATAACACATAGACTGATTGTTTTGGGCACAAACTCCTTGTTTTGGGCAGAAATTTGTGCACAAGTGTGAGGATATAGTCTTTTGGTACACATTTTAGTCAAATACAGAATATGGGGTATGCTTAATTACATTATGGGCTGGACAGAGACACAGAGTCTATACGTCTATCACAACCCATATAGCCCAATACTTCAATTTTTAGTTTTGACTTTTAGGTAACTGCACCTTGTACCTGGGTCTCCTATGATTCATATGACTCTCTTCAAACGCTGCAGCCTGCAGGGGAAGAGAAACCGACAGAAAGAAACAAACTGGTTCTTTTGCTACACTGTGATGAAGAACAGGGTCTAGTTGGAGTAGAAATGGACAACGGTAGTGCAGAAGCCAACTATGAGAGGAGTGTCACACTCAAGGATGATTCATGGTTTAGCCAATTCCGCAATGGCTCCAATCCTTGGATGGCTAGATATGTGTACGGCCTTATGTTTTTAATAGCAAATCTGCTGGCATGGGCTGTCCGGGATTATGGACATGGTGTCTTGACCGAGATGGAAAGTAAGATTGCTCTACTCCTTCCTTAATGCCACATTTTATTAGACATTCCATGAAAATGACCAGGGGTTAATACTTCTTTGTTAATTAAAGCATTAGTATACAATGCTAACTCCCCTTGGCTTGAGTACAGGATTAAAAGGGTGTCATGGTGAGCGAGACTGTTTGGGGGCAGAAGGGGTCTTGCGTGTGAGCTTGGGATGCTTTGTATCCTTTACTGTTATATATAATGTTCGTTTTCTATTTTTTGGTGTTTACCCAAATTTTGAGTCATTCAAACTTTGCTGTATAGAGATGAGTTTCAAGTCCCTATACAGGTTTATTATGTGGTGGTACAGATGGGTTTATGTGAAGATACAAGAGAACGGCATATTATAACCAGAGAAGTGAAGGCCACTCTTTCTGGATGCCTCTGCTACATCTAAATGGGACGAAATTTTGGCTATGTTCAACTTTCTTGTAAAAGCATCAGTCGTTTATCCAGTCTAGTTTTAAAGTTTTATTGTGACTGCGTACTCGAAGGGGTCCAATATAATGCTAGACTTTGTTATATCACTCTTGGCCTTCATAAAATTTTTCTTTTTGTTTCTGAATGGATCAAAGTAAGCCTTAATACATCATCAGATGTTTTATTTCACAATGTTTCTTGCGACAACTGGTACTTCAAAGTTGAAGGAGCCCAGAGATTCTTGGCAATCTGGATGGTGGTCTGCCAAGATTGTGCTATGGGTTGCTTTCACTATAATTCCCTTCTTGCTTCCTTCTGTAATTATTCAGTTCTATGGTTAGTGTAATCTCATTTTCCAAAACCCTGAAACTGTTGTTTTCCAAATTCATTTCATTTAAAAAATACTCATTGTCATGCTTCTGATACAAATTTTTTTTGCAGGGGAGATTGCACATTTTGGTGCCGGGTATGATTCGATCCTGTGTTTCCTGGAAGTTGGAGATAAACTAGACATCTTAGTGTACTTAACATTTCTTGGGTTTTTATCAAGTTTTAATTATTGTTTTTCAGGGTATTTCTCTTGATTCAGCTAATAAGCGTTATCAGTTTCATTACATGGCTGAATGATTGTTGTCTGTCTACCAAATCAGAAAGATGGTAAGACTTTGTTCAAACAACTAACCCAGGCCTCTACTTTTATAGACAATTTATTTGCATTAGTATGTACTGTTTGATGCGTTTTTCTGTTAATTTGTTCTATATTTAACAATGAATTTTGATTGCACGTGCAACGTTGGCATGTTGGTGAAGTCAACTTGTCTGACATCACCTGTGCACATCTGCATCCGTGACATTTCACGGGTGATCAGCACCCTTTAACAAGACTCCTTGATGTTTCCAGTAGTACGGATCAGTTGTGTATATTTTAAAGGTTTACCTATAGTAAATAAACTTGAATGTCTAGTTGCTGAGGTACCTAGGCTTCTACCAGTGGATTGAAAAGTCTTAGAATTCACTGCTGGTGTAGATGACCAATTAGGAAACAATGTGCTGTTGCTCCTAGGTGGGGCAGGCAAGAAAACACCAAATGTTCTTTTGTTTTTGACAAAACTTTAATAATCATATATTAATTCTGTTAAGATAGTACAAGATAAAGAGCTTAAGGTGTCTCTGTGATGAAGTTTTTGCACTTGACTTTTAACTATTTTACAAATAGGATTTATATGTGGTTTTTGAGACATTGAAACAAGTGCGAGTAGCTACGAGCCATATTCATTACTTGTATTTTGTGGCTAATTTAAATTTAGGTTTTCACTGCAGCCAAATTCATGTGATGCTACTTGCAACTACTGCATATGTTTTATGCTTAGTGGGGATCATATTGATGTACATATGGTATGCACCAGAAGCATCTTGCCTCCTGAACATTTTCTTCATTACCTGGACATTAGTACTGCTACAACTCATGACCAGTGTCTCTCTCCACCCAAAAGTAAGCCCTTGTTACCCTGCCTTCTAGTTCATTCATGTTCTAAATCTAAGGTGGCTTGCTTCGCTAATTTCCACCTGGCACCTGAAACAGGTGAATGCTGGCATCTTGACTCCAGGGCTCATGGGGCTCTATATAGTATTCATCTGCTGGTTTGCCATTAGAAGGTACGGTTTCTAATCTCTTCTGACTGTAGTCTACTTAAATTCTTGTTGTATGTCATGGCACTGCTTCCTTCAAAGTTTTACGCCTCCAATCAACTGTATAGCCCATAATATTGAAGAGAGGAGAGAGAGGGGGGGGGGGGGACAGAAAAATTAACAATTCTGACCCTATACCAACCCAAGATATCTGTATCACCTTCAAATGGTTGCTGCATAATATTTCAAAATTTACAATCATGCATGCAGTAAATCATCATATTCAAATGAAATCTACACTTGTGTGTGATTATATTTGTGAGTTTAGTTTATATTTCTTTCAGAAGATATCTGTCTACAATTTTTTGCATTAATGTGCAGTGAGCCAGCAGGGGAAAGTTGCAACAAGAACGCAGAAGCTTCGACCAGAACAGATTGGCTCACAATCATAGTAATACTCCATAAGTCTTTTAAGAATTCTGAAATAGTTAATGATATTCATATAAATTCTAAAGGCGTATTTGGACTCTGCTACTCTTAAGTCTTATCCATTGCTGATATTATCCCACACCTAGGCAAAGAAGATGATAAATTCGAAACGCTAATGTGTATGCATATTCTTCATTACTAGCACCATTTAGATGGATTTTTAAAGGTCCGGTAATATGTTCTTAAACATGTCCTACAGAAACTTTGGGTTTACACAGCTTGTATTGCCAAACTTTTATGTCTCTTTCTTTTTTCCCGCACCAAAGTGTGACAATGACTCATTTGTTGACAGAGCTTTATTATTGCCATAATTGCAATGGTTATTGCAACCTTTTCAACGGGCATAGATTCCAAAAGCTTTCAGGTTTGCTCTACTGTCTGAATAACTTTCAATCAGATCGTCTATAGTTCCATTAAAATTTACCTGACGGCATCTGCAGTTCAGGAAGGACAAGACTGAGACCGAGGATGATGTTCCATATGGCTATGGCTTCTTCCATTTCGTGTTTGCCACAGGAGCAATGAACTTTGCAATGCTATTGATAGGATGGAATACTCATCATGCCATTAAAAAGTACTTTCTGGTCCATTAAATTTTCGTTATAACACTGTTTATTTCCAATTGCTAATGTCCAAATGTCTTAAGTCAACTTCTTAACCACCAAACCTTATCCTTGTGGGGTTGCAATATAATCACTTAATATTTGATTTCTGTAAAATTTCAAAAATTATCTTTTTGACATCATTCAAAGTATCAGTTTATGGATCTTTAACAAAAATCTATGTGTACAGTCTTATTTCTGGGTTCATCAACAAGTTACTCCCTTCTACAGGTGGACAATCGATGTTGGCTGGACCAGCACTTGGGTCAGGATTGTGAATGAGTGGATCGCTGTCTGTGTATATTGTAAGCATAACAAAATTCAATTTGGATATAAAATAATTGAACAAATATTCATGTTTTGGAGAAGTGAATGAGTTAATAGTAACTATGAAGACAGGGTTCTACATTTGAGTTTTGGATGCCATTGAAAATGAAGTACTCAGGAAATTTCTGTTTTGCAGTGTGGATGGTGGTTTCTCCAATCATATGGAAGAGCAGGCAAACAGCTGAATCCGTATAAGTTGAACAAGTTTCTTTTACAGATTGCCCCATTCATCTTTTGTACATATGGGAGTCCAGGCTTGGCCGAGAGGATTCGGAACCATTTACATACTCAAGAAGAGACTCACTGAGTCAGGCCATGAGCCAGCCCTGCCAGCACTTATACATACTGATGAACTGACTGTCCAATCCATCCTCTTGGGTCCTCGTAAAGGATTAAAGGGGGTAAAGACATACAAGTTACCCAAATACTTAGCATCTTATTGTTTGTTACAATACTAAAGAAAGAGCATATACCTTTCTGGCCCATGAAGGTTTAGGTGGTACTGAATTTCTTTTCTTCTCTTTTTTTAGGTCAATGATGGGTGGTACCGCGGTGGTATCATTTTGTTTCAATTCTTTGAACATTGGACCATTGGATTACAATGATCAGATATGTAATTATGAAATGATATGGATGTGCTCATCACCAGATGTAAGGTTTTGTTTGATAGTTTAGTGTTTGGATCGAGTAGGTTTTTCTTCGTAGTCATTAATATTTGATTCACGAAGAATACATGTCGACTTGAGATTTTGTATACAACAAAATTAATAAATTGATAAACTAAACATATTGAATTTAAGTTAATTAATAATCCAAATAACACAATCCATATACATCACAACATGACATGATATTGTTACTCTATTTATACATTCCCGGAGAGAAGTTTTAACAGTGTCCATGCCATTTTAAACCCCATGAGCTTCCGAAGTCTAGAAACGGGGCATATTGACAAAAAAAAAAAAACTGACTCTTCAAAGGGTCATTGTAGGGAATTCCCAATCCCACGGGATTACTGTGGTGCTGGCGTTGTGTTTTTAAGGGAAATTTAAAGTTTCAATCGCTAAAAGTTTCAATCACTAAATAGTTAACGGTAAAAACAAGAGAAGGGTCCACCAAGTGAGTCTTGCATGGGGCATGTCTTATGCAACCTCATCCCACAATGAAGTAAGTCTTATGTGTTCCGAAAAAGTCTTCCATGAAGCATTCCCCATGAGGATCATCTCTCAATGAGGTGAGACTCACAACACATGAAACCCTAAGAAGAGGCCCCATTCAAACATAAGTGTTGAATTAGTGTTATCGAGTCTAAGGACTAAAGCAGTACGAGCTGGGGATACAAGCCTTGATTCACAGATTCACCATTAACTGGGAGTTAAATACGTACAAAGGAAAAAAAAAAACATGACATCATACACAAAAATTATCTCAATACTCGGACCATATTAACATACAAACTGTGTCCCACTGTAAAATCATTGTTACTGTTTCCATCAACTCAATGAGCTCACAACATATTGAAGAGATTGCAAAATCAGACAGCATACCCGGAAACAAATGAAAGGAAAAGAAAAAGCAAAAACTAAAAGGGACAGCTAATAAACAATTAAACACACTGATCACCCAATAGAATGCTGCATAAACACCTTGGCTGGCAAAAACGATACCTAGGTCTCCATTGAGGAAAGTGTACCCCTTTTCAACTATATACTCTTTATCTCCTTTTCTTAAAGCAACAAGCAAATTGTGATGTCCACCTGTTGACTCTTGACCCAGGGGATGATCCAATAAAAAAATTCTCATTAGGCAGCACCGGATAACTTAAAAACTACTAGATAGAAACCGAGACTTTCCACCCAGTAATTTGACAGGCAGCAACAAGATGATGCTTGCCCAAAATGGGATTAGAGAGACACTTTGTTCTTTGCATCTATCCAAATGGATTTCCTCCGACAGATGGGAAAGGATTTGGGGTAGCAGGTGCTGAGAATCCACCAACCATCTGTTGTTCCATATTTAATGAACCAAAAGCAGCCCCCTGGGTGCCAAATCCCCCACTTCCTTGATGCCTACAAGTAGAACAAATAGGTAATGCAAGCCACTGTCAACAGATTATCCAAATCAAAGTACATAAGCTTTTGGCCTGAATCAAAAATATGTATATTACTTTGTAAAATCTACACATTCAGAAGTGAAATACGTTATATGTTCAGAAGCGTAAAATCTTCACATTCACATTCAAAAATACGCAATGCAAGAATATTTATATATAAGCCCCAATTTTATCATAGAACATAGAAGAACCACAGGGAAATAATATGGAAGGCTTTACTTGTCATGAGACCATGGCAATAACCCCCAAGGGCCCCAACCCACCTCCAAAAGTGAAACAGAATAACTGAAAAACTCAGAGCAACTTCCTTTTTTTCGACTTATTTGTCGATATTCAATGTTATACAAAGCTTATTAACTGTATGGTAAATAATATTTTTAAAAAACTCAAAGTATAGTTACCCGGAAGGTGGCACGCTACTCGGAACTTGTTGCCCCATGTAGGCCCCTGAGATTTTCAAACCACAATTCAGCACCCATTCCCAAAAAAACGCATAGTGAAAATTTACCATTATTTACTAAAAGGGCAAAAGGGAAAGCAGCAATATATTACTTGGAGGCATTTGTGATGCATATTGTGGTGCTTGGAGAGGCAATGCTGATGAATATGATAATGGCTGGAGTGGCATCCATGCTGATGAGGGGTTACCAAGGCTGGACGTGCGCACTAAGCCTGATGGAGATAGAGGCTGGACATTTGGTAGGGCACCTTGAAAGGATGCCACAGAAGAAAACTGCATTACATCACAGAAGCTTAAAATAAATTTGTAAATCAATTGATGAGATATCAAGAACATGTACAGCTCAAAAAAAAAAAAAAAAGCTTCAATATTGATCCCCACTAATAGCAAGTTTTTTGACGAATTATTGATCTGGGCAGACTAAGAAATCAAATCTATTAGACACCCATTAATTTAAGCTTTTAGGAAATGGATCAACAATGTAAGTCAAGCTAACAAAATACTAATGAAATGGTAAAACCATACAAAATTACATAGGTTTGCAAACATGCACAAGGTACATGCCATCATCTTCTTATTCTTTTCTTACAAATTTACAAAGAAAATCCAAATAAGACCAAAAAAGCACAGTGCAATGAATTGAAATCACATACTGTTGGGGCTTGAACTGGAGGAGGTTCAGTACTGACATCAAACGGGTTTGCTGACTTTGATGACTGCTGAAAAGTGGGCATGGGCTGTAAATATCCAAATGCAATGAATTTAACACAAGGTTTATACAAGTCATTGTGTGGAAGAGAACCGACTCATTATCTTTAAAATGTTGAGTTGAGACAATACCACTGCAGTGTTATATTGCATATTGAACCCCATACCACGAGGAGGGCCAGTTTGCCATCCCGGAACTGATGCAGGGAAGGATGAATAGTTCATAGCGAAAATATTCTGCAAACAATTCAGGTTTAACTATTACATATGCATGCATACAAACATACAGAGACATATTCGTACTTGCATACATATAATGCCAAATTACGTCCAATTGCACTTTAGTCCCTATATTTCTAATTTCAAAAAATTAACCCTTATAGTATGGTGACATTTTCAAGTGTCAAAATGCATATTTTTGTCACATGGTTGATGAAAATTATTAAAAAATAAATTTGCACTTCACCATGGCTTGATTCAACATTTCTGTCACATTGGTTTTTTGGCTTAGTGAAATTAGGGTAAAAATTCACATCTTCTATCAGTCAAATTTAACAGACATGTAAATTTTGAAACCAGAAAATGTTAGCAACTATAAGGGTAAACTAGTTAAAATTAGAACTACAAGGATTACAGTTGAACTGGGCCTAAAAACTACAGGACCAATAAGTATAATTTAGCCTATATGTAATGATGATGCAAACAATCCCAATAAAAAGCATAAACACCTCAGGGAGTTCTCTTCTTCCACTTGATTTTGCATCCCCAGCTGAAGGTTGTGATGCGACAGCTGAGACATGTTGTGCTTGTGCAGCTGGATTGTTTGGTTGAACTTGTGCATTTGGGGCATGCATTAAATTCCATGGCTGCCAAAAATGCCTATGATAAATAAGGAGAACCAATGCAAAATTGTAACAAAATTGAGAAGACCATACCATAAGGCCTACCTGATTGCTTGAAGCTCCATCAACTGACGGTATATATTGTTGAGTGGCAGACTGAACACCGGTAGCAGGGAAGAAAGAAGGTTGCTGATGTTGCATGGTAGGCCATTGCCCGGAACCAGGATCTTTAGCAAGGAAATTACCACCATTGACTGGGAATGCATGCGTCAACCCAGGGGCAGCCACCGGAGCACCGGCAGGGGGAAATGCTGACATGCTGCTTACTGGTGCAACGGTGTGAGATACAGTAGCATAACTAGGGACAGGTGCTGAAACTGACAACTGTGATAGCAAAGATTCTAATGAATTCGCACTTGGAGGAGCTTGAGACACTTTCACTTCTGGGGAAGCATCAAAAGAGGCCCAATTGTTGTCATTAGTTGAATTTGCTGGCTGTGAATAGGATTGAGCTACGGTAGTTTGTTGTGCTTGAGGAACTGCTGCAGCAGGAGCAGGTTCGATATCAGCATCAAAATCAATTAAACTTCCAGAAGTCTCCAGTTTCACTTCCACTGGGTTCCCATTGGTGGATCCCAAGCTGCTGGAAGATGCGGTTCTCTGAAAATAAAAACGATATGAAACAAGTTACTATATAAAATTTTGGGAACGTTCAAAGAAAACAAAATGTATATTCCACACAAATATAGTAGTGCAATAATCTTCTACATAACAGCTTATCAAATATGGCAGGTTACAAACAATGGATATATTCAGCTGTAATGAGAAGAAGCGTCACCTGTGTATGCACAGAGCCATCAGTAGCCCTGACACTGTTAGCTTTTGGAGGTTCAATTATACGGAGAGGTATTGTGTTCTCCCCCAAAATATCTCTAACAGGACGTACAATAGGGGGACTGGACGAATCTAGATCTTTTGGTCGCTCAGGTGATTTGCCTTCCAGCTTAGACTCTCCATCAGACGATCTACGATCATCATATCGCCTCCCATTTCCAAATCTATCATCCCGACGCCAATCATTGACAATTTCAGGACGAGCAGGACTTCTCTTATTATCACCATACTGACGACTCTCTTGATCATATCCAGGACTTCTTTGCCCATCATAGTTTCTTCCACCAGGACTTCTTTGCTCATCATAACTTCTTCCACCAGGACTAGACCTTTCATTGTAACGACGTTCATATGTATCCTCATATGGTGGGCTTCGAGAGCCTCCATGATACTCTAGTCTTCTGTTTTCATAAGAGTCTTCCTTCTCAACCTGTATGATATGTAATTTACAACTTAAACCCAAAAACATTTAAAACACTTTCATCATGGTAGAAGTATAAACTAAACCAGTAAGTTGACTTTAGGTTTATAAGGTGCCATTCAAGATAATATATCTTGGGATGCTTACCATTTTCACCCTCGGTGGCCTGTCAAAGTTCCTCTCACCAGTATACCTTCTATCCACGTAGACATGCTTAATAAAGTCTCGAAGTCTCTCAACATTACTGACAGCAAACATTTGAATGAGAACCACAGTCGTTACTAGCATCAAAATAAAACAGAATAAAATGAGTATTAACCTGCTGTCTGGGAAAGAATTACGCTGTGGATCCAATTCTTTTAGATAAATTTCCTTTGCACGCTGTAATTGGGAAGCAGAGATGCATAGGATGTGAGAAATTGAGAATACTACCGACAGATAAAAAGAATATCTCACATATCTCTAAAAACTGAGAAAGGACATGCATGAATACCTGATTTCCCCCTTCTTGAAGGGAATTAACTTCTTGCGAAGTAAATTTAGCCATCGATACTGATTTTACTCTGTGTGTGAACTCCCGACTGGAATATTTTCATGTAATTAACACAATGCAAGCAACCCATTAAGTAGAGAGCACGAAACATCAAGAAACTTTTTTTTTTTTTTTAAGATACCCCTACTCCCTCCCCCCTCCTTTTTCTCTGTAATGCACACATGCAAAAAAAAAAGGAGTAAGTTTTAAGAAAATAAGTAGAGCACACCAGAACTTACTGTATTCCACTGCAGTTTGTGCAAACAAATGTCCAGAAATTCGTGCAAACATATTGTGGTCCCTGCTTAGCAGAAAACGACTTAGGAAGAATGTAACTAGAAAAGCTCACCTCTAAGTACAATATATGTGCACGCACTATGCACTCAAAACCATAAATATTAGTATCACGACCAATCATTGCTAATGCAATGAACAACTTTACCAAAATGTTCAAAAACAAACAACAAATCTAGTATAAATAAATATTACTCCACATTTGCTTAGTTTCTAATGTTGTCAAGCTTCATATAAGAATACTGTCTGCTGACACTTTATCATGATTTCCAGAGTTCAGCAATAAAAAAAAAAAAAAAAAAACATTTATTTTGGTAGAGACATCACCAATATGATTTCCAGAGTTCAGCATTGTGAGTCTAGTAAAGAAAGGTTAAATTTGGAAGAATGTGAAGGACTACGGTTCTTTTTTCAGAAAAATGCAACTATCTCACCTCAAGTTACCATGTATGTGCAAGTACATACCTTAAGTGAACAATATTTTTTGTCATTGCATGAAACCCAGGAATGCCATATCATTATCATTTTATCACGGATGGCATGATGCAACAAAAACACATTATTAATTAACTCCATAATCAATTAACAACCATACAGTTTCTTACACACATGACAATTTAATTTAATGTTACTTTACATAATTTCAGCAAACACAATAGATAACTTTCAAAGCCAAGGAAATAACTCATATTAATTCTATCAAAGTCCATCTAGTTCCATTAAACCAAAACAAGACACAAGCAATATAATCATCAAATGTACAACCAGCAGATAAAGCAATGCAGACGATAATGAATCAAAACAAAAGCAATGAATTGCATACCAGACTGTTGCAGTTAATGCATCTCTTATTCTCAGGAAGTTTAAGAAGGCCACGGATAATCCGTTCATTTTTCTCGTCCTCCTTCACTCGACTTGCCATTCTCACTTCCTATTTCATTTTAAGCAACAGTTACTGCTCAAAACATGAATTCAAATAAAGCGCAAAGTTGAACAATAACTTATCCACGATAAATTTTACTGAATTACAACGAAATCATTAACCGGAAAAAGGAAAATCATTAAACCTCCAATCCATTTCTAAGAAACCTACTTTAATAACACGGATTTTAAGTTTTACATTGATTTCATTTCCAGAAAACGATGAACTTACCTAAACTAAAAGCTTCAATAAAAAAAATCCTAAACTAGATAATTAAATCCAAATTTTCTTTTCTTAGCCAACATTTTCTCAGAAACCAAACGGACCACAACCTAACCAGACACCATCGTACTACATCGGATCTGAAAAATCCGAGTCGCCGAAGTACACTAAAACAAGTAAAAATTAATCAGACGGAACCTTGAGAAATGAATGAATAGGACTGACCTCAATTCGCTGCAGATGAAGAAGTTGCTCTTCTTCTTCTTCTTCCGCAGTCGTCTAGCTGAAGACGACGTCGTCTAAGAGATCCACCACCGGCCACGCACTTCGTATACAGAGAGAAAAGGTTGCAGATCTTTTAAGGGTAGCTATGGCCTTCGTACAGCTCAGAGTAACCAAAATCTGCTTTTCCTTCCTAAAAATGTTAGAGAGAGAGAGGGAGAGAGATGTATTGGGATTTTTTACTATGATCTCGGACACAGGGGCATTACCCTGCTCCTACGGGCCTGCCGTTTCCCTATATTGACGGTGATGGTCCACTCCGTTGAACTTAGAATGAAAGTCCGTGCTCAGGTCATACATGGCGTCTGACTGATTTAACGGTTAATTGGCAATTGCCCTCGTTTTTATATTAAATTAGGCTATTTTGATTATTATTTGGATTCCGATTCTTTTTATTTATTTATTTCCAAAATTGTTTGGATTTGGTTCCTCTTGTACTGTCTTTAAGGTGCTGCTACATCCCACGATCCACATTTGTTATACATTGTTGTACTGACTTCCAATACCAATTTAACTACATAGCACACTGAAAATGACACTGCTTTTGAAAATTGTGTATTATGTATTTATGTCACACAAGCATTTATTTATCATTATAAATACATTCTTGACCTTATCATCTTTTGCATTGTTATAATACTGGTCACTGAAACTTTTCAATATAGGATTCATTTCATTCTCAATAAATAAAAAATAGTTTTCAATCTTATCCATTGTATTTGGTCCATTGTATTTGGTTCATTGAAGTCGTTTTCTTATAACTTTTTTCTGGGTTTAGTGTTTTCTTTTTTTTAACTTTGATACAAATATACAATACAATCTAAGGGTGAGAGAAATGATACAACGGTGAGTTGAGGACAATCAACATTCATGCCATGTATTTTACGACTTCACTAATTCTACCATATAGTTATCGCATGACATACAATATTTTTCGACTCTTAAATATTGACGGATTTACATTTTTACTATATATATTTTTTTTCTTTTTAGTGTTAAATATATTTGCATATTATACGAATACTAAATACGAACCTCTTACAACATTCATACTTCCACAAACAAAAAACACATCATCTTATGAAACTTGAGTAAAGAGTCACCTATTGGACTTGGTATCTCTAATAGTGTAACATATTTTTAAAACATGACTAAGTTAAAAGGTCATATATTAATTATATTTGTATTTGAACTTTCATAATAAATCGTAGGGGCTTGTATCTCTAGTAATATAGCGAGTATTTACATTATACTTAAGACTTGAGATTGAAGTTAAGACCTCCTCTCTCTCATAGAGGGGATGTCGTTTGTTATATCAAATGGTTATTGGCATCATCTCCATTAGTTGTACTTGTATAAAACAAATAGTAAAAATAGAGTCAGTATCGAATGAGCTATAAAACTTGACTTGATTATTGGATCAATGGTTTGATATGACTAAAATTTATCAATGGACTCGACTAAGTTAGATTTAAACCAAAATTTATGAATCATATATGACTTCATAGCCAATATAAGGCACAAGCTTATATATTTATTTTAATATTATAAAAAAATATTCTCTCTATATAATATAACATGTTATCCTGTAAGATTATTAATTTGAACAATTAATCATGTAGAAATTGTTCGAATGCATGGTCTAAACTATCATAAATAGGATGCCAAATATGATAATGGAATGTTATTTTGTATTCGCTGATTTGTTATTTATATAACTTTGGTATTAGTTATAAGATTAATTTAATTGAAGTTTTTTTTTTTTTGGCCAAGAAATTTAGTTGAAGTTATTTGATAAATAATTAATAACTTACCAACTAAGTTGTGGTCTAGTGCCATTTCACTCATGGAGAGGTCCCAAGTGCAATGCCCCCTCCTCTAGATAAACAAAAAATTAATAACTTAACATTGGATAATTTGAGTACTTAAAAATAGTTGAGTTTTAAAAATAAGAAAATCTCAAGAGGTTGGGCCGGTCTCAGCTTGATTATAGGGCCAACTCAACCATTTGGGTTAGGCCTAGAGCCTAGGCTTGTTTGTTAGGTCAGAGACTGGACCTAGACTTGGGCTTGGGCTTGAGTCTTGACTTTTTTTCTGCGAATAAAAACTGAAACGGACACAAAATAAACCGCGCGAAAGAGAGAATATAATAATATATACAAGAAGGGCCCGGAATTTGGCGCGGTCGTCAATTCTTTTGGTGGCGAAGACAAAAAACCAACTTAAAAATTTTCGCGCTTTTTTAGCAAACCGTGCCTTTTACGTGCATCACAGGCTCTCGGCGATTCTTAATAAACGGTACAAAATTCAAGAAAATGAGTTCTACAAGTTAGGGTTTGCAGGAGACTCGGAAATTAGAATTAATGGCGGTTGTGGAAGAAAAATACGAGGGCGATTCGCAAGAGGCCGTGTTGCCCTGGGCAAAGCGGAGAAGAGAAGCGAGTGAAAAATGCGACCAGGCTGACAGTGACAGAGACGTTGGTATTGGTTGCGATGGTGAATCAGACGGTCTCGGCGGATCGAGTGGTAGAGAACGATGACAGAGTATCGTACATAGACGAGCTTGAAAATCTTGGAGCTTGAGATTGAGACTGAGATTGGTGAGGACGAAGCTGCAGAGCAAGTATTTGTGAATCACAAAACAGAGGGTGGAGACTCAGCATTTTCTGGTTCCAAAGCTCAGTGAGATCCACATGCACGATGATCGATTCAGGTTCGTAACGTTTTAATTTGATGTTTAACTGAATTTGTGCGATTTTGAACAAAGATTATATATATGTTTTGTGGGTTGTTTGGATCCCGGTAAATTTTTGTCTGGACAAGAAACGCGTTAAACAAAACGTCTCAGGATTTATTTATTTATTTCATTTATTCGATGTGGGTGTACAATTGGCTGTCTAAATTCATAGACTGTGAACACTGAATATGGATTATGCTCCGTAGTGGGACTCAATTGTAGAGCAGTTTGATTTTTCTAGTTTATCGGTGTGCCGAAATTTCACCCTTCTGTCACTGCCTCACTGGGCAGTTTAACTGCTGATACTGATAGTCTCTAGAATATTATATAATGACGATGGAGGTGGACAGCATATTGCATATAATAATAATAATCATCATCAAGTGTAATTTTAAAACATAACTCCAGTCTCCGGCACATGGTATTTGGTTATGTCAAAAGGTTTTATATTAGTTATTTCAAATGTGCTTTTCTAATAAAGTCTTGGGCTAGTTAAGTGGTGGAGAGTAAGAAAGTGAGATAAGAATAGGGTTAATTACATATATATACCTCAACTATACACCACTTATATAAGATAGGTTTGTAGTTCGATCCCTTTCAATATACAAAGAAAAATCAGATCCTATCTAATTCACAAAAGGAGAAAAATCAGATTTTTCAATTTCTCTCATATAGGTGGTATGATTCATCTAGAGATAAGGGGTTTCACTATTTCAGTTCTGAATTTCTTCTTCAAAAGATATATATGTGGACTCAAATATAATATGATTAATAAATAAGTCGAATTAGTGTTAAGTTATTCGACAAAATTAACTAGATATGTTTGATATGTTTACCACATAATTATAGTAAAGATTTTTTTTTTTTTTTTGTGTGGCAAGCTAATGCCTAATGATCAGTTTGAGACTGAAAGATTATCTAACATTGGATCCAACCTCTATGAGTATTAAGGCATACTCATCCCTCTAAAGGTTCACCAAAGAATCAACGTAGATGGCTCTTGCTGTCATCACTCATCTATTATTTGCTTTAATTGTGGTCAGAAATACTAGAAGCCAGTTGATTGAAGGAGATTGCTGCTTGGCAGAACTAACCAGACCATTCTCATTGAAGCTTTATCTTTTTCGGAAATTTCCTTGAACTATAATCATGCTAAAGTTATATTAGAAAATGATTGCTTGCATGTCTACTGAACTAGAGCTTTTTGGACTCTTGCCTTCAACTATAATTATTGGCTATTGCCTTCTGGTGTTTACTCATCTTGTATTCTTATTTTTATATACCAAACAAAACAGGAAAAAGCAAGAAAAGAAAAGTAGAGTTCAAGGGGCCGGTCAAGAGCCCCATTGTATAACTATTGCTTACACTATATTTGAATTGACCCTAATTTTTTTTTTTTTTTTCATTTAAAGGCTCGTGCTTTAAACTTTATATCATAGTATCATACCCTTCCATTGCATGCGAAATTAGATCTGTTTCACATTATTGCTAAGATATTATTGTTTATCTCTAAACAATGACTCTGAAGTACTTCAGTCTTGAGTCTTGACCTCTTTGATGTGGTAGAGTCAGACTTCCATTTGCCACGTACGGAATCCTCTTCTATATTGTTAAACCTTTGCTAATTAATGAACTATAGTCGGAAAAACTCAAAGTCAGAGACCTGGAGTCATTATAAATTGTTCATTCCGTTCTTGGTTGGCTTTAGTCTTGCTTTTATACTTTAATTTATTACAGGCATATATATCTATATATACTGGTAATATCGAGACATGTGGAATACATTTAGCCCTGGATTTCTTCTCATTAGATACCATGCATTGCACAATGCATATATTTGAAATACGAGTAAAACTTTTGATAACGGGTATATATATTTATTATTTATATTTTTCTCGTCACATAATTTAACATCTAACATGTGAGAAAGAAAATAAACATATAAAATGTACATAACTGGGTTTTTTTATCTTGAAAGCTCAGCTCTGGCTCTAATTATATGTTCTGTTTCCCAATGATAGTGGGACAACACAATGAATGCCACATCATGCTTCCATGGCCATTTTTACCCACAGATTCATAATGAAATTCTGCTATGTATATATATATATATATCTTTTGTCATATCAGTGCAGTGCTTCATCACTCCATGTCCATAGGTGCACTACAGTTGGTCACCCAGCAAAACCAGCCTATCTGAGTGGTGCTGCTTCCTCTTAGTAATCCATGATAGAACACATCCCTTCTTTTTTGTCTGGGTTATACAATATAATTATTCATTTGAACCCACATGCGACTTGCCACCCAACTTTTATTTGTTGCATTGCATCAATCATGTGACCCACACGTGCCTAACATGACTTCATTGCCACTACCTTTTTCAAAATTGGTTCATTGGTCCGTTATAAAGAACCATCTCACATGGACCAACCTGTGTAGAGAATAGAACCATTCTTTTTTTTTTTTTGAACTTATTCTATCATATAATTATTAAGAAACAATTGTGAGCTCATGCGCTCCAATAATGGGAGGCCGCCTGTCCCATTTTCATTTTCATATTGAAGGCCAAGACAAAAGTGTCAACAAATTCAAGTTTTTGCAGTGTTTTTGAATTATTATTATACCATCCATCACAAGCACTCTTGGGTTACTTGAGGGGTTCTCTATTCTATGCGGATTAGGTGGCTCAATCACACACTACTGGACTCTACTACTCTTCCATTCTCATACAAAAAATATGTCAAATGACTAACATGTACTTATCTTGATGCAATGATTTTTCTGGATTAAACCAAACACATCCTTAATTAATTCAAAAAAATAACAAAATAAAGGGACCACTTGGGTAATGTTAAGTATTCGTGAGCACATTCATATCAATAAGAAAGTATTACTCAAAAAAAAAGGGAGTGGGTTGTGGAAGTTCTTGTCTTTTTGGGTCATGTCCCTTGGGTAGATGTAAAATTGTTCAGATGCTCACCAATTATTACTGCTTTTCTTTCTTTAATCTTTTGCACCTAAACGTTTCTCATGTTCATTGATCTTGAATTAAACATGAAAAAGATGCTTATCCTAATTAATCCAGCTATATATTATGTATAAATATATTCTTTTCCTATAACTTGGACGTACCTAGTAGTCATCACATGTCATAAAGTATGTTGTTGCTACTCCCTCCATTGGTCACTGTGAGCTTTTCTTTTCTTCCTTCCTACACCTGTTAATCATATGAAATAGGCTTCTTGAACAGCTTTTATTGCAGATTGGGTTTCTTTCTTTAGCAGAATTGTCACATGAGAGACCTCATGACTTGCACTGTACTGTTTTATCTCACATGAACTTTCTCATTTGGGCTTTCACATGACAAAATCTAGTTGGGGTTATGTTTGTGCTATAATAAGTGGTTAGAGTTAAAAGTACTGCTTTTCTGGGTTCCTGGATCCCCTTCTAAATTTTTGACCAGCTGAGGTATATAAACTATAAATCATTGGGTCTTGTTCCCCTTCCTCCTTCATAGGCTTCATTGGGTTTTGTTCAACTTTTGGCTTCCCCAATGAAAATTTGACCTTTAGCTCTTCTCTCTCTCTCTTTCTCTCTCCAGTCCCCACCCTATTATATTCTTATGTCCACACTAGTTTGCCTTGGATTTACAACACTCAGACTCAGGCAGTTGGTTGGTTAAGTGGGAAGGACAGATCGGGTGTCCAGATTTCTTATGTGGGGAAATTCTGTTTCACTTTAGATTTGTTTCTTTGGCTAAGAACTCTTGTGGTTGAAAATGGGGAAGCTTAGTCTTGGCAGGGTGCTAGACTCTTTTTGTCTTTCTCCTGGCTCAAGTTCTTGTTTCTGCATGAACTCTATGGAGAAAAAGCAAGACGAGTTTGAGAGAAGTCCATTGATAACTGGTGAAAAAGATCAATTTCTAAGACTGAAGGATGTTGTTGCTGGGAAACAGACATTGGCGTTTCAATTGAAGCCCAAGGTGACTATCTCTCTCTCTACTCTGTAGTACTCTTTCTTTTCATTATATGAGTGTAGTTGATTAATTTCTGTTGGTGAATTATATTATGCAGATGGTAATGCTAAGGGTCTCCATGCACTGCAATGGCTGTGCCAAAAAAGTTGAGAAACATATCTCAAAGATGGAAGGTATGTCAAAAATCAATGGCCCTTCTTCCATTGACCACAACATACTCTTTTATATATGCATTATCTTAATTATAGTTCTTTGGCAAACATACAAGTTTCAATAAACCAAATCCTCTGATGTTCATAATCATAGCTATAAAGTTGTATCTGCCTATCTGGGCCTCTGTTATTTAAAGATCGATGATCATTTTCCTTAAAATTATTCTCTCTTTCTGTGTTTCAAATGAATGAAACAGGAGTGACATCATACAAAGTAGACTTGGAAAGCAAGATGGTGGTTGTGATTGGAGACATTCTTCCTTTTGAAGTGCTGCAGAGTGTCTCTAAGGTTAAAAATGCAGAGATTTGGAGCTCCCCATGCTGATCATCATCAGATCATCAACAATATATTTCTTGCAGTAATCAAGCTACATGCACTGCCTAAGTGCATAAGAAGGAAAAGAAAGAAAATTAAAGAGGAAAATACTTTGTATTATTATCCATTGTCATCATGTACACTGTATGATACACACGTTTAAGTTCCCATTCTGTTTCCTTGTGCAGAGAGGGAAAGAATATTCCGGCATCCTGCAATTTTCAGGCTTCTATTTAGTCCAGATGCAAGCTCTGCTCTTGTCAATCGTTTGGCAGCTTTATTAATTGTAAACGAACTTGTATTTTCCAGTTTCAAAGGGGCTCAAGGTGGTCGGGGCCACTTTCTGTCTCTCAAAAGTCATGTATAAAAATAAACTAAATATTCATCTTTTTAGTTAAATATTAGGGTTAATTTCAGTTCAGTACCTTAAGTTTGCTTCAAATTTCAATTTAGTATCTTATGTTTAAAATTTTGCAATGTCATAATTCATCTTTCCAATTTGTTGCAATAACATACCTCCCTCAGTATGGCTCTCTTAAATGCTGATGTGACACTTACATGACACTCTCACAATGATGACTGAATGTCACGTGCTCTGATAACAGGTCACGTCATGCTACATGGCATAAAAATAATTAAAAATCTAAAAACATGGCACGTAATTATTAATTTTTTTTTCTTTTAATTTTTAGATTTTAAATTATTTTTTATGTCATATGGTATAATGTGTCATGTTGTTAGATCACGTGGTATTCAGTTAGCATTGTGGGTGTGCCACGTAAGTTCCACATCAGCATTGAAGAGATCTTTTAACAGTCATATTGACGGAGGTATGACATTGCAACAAATTGGAAAGATGAGGTATGACATTGCAATATTTTAAAATGAGGTACTAAATTAAAATTTGAAGCAAACTTGAGGTACTGAAATGAAATTAACCCTAAATATTATTATTCAATTTAAAAAAAAAAGTTGGACAAATAAAGGAGGTGCAAAAATTTGATTCAAGCTAATTCACTTTTTTTTTTTTTTTTGCCATCAAGCAAATTCGCTTTTGGTCTCTCTAGTTTGGCCAAGTTTTACTCCTATTTTTATATTTTTCAATTATTTTGATTTTTATCATATATTTTACAAAATGTTGTACTTTAAGGACATGTTAGTACTTTTGCCCATTAAGTCATGAAATTAGTTGTGATTTTAGTCATTTATTTTACAATTTGTTGCGATTTTGATTATGTATTTTACAAATTGTTTAATAGATAGAATGTATACTTAAATTACAGCGATTTGTAAATATAAAACTAATTTTAAAATATTTAAAAGTAAATGGATGAGAGTGAAACTTGATCCAAATTTCATGGATCAAACATGAAATTTAATTTTCACTTTTAAGTAGGTGAAGGCTTACCAAAATTCTCTTTTGGGCCTCAATTTAAAAGCCCACTAATTCCAGCCCATTTTAAATGATACTTGAGCAAACAAAAGACTTTTTTTTTTTTTTTTAATCAAAGCAAACAAAAGACTTTACATTGATTAAAGATCTAAAATTTTGATTTGTTTGTCCACTTTTAAGTAGCTTTTTTGTTATTGGTATTTGTCACTTAGTGTCACTAAAACAGTTATATCTAAGCGATAATGACAAAAAGAAAATTGGATTGAAATTTAATGTTTTCTATTAGACGTATCAAATTTTTGTGTTAGTGTATTTACAGTATAAGTTAAGTTTTTCTAGATGAAAGTGTATAAGTTGAATTATAAATAAGGAAATAAGATTTTCAAGGATTTGATGCCTACAAAAGTTTATCACTTTAAACAAAAAGTTACAAATTTATAAAAATCTAAATAAAATACACCAGGAGGTCCAGGACTAGGTCATTTGGCATAAAAGTCTCCGCAGAAGTCAAAATTAAAATTATAATAATTTGGGAAGAAGAATTTTCAATTATGATAGCCGCGGATGCACGACGCGCGCATAAATTAAAACCACCGCTAAAACAGTTGAGATAAAAACGAAGCGAACCTTCTCAGTTCTCAAACGTTCCCAAAATTTAGAAAAGAAGAGAGAAAAAAACACCATGACGAAATATCTCTCTTTCTTCTCTCTCCTCCTCCTCCTTCCCCTCTCCTCCCAAAACGCGGACCCCAAAACCCCAAACCCGAACCCAAGCCCATCTTTAGCCCACACCGAGCTGACCAACTACGGCTTCCCAATTGGGCTTCTACCTTCCTCAATCAAGAACTACACGCTGAACCGGACCTCCGGTGACTTTGCCGTCGACCTCGGCGGCGATTGCAAGATTACGCTCCCTCCCGATAACTACTTGGCCACCTACTCGAAGAAAGTCACCGGCAAAATCGTGCAGGGTCGGATCGCCGAGATCAATGGTATCAGCGTCCGAGCCTTCTTCAAGTGGTGGTCGATTACTGGGATTAGGTCTAGCGGCGACAACTTGGTGTTCGAGGTCGGCATGGTCACCGCCAAGTACCCCTCCAAGAACTTCGATGAGAGCCCTGCTTGCGAGGGTCGCCATTCCGCTTCTTAACAGGTTTGAATGGCAGTTAGGGTTTTGATTTTTATATGCGTGGATTGCGATTGAGGTGTCAGCTGGAATACTTTTGTTTTGTGGTTGTTAAAGCTTGAAAGCAATGTTTCAGATTGTCCATGAATTTAAGTTCTTTTTTACTTGCTTTAAACTAAAGGAATCGAATTTATGCTATTTCTTTATTAGGATCCTCTTTAGCTCGAATAGTTGCTGAATCAAATCCAAAATCGGATTCTTCTGAAAAATTCGGACATTTTGCACCCAAATTGTCAAACTAATAAAGTGCTAAAAGCCGCAGAACTTGTGGCAATGCTTGAGGGCCGCACTTTTTGAAAGTTTTTGCTATGAGTTTTAATGCTTGGTTCGGCTGGTATCTAATGTTGGTGATTTTTAAACCCTAGAGCAATCAATTTGTTTGGTTATCAGTTTTAGAACACTGAAAATTATGTTGAATATGCTTAGGAGGAGAAAGTGGAGATACTTTTCAGATTTTGCAATTAGTGGGATTCTAGTATTTGAGCACTTTGCTTTCTGTTGAAAGAATTGGATGTGAAGTCATTAGCTCTCAATCTATGGTCATTTGAGTTTATTTGGATTTAGCTTTCTGGTGAGTTTGGAAAAACTATTGCTGTCAGGATGTGCAAATGGTTAGTGGAAATACCTTGGTTTAAGCTTTAAGGACCTTACGAACAAGTATGCCCGTGAATTTCATGACCAACACAAGCAATGAACATAAATATGTGGCTACTTACTAGGGGAAGAAAAGTATTTTTAGATAAAAAAAATAGTAGCAACAAGAAGAATGTACTAGATCTATCATTTACTGTTGCAAAGATGAACATCAAGGTCATTGGTAGGGACAGCTTATGTTCTTCTCTCTGGTTGGTTGTACTTTTGGTCTGGTCTTATACAAAAGGTTTGAAGGGTTGTTTGCAAATTTTCGTAACTGTGGGGCCGAGATTCTGGTTGGTTGGACGGTTGTAGCTGAATGCAAACTGCGAATGTGCATGCTGCCTTGTTGTTATAGGCTAGGCAACCTTTCTTGTCATATTAATAGACCTGGAAGTCAGATTCATATGAACAGAGAACATCATGCTGATCTTTGGAATCTTTGCTTGGCCTTGTGAGGTGTAAGTCAGTTCCTGTTTATGTTTGAACTAAGAACCGGTATAAAAGAAGATTTGTACCAAAATGCTAATTGCTGGAGATCTTTTGATTGGACATATATGAGATATTGTGCACCAATTTGTTTGGTTTGCTTTGCCTTAAAGCTAGCTTCTTTATACTGATTCTGATTCTAATGATTTGCTTTTAACTATTAAGCAGTTTGTCTCCATATATTGGATCAAATCCTTAAAATTGATTCTCAACTTTGTGGAATGATTAACTAGTTGACTTCATAAATGGTGAACGCAAATACTCACTTTAGCATGTTTCACATTTTTAAATAAAAATTGATTCTCAACTGTGTGGAATAATTAACTAGTTGACTTCATAAATGGTGAACGCAAATACTCACTTTAGCATGTTTCACATTTTTAAATAAATTAATTTCAAACTTTTTATTGGTTGTTATTCCCACTTTGCAGAATTGCAGGGTCTCTGGTGGGGTGATGTCCAGTTGTCTACTCCAGCACTGATGCTACTTAAGCAAATCAAATTAGGTATAAGACATTTGTATGATCCGAACTAAGGGCAATAACTGTGATCCTTCTATCTAGTTATGCATATATGCCACGCCTGCAGTGTTCTTACTTTCTGGTGATTAAGAATTGTAAGATGGTAATTAGTTCTTTTATATTGAAGCCGTGTGAAATATTCATTTATTTTTTATGACATTAATTTGACTGTCGAATTATTTGTTTCTTGCCTTATGGGTGGAGGTTTGCGTTTGGTTCTTATATAATTATGTAACGATTATTATTTTTCTTTAGAACTTGGTATGTATATGTATTTTTTGCTTGGACTTAATCATGTACCTTGAAAATGATGAAGCAGCCCAAATTGATTGAGTGGGGAAGATCTTAGGTCACATTATATTAAAGTTGGGTAGTTGATACCCATAAATAGCTCCTCCTTTTGGTTTGGTTTATTACATGCATAATGCATTCATACTCTTCACTAAAGGCAATTGTCCTTGTCTGACACACAATAGTTACAAACTTTTTCATTATTTTTGATATGTTTCAACCACATGCAGCCATTGTAGCAGAAGCAAAGCACCTATTTGTTTTTGGGATTTAAGGTGGTTGGAGAAATGAATACTGGGCCAGCCTTTACATGGATTATGTAACATTTTCTTTCGGTGACGTAGGGATCACTTGGGGTTTCTAAAGGCCGTGAAAATGACCTCTGGGCCATTCCAAGGCCAATTCAATTCAATTCAATTCAATTCAATTCGGTCCCTACTGCAAGTAAATGTCTCTTGGTGTTGGTAGAATGGTAGCAGGTTAGCCGGCGTTTATTGTGCAGATGCTTGCGTGCTTGCTGATACAAGTGAATATGCAATTATGCCATGTATGGTGCCGTGTTAATAATAATGGCTTGTCTTTTCATGCCATTGCTTTGTGAGCCATGCCATTGGATATTGGATAATGTCCACCATATGCAAATGGCAATGCACACACAAGTTGACATTTTCCCTTAACATTTTCATTGTTTTCCTTTTCTTTTGCCACATTTTCTTGAAATCCAAACAATGGAGAGCATTAAAAAAGTCCAAATTCTTGTCTAATACACTAAATTTCGTAACTTATAAAGATGGGTACATGCCATGAACAAAACTACAAAAGGAGGCTTATGAAATCCTTGTCCATTTTTGTACCACCACCAGCCCCATGACCCTGACCTCAATCAAAGAAAGACTTGTCATCTCAATTACCCACCAATGAAGCTACAAAGACGGTTGTGCAGCAGTTGCTGTGTACACTCACAAAAGCACCAAGATTAAAAAGTCCGAATGAGTCATAAAAAGTACCAAACTATGTTTGACGTGTATCTTTGGCTGACCATTTCTTTCCCTAACTTTGAAGATTCTTTGGACACGTGTTAAACCCTCTGATTTTGGTACAAAACCATGACCCTTGACTTAATTAATTTCCTTAATCATGATTGATTCTTAATAAAGTCGTGGGTCAATTTAGGGACCGGATCCCCAGTCAAAGGCTCCAAGCAAATTGAGTTCCCACGAGAATTTGATCTGGCGGTCCAGATTCGATCATCACGGATCAAATACGCGTAGTCTAATGCTGAATGACATGGACTCAAAATACACATTTATTTCCAGCGTACCTTTGATATCCAAAATAATAAAAAAATTTAGGAAAATCAAATAAACATGGATAATTAACTCTCACGCGCCTTTAAAGCACATACAAACACACCGACTAATCACATCGCAAAGCAGTGCATCTTGTACTTTTTCTGCGCGGCAGAACCAACCCCGCACTCGAACTGGTCCCGCATCCCTCACGCGCTTCGTTCGCGCGTGAGTTTCCCCTCCAGCGCTCTTCTCCAAACGTGAACGACTCGTACAAGCTTCTCTCTCACAAACCAACTAACAAAACAACGAAGCCTCTCTCCCTTTCTCTCTCTGTCTGATTCTTGCTCTGCGAGAGCAAATTCTTCGGCTTCGGAGCACCGAAACCCTAGGGTTCGTCCCCATTCTTCGCAGGTGCGTCTCTCAGAATCTTCGTCGTGGTTTTCCTTCTTCCTTTTTTTTTTTT
>QANW01001678.1:0-31313 GCA_003254865.1 Dryas drummondii
CGCCTGGCCTGATCTCGTGGTGGCCACGTTGATGGCGGTGCTGGGTTTGTCGGGTGGCTTCCAGATCATGCGACAAGCGCGCGCCGAACTGCGATCCGGTTTTACGCCTGCACCTTCCAATTACAGGCAGCCGTTACATGGCAATCGGTAAACTGCTAAAGCGGAGGCCGATGCACCGGCTCTCCGCCTTGTTCCTCTGTCTCATGCTCATGCTGTCGCTTGGGTTGGGATCGGTCGCGCATGCGACCGAAGGCGTGAGATGCGTCGATCCTACCGCCGCCAGTTCGGTCGAACATAGCGTCGGTGACGGGGACCAAGTCCCGGCCGATGCCGACAAGTCCTACCCGCACCATCATGGTGGTTGTCACGGCCATCATATCGGCGTGCCCTTCGACGCCGGTCTTGTCGCTTCCGTAAGCGAGCTGCCGTTGGCGCCCGTCGCGTGGAACAACGACCCGATGGCACCGGTGCCTTCGGACCCGGCCCTGCGACCACCCCAAGCCTGACGAACGCCTAATCCGCCGGGAGCTTCCCGCGCGGCACCTCAGGTTCGTCAGGAGTTCGTCACCATGTCCCGATTCATCGCGGCCTTATTGGCCGTGGCGTCGTGCGCGTCGATCGCGCACGCGCAATCTTCCGAGCCGGCATCGACCAGTCCCCCGCTTACGCTGGAGCGCGCGCTGGCGCTTGCCGGCGCAACCGCGCCCAGTCTGGAGGCCGCTACAGCTGGGGTGCGGGCGGCCGAGGAGGGACGTACCGTCGCCGGCTACCGGCCCAACCCGTCGATTGTCGCCGAAACCGAGAACATCGCTGGCAGCGGTCAGTATCGCGGTCTCCGCAGTGCGGAGACGACCGCCGGCTTGGCGCTCCCGATCGAGTTGGGCGGCAAAAGGTCGGCGCGGATCGCGGTCGCCGACGCGATCGGCAACCGGGCGCGCATCGGTACGGTGCTGGCCGAGGCCGATCTGCGGCTTGCCGTCACGCAGCTCTACATCCAGGCAGCATCGGCCGAGCGTCGTTTCGTCACAGCGCGCGAACAGGCCGGCATCGCCCGTGAGGCGCTGCGCGCAGCCGGGGTCCGTGTGCAGGCGGGACGTGCGTCACCGCTCGAACAGCAGCGTGCCGACGTGCTGCGCATCAACGCAGAGACGGCCGTGGAACGTGCCCAGCGGCTTGCCGAGGTGGCGCGGGACAATCTCGCGCGCCGGATCGGCCAGCCCGTGACCGCGTCCCTGGACCTCGCATGGTATGATCGTGTCGAGGGCTTCGGACCGGTAAGGCCGATCGAACCCGCCGGTACGCTCGCCCTGGCCGCGGCCCGTGCCGACGCAACGACGGCCGAAGCACAGGTGCGGCTCGCTCGCTCTCAGCGCGTTCCGGACGTAACGCTGAGCGCCAGCGCACGACGGCTCGAAGCGACCAACGACGTTGCCGCGGTATTCGGGGTTTCCATCCCCTTCCTCGTCTTCAACAACGGCAAGGCAGCCGTGGCCCAGGCCCGCGCGCAGAGCGATCAGGCGCAGGCCCTGCGGCGTGCCGCCGAGCTGGACGTGGCGCAGGACATCGCGAACGCTCAAGCTGAGGTGGCCAATGCCGCCACGTCCGCACGCAATGCGAGCGGTCCGGTGCTGGCGTCGGCTGCCGAGGCGGCTCGCATTGCCCGGATCGGCTACCGCGAGGGCAAGTTCGGCCAGCTCGACTTGCTCGATGCCGAGCGGACCCTGTCCGAGACGCGCACCTCCGCGATCGACGCGCTCGCCACCTACCACGACGCAAAGGCACGCCTGGAACGGCTCGTTGTCGCCGCGCCCTCTCCCGAGGAAACCAATCAATGACGAAGATCATCATGCGGGCGCTGGCGCCCGTGACCCTGGCTCTCATTCTTGCCGCATGCGGTGGAGCCGGCAGTAGCGGTGAAGCCGGTGAGAAGGCCGGAGCCGAAAAGACGGAAGGTGCCGAGGCCAGTGAGACCAAGGAAGGCCCCAAGGATGTCGTCACCCTATCCGCGCAGCAGATTGCGGACGCCGGCATCGAGGTCACGCGGCCGACGGTCGGCGGAGTGGCAGGCGCGATCGAGCTTTCGGCGACGATCGAAGGCGATCCGCAAGGCGTGCAGGTCGTATCCGCATCTTTGGGCGGGCGGCTCGTCTCGTTGACCCGCAATCTCGGCCAGTCCGTCAGTCGCGGCGATCCCCTCGCAATCATCGAGAGCCGCGAAGCGGCGTCCCTCAAAGCCGAAGTGGAAGCCGCTCGCGCGCGTGCCGCCCTCGCGCAATCGAACCTTCGTCGGGAGCAGCGCTTGTTCGCCGAGCGCGTCTCGCCGGAACAGGATCTCGTAGCGGCGCGGACCGCCGCTACGGAAGCCAGCATCGCGCTTCGCCTGGCGCAGCAGCAATTGTCTGCGACCGGTAGCGGAGGCGGCGCGCTCAACCGCATCGCAGTTCGCTCGCCGATCGCTGGTCAGGTCATCGCTCGCTCGGCCACGCTGGGTCAGTCAGTCGCAGCGGACGCAGAGCTTTTCCGGGTCGCCAACCTTTCCAAGGTGACGGTCGCGACCTCGCTCGTGCCTAGCGATGCGGGCCGGGTGAAGCCCGGCGCGCGCGTCGAGGTGACAGCGGCGGGGCGCCGTCAGGAGGGGCGCGTCACGTTCGTTTCGCCCATCCTGGATGAGACGACGCGCTTGGTGCCGGTGATTGTCACGCTCGACAATGCCGGCAGCACATGGCGCATCGGCGAGACGGTCAACGTCTCGATCCTGGTGCCGGCCAGCGGGGATCGCACCGTCGCCGTGCCATCGGCCGCAGTACAGATGATCGAGGACCGGTCGTTCGTCTTCGTACGGACCCCGACGGGTTTCCGAGCAACGCCGGTGACATTGGGGCGCACCAACGGTGGCCAGGTCGTCGTCACGTCCGGACTCACGGGCTCGGAGCGGATCGCTTCCACCAACAGCTTCACGCTGAAGGCCGAACTCGGCAAGGGCGAAGGCGGGGACGAGGACTGAGCCATGATCGGTCGCATCGTCACCCTCTCCGTCGAGAAGCGTTGGCTGGTCCTGCTTCTCACCGTCGCCGCTGCGCTGCTCGGGATCGGCGCGCTGCGCCAGCTCCCGATCGACGCCGTTCCCGACATCACCAACAACCAAGTGCAGATCAACGTCGTTGCTCCTGCCCTGTCCCCCGATCAGATCGAGAAGCAGGTCGCGTTCACGGTCGAAACCGCGCTCGCCGGCATTCCCGGCCTTGAATATACCCGTTCGCTCAGCCGCAACGGCTTCGCCCAGGTCACCGCCGTCTTCACCGAAAAGACCGATATCTACTTCGCCCGTCAGCAGGTGGCAGAGCGGCTACGGACCGCGGAGGAAGACCTTCCCGAGGGCGTGAACCCGGAGATGGGGCCGATCGCGACCGGGCTTGGCGACATCTTCATGTGGACGGTCGAGTACCGCGAGCTGGATCAGGTTCGCCATCGCAACGGCGAGCCTGGGCTGCAACGAGACGGCAGCTACATCACGCCTGAAGGCGATCACCTCGTCAGCGAAGCCGACAAGGCAACCTACCTGCGTACGGTCCAGGACTGGATCGTCACGCCTCAGCTCAAAAGCACGGAAGGACTGGCGGGGGTCGACTCCCTTGGCGGCTACACCAAGGAATACCTCGTTGTTCCCGACGTGCAGCGCATGGCCGCCATGCGGCTGACGCTGCAGGACCTCACCACGGCGCTGGAGCGCAACAACACCAGCGCCGGCGCCGGGGTCGTCAATCGCAACGGCGAAGGACTGGCCGTCCGATCCGATGGGCGCGTGCGCAATGCCGACGAGCTTGCCCGCACTGTCGTCGCCACCCGGGAGGGTGTGCCGATCCTGCTCAACCAGATCGCGACCATTCGAACGGGCCAGGCACTCCGCATGGGCTCGGCGTCCGAGAACGGCCACGAAGTGGTAGTGGGGACCGCCGTCATGCGGATTGGCGAGAATAGCCGCACAGTTTCGACGGGGGTGGGCGAACGGCTGACGCAGATCGGGCGCTCGTTGCCCGTCGATGTGGTCGTGAAGCCTGTGATGAACCGGACCGAGCTGGTAAACTCCACCATATCGACGGTCGCCCGCAATCTCGCCGAAGGCGCGCTGCTGGTCATCGTCGTCCTGTTCGCCCTGCTCGGCAACTTCCGCGCGGCGCTGATCGCGGCCCTCGTCATCCCCATCACGATGCTGCTCACCAGCATCGGCATGTTGGAAGCCGGCGTCTCGGCCAATCTGATGAGCCTCGGCGCCCTCGACTTCGGCCTGATCGTCGATGGTGCAGTCATCATCGTCGAGAATGCATTGCGGCGCCTCGCCGAAGCCCAGCATGGCCGGAACGGCGAGCTGACGTTGGAACAGCGGCTCGGGTTGGTCGCGGCGTCAGCCCGCGAGATGATCCGGCCGTCCGTCTACGGGCAGGCAATCATCATCCTCGTCTACGCGCCCTTGCTCACCTTCACCGGCGTTGAGGGCAAGATGTTCGAGCCGATGGCGCTCACTGTCATCATCGCGCTCGTGTTCGCGTTCATACTGTCGCTGACCTTCGTGCCGGCGGCGATCGCCATCTGGCTCAGCAAGCGCGTGGAGGAGAAGGAAAGCCGGGCCATCGCATTCCTTCGGAAGCGCTACGAACCAGGGCTCGATGCGGCGATGCGTCGACCCACGCTCACGGTCGGCGTTGCGATCGGCGCACTGGCGCTTGCCGGCGTGGCCTTCACCACGCTGGGACAGGAATTTTTGCCACAGCTCGATGAGGGCAACATCCTCGTGCAGGCCGTGCGCATCCCCGGCACGTCGGTCGATCAGAGCCAGGCCATGCAGTTCCAGGTCGAGAAGGCATTGGCCAAGGCGCCGGAGGTCCGCTTCGCATTCTCGCGCACGGGCACGTCCGAGATCGCGTCGGATCCGATGCCGCCGAACGCCACGGACACCTTCGTCATCCTGAAACCGAAGGCGGAATGGCCGGACCCCGGCCTCTCCAAGGAAGAGCTGGTGGAGCGCCTGGAGAAGCGTCTCTCCACCCTCCCCGGAAACGCGTACGAGATCACCCAGCCCATCCAGATGCGGTTCAATGAGCTGATAGCGGGCGTGCGTGGCGACATCGCGATCAAGGTGTTCGGCGACGACTTCGGCGAGATGAATGTGACCGCCGATCGGATCGCCGACATCCTTCGCCGGACTCGAGGTGCCGCAGACGTGCGGGTCGAGCAGACCGAAGGCCTGCCGATTCTCGACATCCGGCCGAACCGCACCGCCATGTCGCGGGTCGGAGTAACCGCGGGCGACGTGCAGGATACGGTCGCCGCAGCCATCGGCGGGCGACAGGCCGGCGTGATCTTCGAAGGGGATCGTCGCTTCCCCGTCGTGATCCGGATGGCGGAAAGCGCACGATCGGACCTGACGGCCGTCGCCCAAGTGCCGGTGCCGACTGCCGCTGGCGGCTTCGTACCGCTTTCGACCGTGGCCGATATCGCCGTTGTCGATGGTCCCAACCAGATCAGCCGCGAGAACGGCAAGCGGCGTGTGGTGGTGCAGGCCAACGTGCGCGATCGCGACGTCGCTGGCGTGGTGGCTGACGCCCGGGCAGCCATCGATGCTGAAGTGAAGCTACCGGCAGGGACGTACCTCGAATGGGGTGGTCAGTTCGAGAACCTCGCATCTGCCCGTGACCGGCTCAGCATCGTCGTCCCGATCTGCTTCGTCGTCATCATGTTCCTGCTCTACGGCGCGCTCGGCTCCGTCAGGGACGCGCTGATCGTGTTCACAGGCGTTCCGCTGGCGTTGGTGGGAGGCATCCTTGCCTTGGTGCTTAGAGGCATGCCGTTCTCCATTTCCGCGGCTGTCGGCTTCATCGCGCTATCCGGCATCGCGGTTCTCAACGGGTTGGTCATGGTGTCATCCATTCACGACCTGATGCGGGACGGCATGGACCGCACGCTTGCAGCCCATCGCGGCGCGCTGGTCCGGCTCAGGCCTGTCGCGATGACCGCCCTCGTGGCCTCGCTCGGTTTCGTACCGATGGCGTTGGGGCACGGCGCAGGAGCGGAGGTGCAAAAGCCGCTGGCGACCGTCGTCATCGGAGGCCTGATCTCCGCGACACTGCTCACCTTGTTTGTGCTGCCGACGCTCTATGCCCGTTTTGGTAGCCGTGAGCTGCCAAGGCCGGCCAAGCAGGCAGGCCCCGTTGCCGAGGAGGTGCCGGCATGAGCGAAGAGAGCTTCGATCTCGACACGGCCGAGAAGCGCCGGACGCTCTGGATAGTCCTGCTGCTCAACCTAGGGTTGGCGGCAGGCTTCGGCGTGTCCGGAGTGGCGGCGGATTCAAGCGCTCTGATCGCGAACGGGCTCGACAACGCCTCCGATGGGATCGTCTATATCATCAGCTTGTTCGCGCTCTCGCGCTCACAGGCCTGGAAACGAGGGGCGGCACTGACATCGGGCGTGTTGCTGCTGCTCTTTGCCGCCGGTGTGCTGCTCGATGCCGGGCGGCGCTACTTATCCGGAAGCGAACCGCTCGGCCCCACGATGATCGGGATGGCGATCGTCGCCGCACTCGTGAACGGTCTCTGCTTGTGGCTGCTGAAGCGGTTGCGCGAGCCCGATGTGAACATGCGGGCGGCGACGACCTTCAGCCTCAACGACTTCGTGTCTAACGGCGGCATCATTCTGGCCGGCGTGATTGTCCTTTGGACTGGCCAGAACTGGCCGGACCTCGTCGTCGGCGTTGCTGTCGCCGCTATTGCGGTGAAAGGCGGCCTCGAAATCCTGCGTGATGCTCGCTCCGACGCGGACACAGAAGGAAAAGACCAATGAGCGCAGGCCACGACCACGGCGGACACGCCCACGACCACACTGCCGGGGCGAACGCCAAGATGCTGAGCTGGGCGCTGGCGCTCACGACCGCATACCTCGTCGCCGAGGTAATCGGCGCTTTTGTCTTCAACAGCCTCGCGCTTCTCTCCGACGCAGCGCACATGCTCACCGACGTGGCAGCGCTGGTGATCGCACTGCTCGCGATCCGGCTTGGGCAAAAGCCCGCCGATGACAAGCGGACGTTCGGCTATAAACGGTTTGAGATTCTGGCTGCCGCCTTCAATGCGCTGCTGCTGTTCGGCGTAGCGATCTACGTGCTGGTGGAGGCGGTGCAGCGGTTCCGCCAGCCTGAGGCGGTTCAGTCGACGGGCATGATGATCGTCGCCGTGATCGGCCTCGTCGTGAACCTCATTTCGATGAAGCTGCTCACGTCCGGCAAGGACGCGAGCATGAACGTCAAGGGCGCCTACCTTGAGGTTTGGGCCGACATGATCGGCTCCGTCGGCGTGATCGCGGGTGCGCTCGCAATACGGTTCACCGGATGGACTTGGGTCGATCCGGTTGTGGCAGTTGGGATCGGCCTATGGGTGCTGCCCCGGACGTGGGTGCTGCTTCGGGACACCACGAACGTGTTGTTGGAAGGTGTGCCGGGGGGGATCAAGCTGCCGGAACTGCGTGCGAGCATCGCCGGTGTACCCGGTGTTGCCGGCGTTCACGACCTCCATGTCTGGTCGATGGCGTCGGACGATATCAACTGCACGGCGCACGTGACGCTGGTCGATGGCGCCGGTGCCGACGCGGTCAGGAAGGCCGTTGCGGACACGCTCGATAGCCGGTTCGGGATCGAGCATTGTACGATCCAGACCGAAGCAGCGGCCGAACCTTGCGAGGACACTGGGCACCTGCACCCGTGAGCCCGCGGTGACGACAAGAAAGCGATGGCGCTGGACGGAGGAAGCGGATGCAGAGCTTCGCCAGCGGATCGCCGCGAGACAGCCATTGGCAACGATTGCCAGAGAAATGGGAAGAAAGATGGATGGCGTTCGCGGCAGGGCGGCATCGCTACGGGTCGCGCTCCCGTCTCCTGCGCGGCCTTGGCGTGAAACAGTGAAGCGTGGTTCTAAACCGAAGTCGGTAAAAACTCCGCCGACCGGCAACGAATGAGGCCAGGTAGTTGAGGGCCAAACCGGCATCCCGCGTATTATTCTACGGGCGGGGGCTTAGCGGAGATGACCGATGCACCACCAGATGAGCGCAGAGATACAGGCATGCATGGACGCCTGCCACCATTGCCATATCACCTGCCTGTCGATGACGACCCAACATTGCCTTCAGGTAGGCGGCGCGCACGCAGCGCCCGACCATATCAAGATCATGCTGGATTGCGCGCAGGTTTGCGCCACCTCGCTCGACTTCATGGCACGCGGCTCCGACCAGCATAAGCTCGTGTGCGGCATCTGCGCTCAGATCTGCCGGGTCTGCGCGGCGAGCTGCAAAGTGCTCGACGGCATGGACGACTGCGTTGCCGCCTGCGAGCGGTGCGCCGAAGAATGCGAGAAGATGGCCGCCTGAGCGGCGAGGCGGGCGGCGTTCGCCCGCCCGCCCCTTACATCGCCGAAGCGGGCGGTTCGAGTGTCCCCAGCCATGCGACGAGCGCAAGGATCGTCACTGCGCAGCTCGCCTCAACCGCGAGGCTGCGCCGTAAGGCGCCGAGTGCGCCGCGATGATCGGTCACGGCGATCGACCGCTCGAACGCCGGCGTGAGACGAAATCGGTTGAGCGACGCGAGCGCGAGCATCACGACGAAGAGCGCGAGCTTCGCGATCAGAAGCTGGCCGTAGACCGTAGCGGCGAGGTTCGGCAGATTGGCAAGGCCGACCAGCAACCAGGCATTGACGATCCCGGTGACGGCGATCGTGCCGACCATTATCGTGCCCACCAAGCCAAACCCGTGCAGGGCGCGGTGCGTGAGCGCCAGATGGGCGGCGTCGACGCGGCGGACCGGCCGGGCGACGAGAAGCCCAAGCCCAAGCAGCGCTCCCGCCCACGCTCCGCCGGCAAGCAGGTGGAGAATGTCGGCGCCAAGATGTACCCAGCCAATGGTGCCCTCGTCCATCGCGCCGTGCCCCGTCCAGGCAAGTGTTGCGAGCGCCACGGCCGCGGCGAACGCCACCAAGCCGAGCAACACCGGGCGACCGGCTGCAACGAGAGCCGCGATCGAGGCCACCCAAAGCGCAGCCACCCGCGCTTCCCACGCGGTGCCCGTCGCAGACCCGGAGAGGAGCATCCCGATCGCCTCCTGATCGACCGGCCAAGGCGGCGCCCCGGCCATCGCCGCGGCGAGCAGCGCGAGGGCGATCCCGGAGAAAAGGAGGGCGAGTAGGCCGCTTCCGACGAGCCAGGGGCGCAGAGCAATCGCGTCGGCGCGCTCGCCGGCCTTGAGGCCATAAAGGCTGAAAGCCGACAGGCCGAACAGTCCGCTTAGCGTCACATAGAGCGCGAAGCGGACCGCGATCAGCGGCCAGTCGGTGTCCACTTTTACTTTACCGCGAACGCGAAGTTGCCAGCGACGCGGTGGGTGTCGGCCGAGACGACATGCCATGCGACGCTGTAGCGGCCCGGTGCGAGTGGTGCCTTCGGCGTGACAACGAGGGTGCGCCCATCATCAGCAACCCCGGCCGCAGCCGCGACCTTCATCGGCGGGTGTGCGCTACCGCCATGCGCGGTCATCATCAGGTCCGCGCCTGAGAACTTCGGCACCAGCTTCTCGCTGAACCGAAGCGCGAGACGTGCGGGTTTGGCAACGGTCGCGTTCGGCGCGGGTGAAGCCGACAGGAGCTTGGGGTGAGCTTGGGCAGTGCTGGCAAGCCCGAGAATGGCAAGAGCGGCAGGGACGAGGGCGCGACGCATGAGGTTACTCCGTGATGTTCTGTCCATTCTACGCGGCACAGTCGCGCACCCCTCACGCGACCGATGAGGGATGATGGGCAGCGCTGCGTAACCAGTGTTAGAGGGGCGGAGTGGAAAACATGGACGATCTGGACAGAGCGTTGTCGAGATTGGCGGGAGCACCTGTTCCGGCCGCGTTGGACGACGTCGAAGCACGTGTTCTCGCCCGCATCGGCACCCGGCCGGTCGTGCGGCGCGCCGGGCTCGGCATCGGTGTGGTGACGGTCGCGGCATTGGCGATCGGCATAATCGGCGCCGAGTTGCCGGCGACCGCGAGCCCCGCGGTGTCGCTTGCACCGCTCGGCGGGGCCTCGCCGCTCGCACCCTCGACTTTGCTGATAGGTGAGCCGTGATCTCGGCCAAGCGTGTCCTTCTGTGTGTCGTCCTCGCCTTTCTCGCAGCGATCGGAGGCGTGTTCGTCGGACGTGCGCTGTTGCCCCATCCCAAGCAGCCGGGCACCGCGCTGCACGAGGTATTGCACCACAAGCTCGCGCTCGATGCCGATCAGCAAGCGAAGCTGAAGGTTCTGGAGGATCGGTTCGCGGTGCAACGGCGCGCTCTCGAGCTGGAGTTGCGCGCGACCAATGCCCGGCTCGCCGAGGCGATCGAGGCCGAGCACGGCAACGGCCCGCGGGTCACGGCCGCGGTCGATCAGAGCCATGCCGCGATGGGCGAGCTGCAGAAGGCCACGTTGGCGCATATCTTCGCCATGCGGCAGCTTCTGCGGACCGATCAGACCTCCCAGTTCGACGACGCGGTGGTGAAGGCGCTCACCGACGGCCAGGGGTGAGCCTCGATTGGACCACGCTGTCCGATGGCGAGCTGGCGACGCTCAGCATTGCCGGTCGGCAGGCCGCTTTTGCCGAAATCGTGCGACGCTACCAACAGCCGGTGTTCCGGCTCGCGCGGGCATGCGTCGGCGAACCCGACGAAGCGCTCGATCTGGTGCAGGAGACGTTCGTGGCCGCACACCAGGCCCTCCCGCGCTACGACGGGCAGCGCGCCATGAGAGCGTGGCTTTCGACGATCGCGATCAACAAATGTCGTGACTGGGCGCGAAAGCGCACGGTGCGCCGGTTCTTCTCCTTCGCGGCCCCCATCGATCATCGGGCTGAAGCCGTGGTGGACGATCAGGTGGCGATCGACGACGGCGCAGCCGACCGCCAGGAGCTGGACCGGGTAACAAAAGCCATTTCCGCTCTGCCCATGAATCTGAAAGAGGCTCTGGTGCTGCGCACCATCGAGGGTTTGAGCCAAGCCGAAACCGCCGACGTGCTGGGGATCAGCCAGAAGGCTGTCGAAACCCGCCTCTACCGTGCCCGCTCGCGCCTCCTAGAAAAGTTGGGCGGCGCACAAGGGATGGGCGTGCGGGACGCGTAGAAGGGGTGAGACGGGCCGATAGCGGTCCCGCCCTTCGAGGAGCTTCCATGTCGCGCGTACTCGACCGCCGCCAAGTGCTGCGCGGTGCCACCTTAGCCGGAAGCGGCCTTGCGCTGTCGGCGTACATGCCGGCGTGGGCGCAGCCGGTGTCCGCGGGCATTGCCAAGCCATTGCCGACGGTCTCGGGCGACGACATCACGCTGAAGGTCGCGCATCAGATGATGATGATCGATGGGCGGCAGAGCCATGCGATCGGGATCAACGGCACCGTGCCTGCGCCGCTCATTCGCTTACGCGAGGGGCAGAATGTCCGCCTTCATGTCGTGAACGAGCTGGACGAGGAGACGTCAATCCACTGGCACGGGCTGTTGGTGCCCTTCCAGATGGACGGTGTGCCCGGCATCAACTTCCCGGGCATCCCCGCGCGCTCGACCTTCACCTACGAGTTCCCGATCATCCAGAGCGGCACCTATTGGTATCACAGTCACTCGGGGCTTCAGGAGCAGGAGGGGCATTACGGCCCTATCCTGATCGACCCCAAGAACCCCGACCCGGTGCAGTTCGATCGCGAGCACGTCATCGTGCTGTCCGACCACAGCTTCCAGCACCCACACTATCTGTTCGATCGCCTCAAGAAGGAGTCGGGCTATTTCAACCGTCAGCGCCAGACCTTGGGCGGGCTGCTGGCCGGCAAGGATCAGCCACTGAAAGAGCGGCTGATGTGGGGCAAAATGCGGATGGACCCCGCCGACGTCGCCGACGTGACCGGCTCGACCTACACCTATCTGGTCAACGGCCATGGCCCCAAGGACAATTGGACCGCGCTGTTCCGGCCGGGCGAGCGGGTGCGGCTTCGCTTCATCAACGCATCGTCCATGACAACCTTCAACGTCCGCATCCCTGGCCTGCCGATGACAATCGTCGCGGCCGATGGCTTGAACGTGCGGCCGATCCAAATTGACGAGTTCCAGTTCGGTCCGGCCGAAACCTATGACGCGATTGTCACGCCGCCCGATATGCGCGCCTATACGTTGGTGGGCGAAAGCGTCGATCGCTCCGGCATGGCGCGCGCGACGCTCGCACCCCGCGAGGGTATGGCGGCTGAAGTCCCACCGCTGCGCAAGCGCCCGCTCGCGACCATGAAAGACATGGGCATGGGCGGTCACGACATGAGCACCATGGATCACGGCTCCATGCAGGGCATGGGAAGCGCTGCGACGGGCGCACAGGCTGGATCGATGGCGGGCATGGACCACAGCACGATGGACCATGGAGCGGGTGCCGGTTCGATGCAGGGCATGGACCATTCCCAGATGAACCATGGCGCGGCCGGCGCTGCTGCTGGCGCCATGGCCGGGATGACCGCGCCGCAAGCTCAGAGTGGCGCGATGGCCGGGATGGATCACGGGTCCGGTGCGATGCCGGGCATGACGGATGGGCAGTCGATGGCCGGCATGGACATGGGCAGCATGAACATGCGCGATTTTTCGAAGGCCCCGGGTGTGAAGAAGGGGCCAGGCGTCCAGACCATTTCGGCCATGCCCGTCGATCGCACCGGCGAGCCAGGTCAGGGACTGGAGAATGTCGGGCACCGCGTGCTGACCTATCGCGATCTGGTTGCCCTAGACCGCAATCCCGACACGCGGGCACCCGAGCGCGAGATCAAGCTCCACCTTACCGGCAACATGGAGCGGTACATGTGGGGCTTCGATGGCGAGAAGCTGTCCGAGAGCCCCGATCCGATCACCCTGCTGCACGGCGAGCGGGTGCGCGTCACCCTCATCAACGACACGATGATGGGCCATCCCATTCACATCCATGGTCACTTCTTCGACCTCGTGACGGGGAAAGGTGCCTACGCCCCTCGGAAGCATACCGTGCTCGTCCAGCCAGGCGGCACGGTGAGCTGGGACGTGACAGGCGAGGAAGGCGATTGGGCGTTCCACTGCCACATGCTCTACCACATGCACGCAGGGATGATGCGCGTCGTCCAGGTCCGCAAGGCCGGGGAGGCAGCAGCGTGAAGCGGTCGCTCCTCCTTGTCGGCCTCGCATCGGCAGTCGTCGCTAGCCCCGTGTTCGGGCAGAGCATGGATCATTCCATGCACAACATGCCGGGGATGACCATGCCGGCGAAGCCCGTTGCCAAGGCGACCCCCAAGCCCGCGCGGAAAGCGGCCGCGAAACCTGCGGCCAAACGGAAGGCCCCTGTTCGGCGTACGGCTCCCCGTCGCGCCCCGGCCGCACAGGCTCCGGCGACCGATCCGCACGCCGGTCACGACATGAGCGGGATGCAGGGCGTGAACATGGGCGGGCAGCAGGCCGCGCCCGCCCAGGACCCGCACGCCGGCCACGACATGTCCGCCATGCCCGGTATGGGCTCCCCGGCAGCAGCGGGGCAGGACCCGCATGCCGGGCATGACATGAGCGCGATGCCCGGTATGGCGATGGAGGGTAGCCAGGCAGGCGCCAAGGTCGGGACCGACCTTCCTCCCGGCAACAAGCCCGCTCCCGCGCCGTCCGGCGATCATCTCGCCGATCGCTTCTGGGGGGCGGATGCCATGGCCAGCTCGCGCGAGAACGACCTGCGGCGCGAGCATGGCGGGATGACCTACTATCAGGTGCTCTTCAATCTTGCGGAGTATCAGGCCCGCAAGGGAAGCGATGGCTACCGCTGGGATGGCGAGGCTTGGATCGGAGGCGACATCAACCGGCTCTGGCTGAAGTCGGAGGGTGAAGGCAGCTTCGGCAAGTCGCTGGAGAGCGCCGAGGTGCAGGCGCTCTACAGCCATGCCCTCGACCCCTATTGGAATCTCCAGGCCGGCGTCCGCTACGATTTCAAGCCGAACCCGTCGCGCACCTATGCGACGATCGGGATTGAGGGGCTGGCCCCCTACCAATTCGAGGTCGAGGGAGCGCTGTTCCTCTCCGACAAGGGCGACGTGCTCGCCCGCGCCGAGGGCTATTACGACCAGCGCATCACCAATTACTTCGTTCTCCAGCCCAGGGTGGAGGCCAACTTCGCGGCCCAGGACGTGCGGGAAACCGGGATCGGCTCTGGGCTGACGGACCTGGAGGCCGGTTTGCGGCTCCGCTACGAGGGCCGCCGTGAGTTCGCGCCCTATATCGGCGTGTCGTGGGAACGGCAGTTCGGCGACACCGCCCGCTTCTCGCGGGCACGGGGCGACGACACGGGCGGCTTCAGCTTTGTCGCCGGCGTGAGGACCTGGTTCTGAGCCCGCGGCTCCGCCTCCACCTTGGAGCGAGCAAGATCCACCGCTGGCTTGCTCTTCTGATCGGCGCGCAGGCGATAGTCTGGTTCACCAGCGGCCTTGTGATGAGCCTGCTCCCGATCGACACCGTCCATGGCGATCACCGGATCGAACGGAACGCCGAGCCGGCGCTGTCCAGCACACAAGGCTTCGCACCGTTGCCTGCCTTGCTCGCCTCGGCCGGAGCGCCGGTCCGCCAGCTTCAGCACCGCATGCTGCTCGGGCGGCCGATCGTCGAGGCACAGCTTGTGGATGGTCACATCCGTCTGCTGGACGCCCGCACGGCTGCGCCGCTTCCGCTACTGGACGCCAAGTCGGCAGGGACGATCGCTCAGAAGGCGTATCGGGGGGCTGGTGTGCCCGCGCCCACTATCGAGCGGATTGAGCGAGCCAGCACCGAGTATCGCGGCGCGTTGCCGGCTTGGCGTGCCACGTTCGCCGACGATGACGCCACCCGCATTTATGTAGCGGCCGATACGGGACGGCTCACGTCGGTCCGAACAGGAACGTGGCGGCTGTACGACTTCTTCTGGGGCCTCCACATCATGGATTGGACCGAGCACGAGCGGTTCAACACGCCGTGGCTCAACGCCTTTGCCGCAGGCGGTCTCGTCTTCGCGGTGTCGGGCGCGATCCTTCTCGTCATGCGCTGGCCGAGACGGGCGCGCCGCTAAGCCGGGGGGCATATTTCCAGACAGGGAGTCCCATGATGGATGACCACCAAGGCAAGATGGACATGGAGATGGGCTACGGTCGCTTCGCGGCGATGGTGGCGACCTCGACCGCTGTCATGTTCGGGTTGATGTACGTGAACGTCTATGCCCTCGGGCATATCGAATTCAGTCAGACACGGTTCTGGATGGCGTTCGTGATGGGCGCCACGATGGCGATCATCATGCTCCTCTTCATGTGGTCGATGTACAAGAACAAGCGGACGAATGCCGCGATCATCGGCGGTAGCATCGTGGTGTTCGCGCTCGCGCTGTGGCTCGTCCGCAGCCAGGAAACGGTGGACGACGTGAGCTACATGAAGGCCATGATCCCGCATCACTCGATCGCGATCATGACTAGCGAGCGCGCGCACATCAAAGATCCGGAGGTGCGGAAGATGGCGGACGGGATCATCGACGCGCAGGTCCGCGAAATCACGCAGATGAAGCGAGCCATCGCCCGGCTCGAGGCAAACCCAACGCCTGCGAATGCGCCCGACCTGCCCTCTTACCGTGACAAGCAGGTTCCCCCTCCCCCGCCTGAAACCGACGAGAGCGCCGGGGTGAATACGCTGCAGCCGATCAACTGAATTCGATCCCGGGCGCGAGGGATACGGTCCGCACGCCCGTATCCCTCCTGTGGGCGGGGGCGTTTACGCAGGAGCAACACGATGAAGAAGTTGACTGTTCTGGTTCTCGCGGCCGCACTCGGCGCCGCCCCGGCCATCGCCCAGATGCAAGGCATGGATCATTCGGGCATGAACCATGGTCAGATGATGCAGCCGACGCGGGCCAACCCCTATCCGCCCTCTGAGATGCAGATGCATCAGAAGATGATGTCGGCCATGGGTGCCGATGCGACCGAAACCTGGGTCCGCAAAATGGTCGAGCATCATCGCGGCGGTATTGCCATGTCGCAGATAGTGTTGCGCGAAGCCAAGGACGCAAAGGTCCGCCAGATGGCGACCAAGACGATCGCCGAGCAGAACAAGGAAGTCGGCGAGCTGAACGCCTGGCTGCGGGCGCACGGCAAGGCTGCACAGTGATCGGTCCCCGCCCCACCGCAGGGTTTGCCTGTGGTGGGGCGACCATCTAGGAATAGACATGACCCGCATCCGCCTTCTCGCCGCTGTTGCAGCGTTCGCCATGCCGGTCGCAGCCGTGGCTGCCGGGCCGGTGCTGATGCACCGTGATCCGGGCTGCCCATGTTGCGAGAAGTGGGCGCAGCAGGTGAAGGCTCAGTTCGGTCGAGCGGTCCGCGTGGTCGACGACGCGAACCGGCCCGCGTTCATGAAGGCCCGGGGCGTACCTGCGGACTTAGCCTCGTGCCACACGGCCATCATCGACGATATGACTTTCGAGGGTCATGTGCCGATCGCCGACATGAAGCGGGCTCTGGCAACGCACCCGAAGGGTGTGATGGGGCTCGCGGTTGCCGGGATGCCGATGGGCTCGCCGGGCATGGAGATGCCGGGCATGAAGGCCCAGCCCTACGACGTCGTTGCATTCGGACCTGGTGGACGCAAGGTGTTCGCCCACCACTGAAAAGGAGGGAGGCGCAGACGCCTCCCTCCCCGGCTTACTTCTTCGGCGTTCCGGACATGTCGTGACCGGCATGATCGCCGCCCTTCTTCATGTCCTTGCAGCAATCGCCCTTGCCGTCCTTGCAGCAATCGGCACCGTCTTTGCAGCACGCCATGTCGGCGCAGCAGGACCCGGCCGCGAAGGCTGCGGTGGGAAGGGCGAGCGCCAGCGCTGCGCCGATCAGCTTGAACTTGGTCATCAAAATCTCCGTTGATTGAATGTGTGAACCTGTTGGAGGGTCACACGGCTCGCGGAGGTGGAGTGGCGGGCGGTATCAGCCACCCGCTCATGACATTAGCCGGCGATGGCCAGGCGGCGATTGGGAGTGAGGATAACGGCTCGACCCTCGCCAGGGCTTCCCCGGGGACGGCGATGCAGGGCGTCGCGCAGGCCGCTTGCGGCGCCTTTTTGTCCGGGGCCGAAGGGTTCTTCTCCTCGCACCCGGCCATTGCCGACGCGATCGGAGCGGCTTGAGCACTGGCTTCGCAGATCGGCCCCAGCCGGATAAGCAGCATCATCGCAAGCACGGCCAGGACGGCCGTGCGAAAGACGCTGATAAAAGGACGAGACCCGGACTTCACGCCCACTACCGGCAGCCTTTTGGACCTGAAGTCAACGGCTCAGTGCGGCATCGAGAGCGCAGCCGGGGCGATCACCATCCATAGCGCCATGGCGACCATCATCACGTTCTCGGTCAGCGAGAGGAAGCCGAGAGGTACGTTGCTATCTCCGCCCACGCAGGCGCACTTGAGTTCGCGCTTGTCTACATAGACCGCCTTGATGACGGATATCGCACCGATCGTCCCGATGACGAGCGCGATCGGCACCGACAGCCAGGTGAGCACACCAGCGGCCATCAGCACGCCCGCGACACCTTCCGCGTAGGGATAGACGTAGGAATAGGGCACCCAGCGCTTGGCGAGCAGATCGTAGTTGAGGAACATGCTCGAGAAGCTCTCTACGTTCTGGAGCTTCAGCAGGGCGAGCACGCACATCGAGAAGGCGATGAACCATTCCCCAGCGCGGACCGTGAACGGCGAGCCGAAGGCAGCGTAGCTGGCCGCGAGCGCCATCAGCGCGGCCATGGCGAACACCGCGACTACGGGCCGGTATGTGACGGCCTTGGGATCGCGCACCGCCTTGCCGAAGAAGCGGCGCAGATCGTCATAGCCTCCTACCCGCTCGCCACTGATAAAGGTTTGGGGCGTGGTCTTCACGCCGTGCTCCGCCTTGAACGCGTCGGTTTCCTCGCGCGTGCGCAGCCAATGATCCTCGACCTCGTAACCTTGCCGGCGCAGCAGATCCTTGGCCTTCACGCCATAGGGGCAGGTGTGCGCAGGCATCACCATACGATAGATCGTCGCTTTCTTGGGCGCCGCGGTCGCCATCTCACTTCTCCGTCCTGTTCGCGGAGCCTATATAGGGTCCGTACTATAGTACGGAGTCAAGGCATGGCGGCGCTGACAATTGCGGGTTTCGCGCGTGAAGGGGACGTCGGTGTCGAGACCGTGCGCTACTATCAGCGCCGGGGTTTGCTCGATACGCCAGACCGACCGCAAGGCTCCGGCGCGAGCGGCAGTATCCGCCGCTACGGAATCGATGACGTGCGCCGCCTCCGGTTTATCCGATCGGCGCAGGCAGCCGGGTTCACGTTGGAGCAGATCGGCGAACTGCTAGCGCTCGACGCAACGGACGATCGCGCCCGCGCACGCGAGCTTGCCAATGAGCGGATTGAGGCGCTGGACGCCAAGATCCAGGAGCTTGAGCGGGTGCGCGCCTCCCTTCGCCATCTCGCGAGAGAGTGCGGAAGCGGCTCGGCCGGGCCGTGTCCAATCCTTCAAGCCTTCGATCACGCTTGAGCGTCAGACGCGCGCGATAGCGATGCTCGACAGGTCGGTAGCCACGTCGACCGGCACGCCGACTTGCTTGCGCTCCGAATAACGATCGACGAGCTGCACCGCATGGGGGCGCAGGAGGACGGTGAAGCGCACCAGTTCCTCCATCACGTCGACGATCCGATCATAATAGCTCGACGGCTTCATGCGGCCAGCATCGTCGAACTCCTTAAAGGCCATCGCCACCGAAGATTGGTTCGGAATCGTGACCATCCGCATCCAGCGGCCGAGCAGGCGCAGCGTGTTGACCGCGTTGAACGATTGCGATCCGCCCGATACTTGCATGACGGCCAACGTGCGCCCCTGCGTTGGGCGCATGCCCTTAATCTCGAGAGGCAGATGATCGATCTGCGCTTTCATGATGCCGGTAATCTGGCCGTGCCGCTCAGGGCTGCACCAGACCTGTCCCTCCGACCACATCGACAACTCGCGCAACTCGTGAACAGCCGGGTGATCGTCGCCCGCTACTTGGTCGGGCAGCGGCAGCGTAGAGGGATCGAAGATGCGCGTTTCGGCACCAAACAGGCGCAGCAGGCGAGCAGCTTCCTCGACGGCAAGCCGGGAAAAGGAGCGCTCGCGTAGCGACCCATAGAGTAGCAGGATGCGTGGGGCAGGCTCGGTTGGCCCAATAGCCTCAGCAGAGCGAGGGCGGAAAAATGCAGGGTCGAGCGCAGGCAGAATGTCGGGATCGGTAAGTGTGCGAAGCGGCATCAGAGAGCTTTCACGAGGTAAGTAGCCGAGGCGGGGCAGAGCAAGGTGAACTCGCGCGTGGCGGCAATGGCCGAGGGTGCCGCATGCCGATCGGCAGCCGCATAGCCCAGCGCGCGGAAGAACACGGCCGCGGTCGTGGTCAGCAGATGCAATCGCTCCACGCCCAGTCCGCGCGCTTCTTGTTCCAGCGCCGCGACCAGCGTTCGGCCGATGCCGGCGCCTCGGCGATCCGGGACGACGAGAATGGAGCGGAGCAGGCGGTCGGCTCCCTCGCCTTCGAGACCGCCATAACCGACGAGGCAATCCGCATCGAACCGGAAGAAGACGCGGTCAGTCTCCGCGAGATCGGCACTGGGGAGGCTTGCGGTATTGAGGAGCCATGCCAGTCCCGTCAGCTCGTCCGGATCGAGGCGTGTGGCGATCAGCGCGGTCACGCAGAACGCGGCCCGAGCAGGATCACACAGGTTCCAATCAGGCACAGGGCAGCGCCGCCGACGTCCCAGCGATCGGGACGGATGCCCTCCACGCTCCACAGCCAAAGCAGGGAGGCGCAGATGTAGATGCCGCCATAAGCGGCATAGGCCCGCCCCGCTGCATCACTGTCGACGCGGGTCAGAAGCCAGGCGAACAGGATCAGGCACGCAATGCCGGGGACCAACCAGAGGGGCGCCTTGCCCATCCGGAGCCACGCCCAAAACGCGAAGCATCCGGCGATTTCCGCAAGCGCCGCGCCGACGTAGATCAGGGCTGTCATCCGAGAGTGATCCTCAATGCCAAGGCGCCAAGGGTAATGAGCAGTACCGGTACGGTCAGCGTGACGCCGACGCGGAAATAATAGCCCCATCCGATCCGCACGCCCTTCTGACCGAGAACGTGAAGCCACAGCAACGTCGCGAGAGACCCGATCGGCGTCAGCTTCGGGCCGAGGTCGCAACCGATTACGTTGGCGTAGATCATTGCTTCCTTGACCGCGCCGGTCGCGTGCGCCGCGTCGATCGACAGCGCCCCGACCAGCACGGTCGGCATGTTGTTCATCACCGACGAGAGGATGGCCGCGATGATGCCCGTTCCGAAGGCCGCACCCCACACACCGCCTTGTGCCGTGCGATCGAGCAGCGCGGCGAGGTGATCGGTCAGGCCGGCGTTCCGCAGGCCGTAGACGACCAGGTACATGCCGAGCGAGAAGATCACGACCTGCCATGGCGCGCCTCGCAGTACCTTTCGTGTCTCGATTACACGGCCGCGCCCGGCGATCACCAGCAGCAGGATCGCGCCGGCAGCGGCAACTGCGCTTACCGGCACGCTGAGGGGCTCGAGCAGGAAGAAGCCGGCGAGCAGGAGCGCCAGGACAACCCACCCGGCGCGGAAGGTTGCGGCATCACGAATAGCCTCATGGGGCGCGCGCAGCGCTCCGACATCATAGGCTTGTGGAATGTCACGGCGGAAGAACATCATCAGTGCGCCCAGCGTGGCCGCGATCGACACCAGATCGACCGGCACCATCACGGAGGCATATTCACCGAAGCCGACTTTGAAGAAGTCAGCCGACACGATGTTGACGAGATTGGAGACGACCAGCGGCAGGCTGGCCGTGTCGGCGATGAACCCGGCCGCCATGACGAAGGCCAGCGTCGCCTTGTCCTTGAAGCCCAGCGCCCGCAGCATGGCGATGACGATCGGCGTCAGGATCAGCGCCGCGCCATCGTTGGCGAACAGCGCGGACACCGCCGCGCCCAGCAGCACGATCAGGACGAACAGGCGGCGACCATGCCCCCTGCCCCAGCGCGCAACGTGCAACGCCGCCCATTCGAAGAACCCGGCCTCATCGAGCAGTAGGCTTATGACGATGATCGCGACGAATGCGGCGGTCGCGTTCCAGACGATACCCCACACCACCGGCACGTCAGATAGCGTAACGACGCCCGCGAGCAGCGCTACGACGGCCCCGCCCATTGCACTCCATCCGATGCCGAGGCCTTTGGGTTGCCAGATGACGAGCGCGATCGTGGCAACGAAGATCAGGACAGCAAGGAGCATCAGGCGACGCGCTGACCCGATGCGCCAACCACTTGCTGGCCGTCTTCCTTGGCGAACGCTCCGAGCTGATCCGCTGGCAGTAGATCAAGAACTGCCTCCGAAGGCCGGCAGAGCTTCACGCCGAGCGGCGAGACGACCAGCGGGCGGTTGATGAGGATCGGGTGTGTCATCATCGCGTCTACCAGCGCGTCATCAGACAGTGACGTGTCGTCCAGATCCAGCTCCGCATAGGGCGTTCCCTTTTCGCGCAGCAGATCTCGCGGCGAGATGCCGGCGCGGTCGATCAGCTGAACGAGCAGCGCGCGCGCAGGCGGGGTCTTCAGATACTCGATGATGTGCGGCTCGATCCCCGCATTGCGGATCAGGCCGAGGGTGTTGCGGGACGTGCCGCACTCGGGGTTGTGATAAATCACGATATCGACAGCCATTAGGGCGTCCTTTCAGCAGCAGGGGGTGAGTTCGGCGACAAGCGGCGCGCACAGCGCGGCATTGCCGGCGCAGCAGTCCTTGACGAGGAACAGCGTGAGCGCGCGCAGGCCGTCCAAGTCGGCCCGGTAGATGATGGAGCGGCTGCGTCGTTCGGACCGCACGAGGCCCGCCCGCGCAAGAATGCCGAGGTGTGCGGACATGGTGTTCTGTGGCACGTCGAGCTGACGAGCCACATCGCCTGCTGCCATGCCTTCCGGTTCATGCCGTACCAACAGACGAAAGACGTCGAGGCGCGTCGCTTGCGCAAGCGCGCCCAACGCAGTTATAGCCGAGTCGTTTTCCATATATCCAGCATAGCGGATATCCGAGTGAGAGCTAGTCGCTTCGGTCTGCCTTTCGCACCTCATCCTTCCGCGTCGACGGCTTCCGAGTCCGGTGCCGGGAAGTGGCGGTTCAAGGCCGGACCGAGACCTCGATCGCAGGCGCGATCTCGCCCATCCGCTGTAGCGGCGCGAGGGGTCAGGCAAGGGCCTCGCGGAGCTTGCTGCGTTTTCCGTGTGAAAGCACGAGTAGCTCTGCGCCGTTCGGCAGGCGAGATGAATCCGGACGGGTTTTCCGCGTCAAAGTCAGGGCGTTGTGGCGGCTGCCCGGGAGAATGTGCCCAGAACCTGCATTTTCAGGGGCGGTGGGCGAGAGGCATGCCAATCCTCGTGCTTTCACTCGGATAACCCCCAGGGGGTTGCCCTGCGGCTGGACAACGATGCGCTTTGCCCACAATCTGCATGCCTGCTTGGATTCAACATGGGCATGGCCGAAATTTCGATCAAACAAGGCGACCTCTTCCCGCTGGACAGTCCCCTCTATGGCGACGTCCAAGGTGAGCGCACCGTTGCGGAGTTCCCATTCTTTTCGCTGTCCAAGAAGGCGCAGATGACGCCGATGGTCTTCGAGAGCGGAGACGCCCGTATCGAGATCAATCCCAGTAAAACCGGCGTCGCTACGATCTACGACAAGGAAATACTCCTCTACATCGCGAGCCTGATGGCAGAGCGGATGGAGTCGGGTCAGGTGGTCGATCGGGTCTGGAGCTTTACGGCTAACGATCTCTTCCGCGTGACCAGCACCAATTCGTCGGCGAGATCGTATACGTCCCTCAAGGCGTCCCTGAATCGGCTTCAGGGCACCCAGATCATCACCAACATCGAAACCGGCGGTGAGGGATCGGACAGCGCGTTCTCTTGGTTGCTGAAGGCCGACATCAAATACGTGAAGCTTCCAAACGGCGAGCGGCGCGTCAAGCGCATCGAGGTGATGGTGTGCGACTGGCTCCACCGTGCGATCCTGACGGATCGCCGCATCGCCGCCTATCACCTTGATTTCTTCAAACTGGGTCCAATCGAGCGCCGGCTTTACGAGCTGGCAAAATTCAACTGCGGTGAGGATGGCGGCTTCGAGGTCGACCTGAACGTCCTTGCCGAGCGGGTCGGATGTGCATCAGACAAGCGCGGCCTCGAGTATTTCAAGAAGCAACTGCGGGACGTAGCCGAGCAGGACTCGCTTCCTGAGTATGTCGTCACGCTCGCCGAAGAGAAGATGCCCTCCCCCCGTGGCGGTCGCCCTCGGATCAAGACTGTCGTCGCGCTCAAGGCGCGCCGGGTCGCGTTGGAGCAAGCGGCGCTTCCAAGCCCTCACTGACCTAGCGCGGTAGGTTTTCCGTGCATAAGCACGAAGGCTCGCGTCTGGGCTTATGTGTCGCTGACTATGCCGAGTTCGAGACGAAACGCGCCTCCTAGCGGCCGCCGGCTCGACCTAGCACCCCCATCCGTGTCGTTCCTGCCGGGGTTCTCCGCGTGAAAGCACGAATCTTCGTCGGGTTTGCCCTGTGAAGACACGATTCACGCTGGTTGAGGCCCTTCCCCCGCTTGGCGATGGTGAGTTGCGCGAACCACAAGTCGCTATCCCGTTGTCTACCGTAGACATGGAAGATCGGCCCTGGTTCCGCTCGCCCTACGGCGCGAGGACGGGACCTAGGCACACGTCGCTCTCAACCTTGAGAGGAAGGCGACGCCCAGCAGCCCGCCCCGCAGGCAGTCGTGTCTGTCAGTCGAACGGTGATGGAGGCAACAACGGGGACGATCATGACCGGATAAAGAAAACCCGGCTCGAAAGCCGGGCATTCAGTTAGCTCTAATTTGGCACACGCCGGCAAGCGTGCGTGATCGGTCAGAACGATCCGCCAGATAGCCGTTTTCGGCAGCTTCCGCAAGAATGCGCGTTTCGCGCCACGTCTTTTCTTTGCCTGTTCATACCCCAAAACCGGGGAAGAATGATGGCGGCAATAACGGTTGGAGCGGCTTCGCTCCAGGCGCTCGGAGCTTTGCGGCTTGGGCGCAAGGCGCGCTCCGGATCGGTGCATCGCACCGGCGCGCCCGTGCTCAGGGACAGCGTGGAAGCGGGTACTTTCGAGGATGTGTTCTTCGCGACTCCTGCAAAGGGCGAGACCGATTCCATCCTGCGCGCGGCGCGACGCGCACTAGACGCGGGCAAGCGCCTGAGACGCGATGCGCGGGCAGATGGGCGCCAACTTTCAGGTCTCGAGCGACACTTGGCGGCGCTGACGAGTGGGACTGTCCGGGTTCTCGAGGAGATCCTGACGCTTGCCCGGCTCAATGCTGGGCGGGTCTACCCCACCTACGAATACCTCGCGGAGGCGACGAGCCTCGGTCGAGCCACCATTGCGCGCGCGCTCCATATCCTGGATGCTATCGGCTTCGTTGTCCGCCAGCGCAGATTCAAGCGGGTCGAAGCGCAGGGCCCCGGGCCGCGATACGAGCAGACGTCGAACGTCTATCGTGCATACCTCCCCTCCTGCATCCTGCCATATCTACCACGCTGGATGCGGCCGGCTCCCGTTCCGGACGATACCCTTCAGCACGAAGCCGACCGCGTAGAAGACACGAAGCAGATGCTTTCTCGACTGGGCTGCCGCGATCTCGCACTGGCCGTAATTGCAGACGGGCCGCTGGCTAAGGTCCTCGCCAGGCTGGGGGCTGCGGTTGATGATCGTGAGCGAGAGTATCAGAATGATCCGCAACCGCTCATGGATTTATATATATCTCGTTTCGGACGAGTTGGCCTAGCCGGCCAACGCCTTGACGCCTGACGGCGACCCAGGTCGAACGTTCCAATACCAACACACGACAGCGCACAAACAACGGACAGGAGTGCCGGCTACGCCGTCACGTGCTCCCGAAAGGAGCATGCGTTTTCTGTTGTTCTCAAATGGCCACCTTCGTCCCCGTTGATCGGTGGAAACAGGATTGAGGACGACGAGAGCGCTGGTTTCACTCGTCGAATGTCCCATCATTACCGACTTCTGACATTGAAAACGCCGCCAATTGTCTTCGGGCAAGGTATGTTCGATCCCTACGCCTGGACCCGCGCCCAAACATGGTGCGCGGTCCCGCGATCGTGAATGTCGCTCAACCGGTGATCGTTGCTTGCGCCGTGCGGCACCGTCAGCGTAAATTACCCGCGCCTGTGGAGACACAGGTCGGGGCCTAGAAACCTTGAGGAGCAAGAGCCGGTTCGATCGACCGGGTGGCGGGCGCGTATGTCCAAGCCACCCGGCTAAAGGCGTCCGCGCCTAGCTTGCTCTAGGTTTCTAGCACCCGGTTTCGAAGCGACGACGCGTCCAGTGGACGCGTCGCCGGCTTCTTCGGGAGAAACCGCCGCGATGGAAACGACTGACACAGCCATCTCCCTGATGGAACGCGCCCTCGCGCTGCTGGATCGCGACGCCCAGGGTAAGATAGCGTGCCATCTGCAAAATGCGCTCGATGTGGCGCGGAACGTCTCTGCGGTCCACGCGGGCGAGCAGCTGTCGCCGGAAGAGGAAACAGCCTTTTTCGCACGAATGGAAGCGTCCCGAGCAGGAGCTAGTCGCGCGTAAATGGATGCGGCGGACTAAGCCGGAACGCCTCTTATCTTGCCGTGCGTTTCCGAGAGGAGAGGACGCGCGGCTAGCTTCGATTTCAACCGATCGGAGCTGTTATGCCTCTATCCTGCAACGCGCTTATCGATCCTGACCGTTCTTCGTCGGTGAGGGACGGTGCCGATCACGCCCGCATGATCGTTGAACGTCTCGGGGGTCGCTGGCACGGAGCCCACGGCGCGTGTCGCTGCCCCGCCCATCCGGACAAGACGCCGAGCCTGTCGGTACGCCTCGGTGACCGCGCCATTCTCTTCCATTGTTTTGCAGGCTGTACTTCCCGCGCCATCCTTGCCGCATTGAAATCCCTTCGTCTCAATGACGATGTGAAGCTTGCCATGCCGGCGAACCGTCCGCTCCGTGATTTCGGGGGTTTGGCTCGCAGACTGTGGCAGGCCAGTCGGCCGCTCACAGGTACGCTTGCGGAGGCCTATCTGCGGGCGCGCGGTCTGTCAGAGCCGTTTTCACCAGCGTTACGCTTCAATGCGGCCACGATCCTCGGTTCGGGCGCGCAGAAGCGGATCATGCCAGCACTGATCGCCGCCGTAGAGAATGACTTCGGCGTCGTTGCCGTGCAACGAACCTTTCTCGATCCCGACGATGTTTTGCGAAAACCGCTCGCCAAAGCCAAAGTTTCTCTCGGCCCGCTGGGCAGGGCTGCGATCCGCCTCGCTCCGGCGACTGTCGAGCTCGGGCTCGCCGAAGGCGTCGAAGACGCTCAATCTGCAATGGAGTGGTTTGGGACCCCGACCTGGGCGTTGGGCGGGGTGGAACGGCTCGCGTTCGTCGACATCCCGGAGAAGGTACGTCGCGTTGTCGTCTATGCCGACCGGGGCTTCGCCGCCGAGCGACTTCTCGAGAAAGCCCGGACCCACCTGACGGGCAACGGACGGGAACTCGTCAGCCGCGTACCGGAGCGCCATGCCGACTGGAACGACGCGTGGCGAGCCTATCGGCAGGGCCGCGATCGACAAGATGCCGGAACCACACTCTCCTGCCAGACCGAACAAATCATGAGAGAGGAGAGGGAGCCTTCGGCTTGTTGATCCGGTGATGAGCACCGGGCGACATAACGGAGGCCCTCGATGCGCATCTCAGCCGCAGCTCTCGAACTCGATTTCACCGAACCGTCGATCACGGCCGCCAAGGCGGTCGCCGACACCATCGCCAGAAACGGATCGCTCCAGCGCGACACGCTCTTGTGGGTCATGGAGCAAGCCTATGGCGGATCCTCGGCCGACGGTCGCTGGTCGCTTCGCGACGCTTACGACATGCTCGAAATCGCCGAGGTCATGTACCTGGCGAAGGCCGACCTGCCATCCACTCCGGGCGATTGCCTTGCCGCACTGACCGAGCTGGTCGCCGGCCTGCCCACGCATACCGTCCGCAGCGAGGAGCAAATCGATCTTCAGCAATTCTCGACCCCCGCCCCGATCGCCTACCTCGCTGCGCTCGCTGGCAGAATCGCGGCCACGGATCTGGTCCTCGAACCGTCTGCCGGCACCGGCCTGCTCGCCGCCTTCGCGCACCGCGCCGGTGCCCGCCTGGTCCTTAATGAAATCGATCCGGCCCGCGCCGAGATGCTTGCGGCCGCCTTCCCGGGCGTCGCTGTCATGCGCCACGACGGCGAGCTGATCCACGATCTACTCGAACCAACGATCCGGCCCACGGCCGTCCTCATCAATCCTCCCTTCTCGCGCAGCATCGGTCGCCACGCCGACCCGCTGGCAGCGTTTCGGCATCTTCGCGCCTCCTTGATGCGTCTCGGCACCGGAGGCCGCTGCGCCGCCATCCTGCCCGACCGCGTCGACACGTCGAGCCGCGCCTGGGCGAAGGCGACCGAGGGTTGCACGCTGACGCTGCACCTCGAACTGCCGGCGAACGCCTATGCGAAGCATGGCACCAGCCAGATCGTGAAGATCATGGTGCTGGAAAAGGGGACCGGCACGCCTGCCGAGCTGATCCGCTGCGCGACGCTCGCCGATGCGCNGCCGCGCCTGAAGGCGACCGAGGGTTGCACGCTGACGCTGCACCTCGAACTGCCGGCGAACGCCTATGCGAAGCATGGCACCAGCCAGACAGACCNACGCGGGCAAGCGCCTGAGACGCGATGCGCGGGCCGATGGGCGCCAACTTTCAGGTCTCGAGCGACACTTGGCGGCGTTGACGAGTGGGACTGTCCGAGTTCTCGAGGAGATCCTGACGCTTGCCCGGCTCAATGCTGGGCGGGTCTACCCCACCTACGAATACCTCGCGGAGGCGACGAGCCTCGGTCGAGCCACCATTGCGCGCGCGCTCCATATCCTGGATGCTATCGGCTTCGTTGTCCGCCAGCGCAGATTCAAGCGGGTCGAAGCGCAGGGCCCCGGGCCGCGATACGAGCAGACGTCGAACGTCTATCGTGCATACCTCCCCTCCTGCATCCTGCCATATCTACCACGCTGGATGCGGCCGGCTCCCGTTCCGGACGATACCCTTCAGCACGAAGCCGACCGCGTAGAAGACACGAAGCAGATGCTTTCTCGACTGGGCTGCCGCGATCTCGCACTGGCCGTAATTGCAGACGGGCCGCTGGCTAAGGTCCTCGCCAGGCTGGGGGCTGCGGTTGATGATCGTGAGCGAGAGTATCAGAATGATCCGCAACCGCTCATGGATTCATATATATCTCGTTTCGAACGAGTTGGCCTAGCCGGCCAACGCCTTGACGCCTGACGGCGACCCAGATCAACCGTTCAAATACCAACACACGACAGCGCACAAACAACGGACAGGAGTGCCGGCTACGCCGTCACGTGCTCCCGAAAGGAGCATGCGTTTTCTGTTGTTCTCAAATGGTCACCTTCGTCCCCGTTGATCGGTGGAAACAGGATTGAGGACGACGAGAGCGCTGGTTTCACTCGTCGAATGTCCCATCATTACCGACTTCTGACATTGAAAACGCCGCCAATTGTCTTCGGGCAAGGTATGTTCGATCCCTACGCCTGGACCCGCGCCCAAACATGGTGCGCGGTCCCGCGATCGTGAATGTCGCTCAACCGGTGATCGTTGCTTGCGCCGTGCGGCACCGTCAGCGTAAATTACCCGCGCCTGTGGAGACACAGGTCGGGGCCTAGAAACCTTGAGGAGCAAGAGCCGGTTCGATCGACCGGGTGGCGGGCGCGTATGTCCAAGCCACCCGGCTAAAGGCGTCCGCGCCTAGCTTGCTCTAGGTTTCTAGCACCCGGTTTCGAAGCGACGACGCGTCCAGTGGACGCGTCGCCGGCTTCTTCGGGAGAAACCGCCGCGATGGAAACGACTGACACAGCCATCTCCCTGATGGAACGCGCCCTCGCGCTGCTGGATCGCGACGCCCAGGGTAAGATAGCGTGCCATCTGCAAAATGCGCTCGATGTGGCGCGGAACGTTTCTTCGGTCGATGCTGGCGAGCAGCTGTCGCCGGAAGAGGAAACAGCTTTTTTCGAACGGATGGAAGCATCCCGAGCAGGGGCTAGTCGCGCGTAAATGGATGCGGCGGACTAAACCGGAACGCCTCTTATCTCGCCGGGCGTTTCCGAGAGGAGAGGACGCGCGGCTAGCTTCGATTTCAACCGATCGGAGCTGTTATGCCTCTATCCTGCAACCCGCTTATCAATCCTGACCGTCCCTCGTCGGTGAGGGACGGTGCCGATCACGCCCGCATGATCGTTGAACGTCTCGGGGGTCGCTGGCACGGAGCCCACGGCGCGTGTCGCTGCCCCGCCCATCCGGACAAGACGCCGAGCCTGTCGGTACGCCTCGGTGACCGCGCCATTCTCTTCCATTGTTTTGCAGGCTGTACTTCCCGCGCCATCCTTGCCGCATTGAAATCCCATCGTCTCAATGACGATGTGAAGCTTGCCATGCCGGCGAACCGTCCGCTCCGTGATTTCGGGGATTTGGCTCGCAGACTGTGGCAGGCCAGTCGGCCGCTCACAGGTACGCTTGCGGAGGCCTATCTGCGGGCGCGCGGTCTGTCAGAGCCGTTTTCACCAGCGTTACGCTTCAATGCGACCACGATCCTCGGTTCGGGCGCGCAGAAGCGGATCATGCCAGCACTGATCGCCGCCGTAGAGAATGACTTCGGCGTCGTTGCCGTGCAACGAACCTTTCTCGATCCCGACGATGTTTTGCGAAAACCGCTCGCCAAAGCCAAAGTTTCTCTCGGCCCGCTGGGCAGGGCTGCGATCCGCCTCGCTCCGGCGACTGTCGAGCTCGGGCTCGCCGAAGGCGTCGAAGACGCTCAATCTGCAATGGAGTGGTTTGGGACCCCGACCTGGGCGTTGGGCGGGGTGGAACGGCTCGCGTTCGTCGACATCCCGGAGAAGGTACGTCGCGTTGTCGTCTATGCCGACCGGGGCTTCGCCGCCGAGCGACTTCTCGAGAAAGCCCGGACCCACCTGACGGGCAACGGACGGGAACTCGTCAGCCGCGTACCGGAGCGCCATGCCGACTGGAACGACGCGTGGCGAGCCTATCGGCAGGGCCGCGATCGACAAGATGCCGGAACCACACTCTCCTGCCAGGCCGAACAAATCATGAGAGAGGAGAGGGAGCCTGCGGCTTGTTGATCCGGTGATGAGCACCGGGCGACATAACGGAGGCCGTCGATGCGCATTTCAGCCGCAGCTCTCGAACTCGATTTCACCGAACCGTCGATCACGGCCGCCAAGGCGGTCGCCGACACCATCGCCAGAAACGGATCGCTCCAGCGCGACACGCTCTTGTGGGTCATGGAGCAAGCCTATGGCGGATCCTCGGCCGACGGTCGCTGGTCGCTTCGCGACGCTTACGACATGCTCGAAATCGCCGAGGTCATGTACCTGGCGAAGGCCGACCTGCCATCCACTCCGGGCGATTGCCTTGCCGCACTGACCGAGCTGGTCGCCGGCCTGCCCACGCATACCGTCCGCAGCGAGGAGCAAATCGATCTTCAGCAATTCTCGACCCCCGCCCCGATCGCCTACCTCGCTGCGCTCGCTGGCAGAATCGCGGCCACGGATCTGGTCCTCGAACCGTCTGCCGGCACCGGCCTGCTCGCCGCCTTCGCGCACCGCGCCGGTGCCCGCCTGGTCCTTAATGAAATCGATCCGGCCCGCGCCGAGATGCTTGCGGCCGCCTTCCCGGGCGTCGCTGTCATGCGCCACGACGGCGAGCTGATCCACGATCTACTCGAACCAACGATCCGGCCCACGGCCGTCCTCATCAATCCTCCCTTCTCGCGCAGCATCGGTCGCCACGCCGACCGCCAAGCAGCGTTCCGGCATCTTCGCGCCGCCTTGATGCGTCTCGGCACCGGAGGCCGCTGTGCCGCCATCCTGCCCGATCGTTTGGACACATCGAGCCGCGCCTGGGCCAAAGCGGCGGAGGGTTGCACCCTCACGTTGCACCTCGAGCTGCCGGCAAATGCCTATGCCGAGCACGGCACCAGCCAGACCGTGAAGATCATGGTTTTGGAAAAAGGCACCGGCACGCCGGCCGAACTGATCCGCTGCGCGACGCTCGCC
>QANW01001692.1:0-65086 GCA_003254865.1 Dryas drummondii
ATCTTCAATCTTCAATGCTTCTTCTTTTCTCTGCCTCAAATTAATTAATTGATACAAACACTCTTTAATCCTACAGAAGCTGCATGTTGGATTTTAACTCTGAGGTTTTGGTCGGAAGCCGTCAAAGAAGAAAAATAAAAGGACTTCTTTAAAAATCCTAAATCATTACCGGTCTTAGTCTAAGAAAGACTCATAAAATGAACTGCACTCTAAGTCTCCCTTAATTTAAAGTATACCCAACACCATTAAATATTTAAAAAATTAAAAATTAATTAAAAAAAAAAACTATTATCCTATCGTTTCTCCCTCTTCTTCTTCCCGTTCTCTATCATTCTCTCTCTACTGGTTTGATTTTTTTTTTTTTAATTTATTTCTTATGTTTGATTGCAATTTTGGGGTGATTTTGGAATTATTAGTCTGATGGGTGTATATCTTGGGCCAATTGGATGCTTAACATTTGAAGGAAGATTTTCTTGGAAGAAGAGAATACGTATTGACCTTCATCTTGGAGTACATCCAGATAAAAATTGAACCTTTGAAAGCTTTGCATTTTGGGGGTTTGATTTTGGAATTTTTGGTCGGATGGGTTGCATTTTTTGAGTGTGGGTTTTTTTTGTCACAGGTGCGATGCTCTCTGTTCTTTATCGTCTTGCTTGATTTTCTCATGATTTTTTTGTTGCAATTTTGCAGATAACTTGAACTTCAACCTCTTGTAAAACCAGTACTTTGAGATGTTGGGTTATTGGTTGAGTTTTAGTAAGGATAGTTTAGGAAAACATGTTGGGTGTACTTAAGGAGTAAACTTTTGAAATTTTAGGCGAAATTTTGTCGAAAATTTCGTTTTTTAGGGGTATGAAAATTTTAACACCAAACTAAAAAAATTTCGTCCTAATTTCGTTGAAAATTTCCAGAAATTCTCGAAATTCTAGCGAAATTTTCGGCTTGGGGAGGTGCAGACCCAAAGGAGAGAGGGGAGGAAGAGGCGAGCTGGCCTCGTCGCTAGAGGCAGCAGATCGAAGAGTCATAGTGTGACTGGGGAGGGAGAAGAGATCGGGGAAGGAGAAAAGATCAGGGAGGGAGAGGAGGAAGAGAGGGAGACCGGGGAAAGAGGAAAAGGAGGAAGAGAAGGAGGAAGGAGGAAGGAGGAAGAGGGATGAGAGAGAAGGGGTCTAGTGTCTGGGTAGTGGGAAAGAGGAAATGAGAAGAAGAAGAAGAAGTCACGGGAAGAAAGAAAAGAAAAAAAAAAGAAAAAAAATAAAGTTTAGGGTTGATTGGGGTTTGGAGCCTTGGGCAATTGGAAAGAAAAAAAAAGTTTGAGGTTTCATTGACTTGTTTTTAAATCCTAAACCCTAATATATTTTTATATAAAAATAATTAAAAATACCCTAAAAGGCCTAAACTTTAATATCTTATATAATTTCCTAAAGAATATGGAGTATAGTTATAGAGTATATAAGATTTAGTATATAGATTATAGAGTATATAAGGTTTAGTGTATAAATTATAGAGTATAAATTAAGAATATACTAATTTCATTTATTCATTGTACTAATTTTATTTAACAGTATTTGCCTCCAGCACGAATTATATTAATGTTATATCATATAAAACCTATTATATAATTTGGTTTCTTCAATGTTTTTTTATCAATGTAATAGATAATATATTAAATAAACATATGGTAAAGTTTCATTCAAAATTTTCGTATTTTGATAGTAATGTCCGTCATTTCTGTCTAATTTTTGTTGAAATTTAAAATTTTTCAAAATTTCAATCGAAATTTCTGCGAAATCCAAAATTTTACTCCTTGGGTGTACTAATAAGTTTTAACATTTTTTTAAAATTAAGATGGGTGTAAAGAGTATATTGGGACTACTGATAAAAAAATTGGGTCCGAATAGCGGCATCCAAATAGTTTTTGTTAGAAGTTGTAAAATTATGTTAATGCAATTTAGGCCTTTGAAACTGATCATATATTCCTGTTTGGATGCTGTAGAAATAGCTAGTAGGATCTAGACTCAAATGTCAATCGAGACATGAAGTTGGCAATTGAATTTGGGTCAATTGGAGCAACTTACAACATGCAATTTACGGCATTGAAAGTAATCCATCATGTTTGGACTGATCGCCTGGTTGAATAGGATCTCTAAGCATTGCTTTGAATATGCAATCTCAACCTTAAGTATTCATATATATTGATATATAGACTTAGAAAGTAAGCAACTCCAATAATTATGATTCTTCAATATGCAATTTCTAAGTCTATACATCGTTATATTGACTTAGAAAATAAGCAACTCCAATTATCAAATTATAACATAAAGTGTGTCACACAAGTGATTCCTCACTATGGTTCAAAGTTTCAAATGAGGTTTGGCACCTAGAGTCCACTTGCATGCCAGGTTTTGATTTGTGATTCCTTATTTTAATCTTGCTATTGTTTTACTGGGCTTTAAAGTTTTTTTTTCTTTCTTATATCTTAATTTTTTTTTTTGGTTTTATGTTTATAATGGAGGATTTGATCAAGTTTGTTATTTGTTTTTAACCTTCTGGAACAGGTAAATTCTCAAGCGAACATCATACTTGCGAGGACCTTGCAGTGAATATGCTAATCCGCGTATGCATATGGATTACCTTGAGGTCGATCCTATTTGATTATATACCGCCCCAGGCTGGGTTGGAGGAGTGTTCCAAGGAAGAAGCGGTGGTAGGTTGGCATATAACTGCTTGAAGAGTTGAAAATGGTGATGTTTCGAAGAACATTGAATGCAATGTCATTCATAATAATATGCATGGCAAAAAGTTTGTCCACTAAAACTCTGATAAAATAATCTGATGTGTACTTTTTATTGATCAATAACCTAAAATGGTTTACTATTTCAAGATTACTTAAACTAGTTGGGACCTTCTATCATGACCGGAGGCATACAACAATGCCTCCACATCAAAAAAAATAAAAAAAAATAGATAACCTGCTGAACTGGTAAACAAGTTTTACCATTTTTTTTATGCATTCCTCAAGATAATGGTAACTCTTGATCAAGATGTGGTAACTTACCATATTCTTGATCGAAGTTACCATTTTCTTGAACCAAGCATCACGAAAATGGTAACCAAAACCTTGCCTCAAATCAAGTTACCACTTTCTTGATCGTTCGATCAAGAAAATGGTAACGTGGTTCAAGAATGTGGTAACCAAGCCCAATCATGACCAAAATTACTATTTGTTTGATTTTTTTCCTCAAGAAATAGTTACTTTTTCTCAAGAAATGGTAAGTTACAATTTTCTTGATCAAAGTTACCATTTTCTCGAACCAAACATCAAGAAAATGGTAACAAATCAGTGAGGCAAAAAACGTTACCACTTTCTTGATCGTTCGATCAAGAAAATGGTAACTTTGTTCAAGAATGTGGTAACCAAGCCCAATCTTGACCAAAGTTACCATTTTGTTGATTTTTTTCCTCAAGAAATGGTAACTTTTTCTCAAGAAATGGTAAGTTACCATTTTCTTGATCTAAGTTACCATTTTCTTGAACCAATCCTCAAGAAAATGGTAACCAAATCAGTGGGGCAAAAAACGTTACCACTTTCTTGATCATTCGATCAAGAAAATGGTAACTTGGTTCAAGAATGTGGTAACGAAGCCCAATCTTGACCGAAGTTACCATTTTCTTGATTCTTTTCCTAAAAAAATGGTAACTTTTTCTCAAGAAATGGTAAGTTACCATTTTCTTGATCCAAGTTACAATTTTTCTGAACCAATCCTCAAGAAAATTGTAACCAAATCAACCAAGCAAACAACGTTATGACTTTCTTGATCGTTCGATCAAGAAAATGGTAACTTGGTTCAAGAATGTGGTAACCAATCCCAACCTTGACCAATGTTACCATTATCTTAATTTTTTTCTTCAAGAAATAGTAACTTTTTCTCAAGAAATGGTAAGTTACCATTTTCTTGAACTAATTCTTAAGAAAATGGTAACCAAATCAGCCAAGCAAAAAACGTTACCACTTTCTTGATTGTTCAATCAAGAAAATGGTAACTTGGTTCAAGAATGTGGTAACCAAGCCCAATCTTGGCCAAATTTACCATTTTCTTGATTAATTTCCTCAAGTAACTTTAGCTCAATAAATGATAAGTTACTATTTTCTTGATCTAAGTTACCATTTTATTGAACCAAACCTCAAGAAAATAGTAACCAAATCAGTGGGGCAAAAAATGTTACCAATTTCTTGATCGTTCGATCAAGAAAATGGTAACTTGGTTCAAAAATGTGGTAACCAATCCCAATCTTGACCAAACTTACCATTTTCTTGATTTTTTTCCTCAAGAAATGGTAACTTTAGCTCAATAAATGGTAAGTTACTATTTTCTTGATCCAAGTTACCATTTTCTTGAACCAAACCTCAAGAAAATGGTAACCAAATCAGTGGGGCAAAAAAGCGTTACCACTTTCTTGATCGTTCGATCAAGAAAATAGTAACCTCAGTCAAGAATGTGGTAACCAAGCCAAATCTTGACCAAAATTACCATTTTCTTGATTATTTTTCTCAAGAAATGGTAAGTTACCATTTTCTTGAACCAATCCTCAAGAAACTGGTAAGCAAATCAGTGGGGCAAAAAACGTTACCACTTTCTTGATCGTTCGATCAAGAAAATGGTAACTTCGATCAAGAAAGTGGTAACCAAGCCCAACCTTGACCAAAGTTACCATTTTCTTGATTTTGTTTCTCAAGAAATGATAACTTTTTGTCAAAAAATGGTAAGTTATCATTTTCTTGATCCAAGTTACCATTTTCTTGAACCAAACATCAATAAAATGGTAACTTCATCAGTGGGCCAAAAATTGTTTCACACTGCAATTGTGTATAAACGAAAGGGTAATTGCATTCTCAGACTACTAAATATAAGCTCATGTTTGACAATCAGGTTTTGACATGTAATCCTCAATTCTCAACAAAATTACTTCTATAGTTATATACCAAGTTACCAACTATGAATTATAGTCTTAAGGTATAGTGTATTGGGTAAGTTATAGGATTTAAAATTAAAAAAAAAACACAATAGGATTTAGGATATAGAATATAGGGTTTAAGTTTAAGTTTAAGTTTCTAAATTGACCGAAACCCAAACCAAGTGACTAAAGCCTATTAGTGAGGAACAAAAACTATTCATCACTAAAACCTATACATTTTAGTGACCAAAGTCTTTCCTCACTAAAACAATTGATTTAGTGATGAACTATTCCATCCCTAAAAGACCAAAATTTTGGTCACTAAAGGCCTATGTTTCATCACTATAGATGATGGTTTAGTGAGGAACATAAATATATTCATCAGTAAAATATGATGGTTAGATATGGTAGTTACATGAAATAGTGACCAAAATCTTCATCACTAAAACCTACCATTTCTTCACTAAAATATTGTAGATACATTTAGTGATAGAATTTGGTCACAAATTGGATTTTAATTACTATTTTAAACTCATTTTTTCAAAATTACTACATTAAATACATCCTGCTTTGTTTTCAATATAAGTAGCAACAGTAGATGTTAATACATTTCATTTCAAAATGACAAGTGACTAGTATTCGGATATCAAAGTTTATCCATCAAAACATGTACATCTCTCTCACAAATTAATTTAAACATAAAACCCAAAAATGCAAATCTCTAGATACAAGATGTCCATTCTGAAGGCTTGTAATCTGTCCTTGAAATCTCAACAGCCTGCACAGACGACAAATTTCAAATTGAATAACAAGGGTATATTATACAGATACATATCATCCATGTCACCAGAAATAAGTCCTAAAGTCAAAGACTATTTGTGAAGCTTACCTGCATTCCTTCCATGCCATTGATTCCTACTCCAATATCAGCCTCTTGAATCATGCCAACATCATTTGCCCCATCTCCAATTGCCAAGGTTGTCCTTCCTGTATGTTTTTTTTTTTTACCAAACGAGTAATCTGCAAAAATATAAGATTGATTTCAGGACACTAGTAGGTATTTTGAAATGAAAAGATGGAATCAGCTTGTTTTTCTTAATTACAGAAGTTGGTAAGATGATAAAATTCACTACAGAATATAAAAGAAGAAGAAGCCTTCTGTTTGCCTAACTTCTAAAATGAAGATTATTTATAATAGACCTACCAAATCCTTCTGTTTTGGAGAGACCCTGCAGCATATAATAGAGGCACAATTAATAGCCAAAGGTAAGAACTGGTCCTTCACATCACTTCTCAGAGCAATTTCAAGGCCAGGGGTGCATCTTTACTGCCTTCTTCAAACTTGAATTTGTGAAAACTTTCGAGTTGGTTTAAATGTCTTCTTTCATCGCCTGGAAACTAGAATAAACAAAATATGTGATTACCAACTCAACTTCTATTGAAGTTGGATGTTTAAGAAAATTGAAACTTACTATAGTCTCCTTAAAACTCAAAGTCAATTAATCCCATAACACATCTAAGTTTAAATGTTAAGTGTCTTAGAAACAAGTTCAAAAGGCCATTGCAAAATAGGTTTTACTTGTGTGCAAGTTAGTTACTGGGATGCATGTGAAAGGAAACAAGAATCCATAGAGCATATTTGCACAGCAGAACGTGATTATGTTTCTTTGTTCCATTGAAACCTATGGGTATTCTCAAGCACACAACAGTAGAACGAAAACAAACCAAGAAACTAGAAGAGTACCATCGACAACTATTGATTTGAGCATGTTCTAATGATGAAAATGCATTTAATTTATTCTAATGATGAAAAGAGAATGCTCAACCATGGTGATAAATAAGAATGCATAATAAGTAAAAAAAATTAATGGAGATGTACCAGCAAGGAAACCCCTGATAGATTAATGGCCTTCAAGGAAAGAAGACCAAGAGTATTATAATAGCGTAGTTTTGCACAATACCAACTACATTTAAATTTTTGCTATCTCCAAAAGTGTCAATAACAAGAAAACCAAAGCATAGAGAGAAACAAGACCAAGAGTTAAAAAACTTACTCTCAGTTCTGACGGTTTCTTTTTATTGTCGCACTAACCTTCAAAGTCCCACAAAAAATCTTCAAAGAAATGGAAGGTAGAGAACCAGGTGAAGCAACTTCGCCATCGGTTAGTCTAACAACTATTGATAGCAGGTCTCTTTAACCCTATTAATATACTGTCCCCTCCCCCTAGTGTGTAGATGAATCCATGTACTCTTATTTCTGGGTTTCTAGGTTTCGAAACTCAGTGAGAGAGAGGGTCTTAGTTTTCTGGGATGATGGGCGATGGACGTCCTAGGATGGGTTTTTGAGTTTTCTGCGTTTTTGGTGAGAGGGCGATGATTCAACTAGAGGGCGAGGATTCAACGAGAGGGCGAGGACGGCGAGAGAGAGTATGATCTTTCTGGGATGGGTTTCTGAGTTTTCGGTGAGAGGATGGCGAGATCGAGGGTGGCGAGAGGGCGAGGATTAGTGAGAGAGTGAGAGACCGAGAGGGCGAGGATTCAGTGAGAGATTGAGAGGGTGAGGGCGGCTAGAGAGTCTGGGTGAGGGGAGGCTATTGCATTTGAATCAAGAGTGAGATGAGAGTGTGATTTGGGTTTTACCACTTTTTTGATGCATCCCTCAAGAAAGTGGTAACTCTTTGTCTTACCAAATCTTGATTAAGAGTTACCACTTTCTTGAGAGCTGTTTCAATAAATGGTAACTTCACAAATGCCTAAAACCCAAGTTATCACTTTCTTGATCTTTTATTCAAGAAAATGGTAACTTCACATCAAGAATGTGGTAACCATCTACGCATGCAACTGTATATAGCCAAAAGGGCAATTGCATTCTTTGAGTATTATATACAAGCTCCTGTTTGCCAATCAGGTTTGGACATGCAATCACAAAATTACATCTTGAACAAACTTACCATTTTTTTTTTTCAAGAATTGGTAACTTAATCTCAAGAAATGCTAAGTTACTATTTTCTTGATCGGAGTTACCATTTTCTTAAACCAAACATCAAGAAAATGGTAACCAAATCAGTGGGGCAAAAAACGTTACCACTTTCTTGATCATTCGATCAAGAACATGGTAACTTGGTTTAAGAATGTGGTAACTCAGCCCAAACTTGGCCAAAGTTACCATTTTCTTGATGTTTTTTCTCAAGAAATGGTTACATTTTCTCAAGAAATGGTAAGTTACCACATTCTTGATCGAAGTTACCATTTTCTTGAACCAAACATCAAGAAAATGGTAACCAAATCAGCCAAGCAAAACACGTTACCACTTTCTTGATCGATCGATCAAGAAAATGGTAACTTGGTTCAAGAAAGTGGTAACTCAGCCCAATCTTGACCAAACTTACCATTTTCTTGATTTTTTTTCTCAAGAAATGGTAAGTTACCACATTCTTGATTGAAGTTACTATTTTTTTGAACCAAACATCAAGAAAATGGTAAAGGAATCAGCCAAGCAAAACACGTTACTACTTTCTTGATCGATGGATCAAGAAAATGGTAACCCAGCCCAAACTTGACCAAACTTACAATTTTTTTGATTTTTTTTTTCTCAAGAAATGGTAACATTTTCTCAAGATATGGTAAGTTACCACATTCTTGATCGAAGTTACCATTTTCTTGAATCAAACATCAAGAAAATGGTAACCAAATCAGGCAAGCAAAACACGTTACCACTTTCTTGATCGTTTGATCAAGAAAATGGTAACTTGGTTCAAGAATGTGATAACTAAGCCTAATCTTGTCCTAAATTTACCATTTCCTTGATTTTTGTTTCTCAAGAAATAGTAACATTTTCTTAAGAAATGGTAAGTTACCACATTCTTGATCGAAGTTACCATTTTCTTGAACCAAGCATCAAGAAAATGGTAACGGAATCAGCCAAGCAAAACACGTTACCACTTTCTTGATCGATCGATCAAGAAAATGGTAACTTGGTTCAAGAATGTGGTAACCGAGCCGAAGCTTGACCAAACTTACCATTTTCTTGATTATTTTTCTCAAAAAATGGTAACTTTTTCTCAAGAAATGGTAAGTTACCATATTCTTGATCGAAGTTACCATTTTCTTGAACCAAACATCAAGAAAATGGTAACGGAATTACTGTGCCAAAAAAACGTTATGCACTGCAACTATATATAGACAAAAGTGCAATTGCATTTCCAGAATGCTAAATACAAGCTCCTGTTTGACAATCAGGTTTTGACATGTAATTCAAAATTACACAGTGTGACTAGTCTGGAGATGCGCTATAGGCGGCATATGTTGAAGAATGCGTCCTTTGACACATTTACTCTGCATGTGATTGAATGATAGGTCTACTACATCCTCGTGCACAACTCAGGTTCCTAGAAGACATATTATTACAGAGGCAAGCCTCTGCCCATGGCAGTATTTTTTCAGCATCTCTCACACGAGGAATGTATTTGTCTAGTCTAACATATCCAATTATCCTATGCTAGTTTAAATTGGAGTGCCTGAATATTTACTAACGAACATGAACTTATTAATTTTAATCCTCAATTTTTGGAATAATGATTAGAACCCCCAGTTAATCTACTCATTCCAAGCACATGAAAAAGTAACGTCTCAAACACTTAATTTTCAGGATGCATACAGATCGATTGTCCTCCTACGTCCAAAAGTTTTGCCTTTGAGCAGAAGTAGGTAGAATTTTCTAAAAATGTTGGCTTGAGCCACATTTTTCAGAACTTTTGTGTTATGCATAAATCAACTTAGACATTAACTTCAACAAGTAGGTGGTGATTCATAAATTAAAGTTTGATTGCGAAGGCTATAGACGCTAGTAAAAATAAATGACATAATAACAGTGTGTTTTTTTTTTTCAACCTGGGTGGGTTAATTTTACTAATTTTGGGCGGGGAAGGAATTTTGGTTTCAATTTCAATATTTTGAGCGGGGAATGAATTTTAGTTTCATAAAAACACATTATTTGGGAGGGGAAGCAATTTTGGTTTCAATTTTAAGTTTTTGGGTGGGGGATGGTAATTTTGATTTCCACTTCAACTTTGTAGGGTGAAAATTGGTAATTTTTATTGGAAGCCTCCAATAAATGGACAAAACACTTCCGGTCATCCCACTATATAATATATCAAGTATATTGATCAAAATTAACTCAGACAATATATTAGAGGTCAATATTGTTACTCAAAAATCCTTTTAGATTAGCATCTTATATTTTGTAAACCACAATATATGTATTCTAAAAGTTTTAAAATATAAATTGATTGCATGTCCAAATGTGATCGTCAAACAGGGGTGTCAAACTGCCAATTTGATATAGCATTTGCACATCGGGCTGCAATGGATTGGCATTGCAATAATATTTCTTCCAAATGTTCATGTATCACATTATCCTAATAAGGGCATATCACTGAAGAAAACATCCGTGTGTATCACCAATAATATTTACCAAAGTGTCAATACATATTTTTGCAACATATCCACATTTACACATCAAAGTACCAAAAAGTGCCAATTCAGAGTTTGTCAATACACATGCTTGTATTTTTATGCCAGCTGCAATAATACCCTTTTATGTATTAACCAAACCTAAGTCAACAACCTTGGCCCTCATGTCATCCCCAAGAAGTATGTTTGAGGGCTTTAAATCTCTTGTGTTGGGGTATTCCTCTCTTCATTGCTTTGTGGGACATGGGGCTGTGGTTCTTGCTGGCTGCCTTCTCTGAGGGGCTTGTTTTATGCCTGGGTGCAAATTTTGAAAAATAAGAATGAACTTCATATAAGGGGACATGAGATTTCTAACCAATTTAAAGCAGCTGTAAGATAAGAATGAACTTCATTTCATAATTTGATACCAATACAAGGAAATAAAGTTAAAAAAAAAAAAAAGGCAAATTTTCAACCAATGCATAATAACCTGTATGAAGCCTATAAAATGTGCAAATGTGCAACTAGTGTATAAAATTTGGAGCAAGTGTATGAAATTAGGGCCTACCAAAACTTTATGTAATTGAGGTTCCAAGCAGCCAAACCAATCCGAATTGTACCTTTTTTTTTTTTTTTTTTTTTAATGTTTTTGATTTGAATTTGCAAGTTAAAATGTTATTATAATTGGTAACGTATACTAATTAATAGATTAAGCATAAAGATCAGCAGTCAAAAGCAATTTCGCCAGTAGTACAAATTAACTGATTTGTAAAAATGTATTCAAATGCAAATTTTGAGAACAAAGGAAGAACCTCTAACTTACTGAGCAATACAGAAGTATGATCTACTAATTCAAATTATCAGAATATTTTAATCAAACTGTTTGATTAATCAGAGTGTTTTAATCATGAATCGATACCTACTAAAATCATAATCTATATACGAAGGTAAAAAAGTGGAACCACTTTTCCACAGCACCCCTGAACAAATGAAAAAAGAAAACCAGAAAGCCTAATCTGTATTTTAAGAGACTTAAAGCCCTAGCCCAAATGATTCTACGCTAGACAATTGATCTAAGTTACCATTTTCTTGAACCAATCCTCAAGAAAATGGTAACCAAATCAGTGGGGCAAAAAACGTTACCACTTTCTTGATCGTTCGATCAAGAAAATAGTAACTTGGATCAAGAAAGTGGTAACCAAGCCAAGCTTGACCAAAGTTACCATTTTCTTGATTTTTTTCCTCAAGAAATGGTAACTTTTTCTCAAGAAATGGTAAGTTACCATTTTCTTGATCCAAGTTACCATTTTCTTAAACCAATCCTCAAGAAAATGGTAACTAAATCAGTGGGGCAAAAAACGTTACCACTTTCTTGATCGTTTGATTAAGAAAATGGTAACTTGGATCAAGAAAGTGGTAACCAAGCCCAAGCTTGACTAAAGTTACCATTTTCTTGATTTTTTTTCTCAACCAAGTTACCATCTTCTTGAACCAAACATCAAGAAAATGGTAACCAAATCAGCCAACCAAAATACGTTACCACTTTCTTGATCGTTCGATCAAGAAAATGGTAAATTGGTTCAAAAATGTGGTAACTAAGGCCAATCTTGACCAAAGTTATAATTTTCTTGATTTTTTTCCTCAAGAAATGGTAACATTTTCTTAAGAAATGGTAAGTTACCACATTCTTGATCGAAGTTACCATTTTCTTGAACCAAATATCAAGAAAATGGTAACGGAATCAGTCAAGCAAACACGTTACTACGTACTTTCTTGATCGTTCGATCAAGAGAATGGTAACTTCGTTCAAGAAAGTGGTAACCAAGCCGAAGGTTGACCAAAGTTACCATTTTCTTGATTTTTTTTCTCAAGAAATGGTAACTTTTTGACAAAAATTGGTAAGTTACCATTTTCTTAATCTAAGTTACTATTTTCTTGAACCAAATCTCAAGAAAATGGTAACTTCATCACTGGGCCAAAAAACGTTTTGCACTGCAACTATGTATAGCCGAAAAGGCAATTGCATGCTCAGAGTACTAAATACAAGCTCCTGTTTGACAATCAGGTTTTGACATGCAATTCAAAATTACACTATTTGACAAGTCTGGAGACGCGCCCGAGGTTCATTTTTTTTTTCAACTTGGGTGGGTTAATTTTATATTTTGGGGGAGGATTTGGTTTCAATTTCAATATTTTGTGTTTTAATTTTTTTGTTTTAGTGATTTTCAGTTTTAGTTTTTTGAATTTTAAATTTTGTAGGGGGTTTTTTTTAGAAGAAAATTTTTAGGGTATTAAGTATTAACAAGTTTAATTAAAAACCTATACTAAAAGTCTAAAACTATATACATTACACATTTACATGTGTTTTACATTTTTAATTCATATATACCATATACACTATACAGTACTATACCCTAGAACTATAATAATTAATAAGTATAATGTATATAGGGTGAAGTGTATACCCTAAACCCAATAAAATGACCCTATTCCCTAATAATAAGTATATAGGGTTTAGGATATAGGATATCGGGTTTAAGTTTAAGTTTAAGTTTCTAATTTGACCAAAACCCAAACCACCCATATTTATACATTTAGACGGTAAGTTTAAGTTGAGTTGGACACATGCTATAGATCATGATTGCGTGTCCAACTATGATTGTCAAACAGGGGTGCCAAACGATTACTTTGATGTAGCAATTGCACATCAGGCTCGAAAGAATTGACAATGCATCAATATTGTATCAAAATGTTTAGGCATTCTTGAGTTGGGTAAAATTTGCTGAATATCAAGTACCCAAAAGTGCCAATACATATTTTGCCAATACACATGCTTGTATTTTGCTGCCCCTTTATGTATTAACCAAAATCTTTTTCTGTTTTTTAATCATTGAATAATGCTGGTATAATTGGGATCCTAAGTAGTCATATATATTGTTACATAGCATGTCGAATCGTTTAAAATCATTTAAACAGATCAAACACAATGGATGAATTGTCAAAAGAACAAAGCAAATGCCATTTGTTTTTTCAGTCCAATTGATATCCAAAACAAGATTTGAAATCGTAATCAAGTTTTTTCGATGTATAAAACCTCCTGTTCGTATGATTAATCGTCTGGGCATAACGACAAGTCACACAAGGCCTAACACCATGTTGTCCGGGCCGAGACCCAAAAGACTAAGCCCTTCCTGGGCTCCTAGCCCATGATCTACTAGGCTCCGGCCTCCTAGGCCACGACCTTCTAGGCTCCGGCCTCATAGGCTCCGACCCCCTGGGCCCCGGCCTCTTAGGCTCCGGCCTCCCAAGCTCAAGCCTCCCGGGCCCCCGACCCGTGTCAACTCACTCGGATCCTCGAGACCGATGCCACGTGGCGCTCCTATAGTGCAAGTCACCACAAAGGACACGTGTCGTCACCGGATTGGTTGACATTCTTCCAAAGGTACTATAAAAGAGGTATCTTCTTGTCACAAAAGAACGGGTCCATCAATATTATACTATTCACTCACTCTGCTCTCAGATCTCTCTGAACACTGACTTGAGCGTCGGAGGAGCTTTGGCCGGCATCACACCGGTGTCCTTCCTGCTCACTTTTGTGTACTTGCGCAGGGTGCTTTGGATATCATTCTCTCTCATTACTCACCAGTCGGACCCAGCTACTCGTTCCTGCCCCACTTCGACGTGTCATCCACTCAGTGGTGGGTCAACGGGCCTACGTGGTTCGACTCGACGTTGACTGCTTTACCATTTTTGAGCATCAACACCTCCTGAAACTGATATAAATAAAAAAGATTATACATGTCAATTTTTAATGGGATTTGGATGTTATAAATGTTATTTATATTCCATTCTCTCATAAAAATCCATCCATTCATAAAAAATTTCATCCATTCATTTAACTAATCAATATTTGTTCAAATACATGTTCCAAAAGCACGGAGAGTTTCAGAGACCAATTTTGATCCTTGGAGAACATAATGGGACCATTGGAAGTGGTTTGGAAAATNAGAAAAGTGGTAAGTATGCTAAATACTTGCGAAAGAAAAGTGGTAAGCATGCATATACTTGCTAAAGTGGGAGACTTGAATATATTGTGCCCTAGAAGAATTTCATGCTCATATATTGTCTGAACACCCATGCCCAAAATTTTTAACCATGGAATAGATTTAGTCTTTAGTTGTTAAAGTCAAAAGCGGCTGCCAAGTCCATGCAAAAAGTCTGAATTACTAGTGACCTTCCCATTTCTTAGCAAAAACTCAGATGAAGGGCCTTCGTTTTCTCTTCTCTACTCCAATTTTTAGTCATGAATTTGACCAGTGCAGCTGATACCATTTCTCCATTACAATTCATCATAGAATGTTTTTGCAGCATTCTTGTGACAATCTTATAAGAATAAATTCAGTATCACATATAATCATTTACTTCAAAAAATAAAAAATAAATGTAAAATCTTGTAAAGCTGACAAACATAAAGGGAGCATTAAGACAGGAGCTCTGCATTTCATGAAACCTAGAGGTGTGGAGGTCAATTGTTGAACTCTCAGAGATTAAAATAAATGAATTACCATGAATCTGTTCCTTATGCTCAGTTGCAGTTTGAAACAATCCCGCATTGAATATCTGAACATATTTTGATGAGTTAATAGATGATGCTATACATAATGCTTCAAAATATGAATGAAAATTGAACCACATATGCAATTCAAACAGGTCGATAACATGTCATCCTATCACAGAATAAAAGAAGAGGTCCAGTGGCATGTTTTTGTATCAAGCACAAAGGTACAAAAACCATTTAAGCAATTATATGTAAGGTCCTATAGCATGTAGTTTTCACTACTTCCAGTGATCTACAATACCCTAGTACAGGACCCAAAAGCACCTATCTAAGCATTGTAAAATACTACAATGCTTAGATGAGAAAGAAATCTTTAATGCAAATTTATTATTTAAGAAATAACCAATCAGAAATGGAGCCAATAAAGTAAGCCAGAAATTGTAATGCCCTACTAAGAATTGGTTGATTACAGGCACTGATCCAATCTACCATTTTCTTCTATTAAAACCTTGAACTAAAATATAAAATTGGTCGTTCAATAACAATAGAAAAAAGCATCAACATCAGCAGATTAGAGAAGAGCAAGCACATGGCCATAGGAAATACGCTATCTACACAAATAATAGGAAAAATAAGATGCGGGATTAGCCTTGAACTCCAGAACAAACATACACAAAACTAAAACTTCAGACAATTTTTATCTCCCTGATAACATTAGATTTAGAGAACGTAACAGTACAGGTAATGCAGGTACACATAGTTGCACATATCATATATTCCTGCATCAAGGCAGCATACAAAACTGTACCCATACATACCAACATGTATCCAGTTTAAGGATAGAAAAAAACATACCAATAGATCTTCCTCCTGGACTCTGTGCTGCTATATGTGAAAACCCAAATCGGGGAAAAAACCAATTACATTTTCTGGTATAGCAAGAAAAACCAATTCCTCTGAAATCTACACAAGTAAGAGAATTTAAATACACAAATTTCAGAAAGCCATTGCAAGGTAATTGACAAGATTGACAATCTCTCTATGAGGACGCAATTATACCTCTGTAATGATCCGGTAGCGACCATGACCTGATACCTGATACCTGATACCTGATCCCTGAGAGAGACCTCGAAGCCGCTAGAAAACTCAAATCGCCGGCGAAGGGGTTGGATCTGTTCTCCTTTGATTCTCCTTCATGATTGAATTTTAGGACTAAAGGAGGACACCCAGACGATCAGTGTGTCGAGAGGACGATGTCTTGGGTGGTCGGTGTCGCAACTCCGGCGGAGAAGGCGGATGGCTGTCACGAAGTTCAATCGGTTCGTCGATTTCGACATGGGAATTGGTAGATGAATATTTGGGGCCGATTTTGCCAACGTTGCCGCCAGACGGCTAGGTTTTGATTGGAGAAAGGGTGTGGGAGAGAGAGGGTAAAGATTAAGAAGCAAATGCCATATGCGTTTTTTGTTTGCCCTGACTCAGAAGGATTTCTTTTTTTTGTTCAGAGGTTACCTCTTTCTCTCTCATTATGGGCTACCGATTCAGCTCTTGTTTTTTTTCTCATTCATTAGATCAAATATATCTCATCCAACAGTCAAGACTCTGAAGGCATTGTATGCCTGCAGTCATTATAGAATTTCCGAAACTAGTTGCATGCTTACTAGCTTAGCATTCTTGCTTGGAGTTTAGACAACCAATTAATTAATTTGTCAAAATTAAGTTTATATATATTATGGAGGAATCTAATGAAGTCTTAATTTAACAATAAAATAAATAAATTTTGAACAATTACAATATATTGTGACTAATAAGACAAGGATGAAAGAACGAATTAAACACTGACTAAAGTCCCAACACATGCAGAGTGAGAGACAAAGTGTTCTGACACCAGCGAAGTGTCACCGCCGTCATTCACTAGCAATGATTATGTGAAGAGCTATGAATCTGTTGCAATCTTTGAAGCAGATTTCAGAACTAATCTAGATTTTCTCTACCAAATTTAAACGGAATTTTCATCCAATTTAACATACCCATGGAATGTTCATGAAGAATGTTTTAAATATTTCTAGAGATCGATGAGATTAATCTTTAGGAAATTTTGTATTTTGTCTCTCCATTTCTTTGCAATTTAAAGAATCAAGCTCAATAGTTCTTTTTTTTTTTTTTTTTATGTTTTGAGCGTTGATCAAAAACCATCATAGTTTCTTGTTCAACGTTGTTGACTGCTGGTAAGAACACCAAACTCATCTTGATAACTTTAAATTTGAGAACACCAATTCTTGTCCTTTCCGATATTGACTATGACTAATATATGTATATGGAATTCTAGAAGATGTGCTGCTAACAAACTCGAAGCAGCCCCATTTTATTCTGGGTTGACAAGTCCCATTTCATTTTTCACTGAAGACTTGTAAGACAAAGGGGATATTTTCAGAGACATACGTACTCATCCCTCTCATGCAATTATAACTACCACTTGTTCGTCTTCCTGCGTGTCTATATAAAGCTCACCAAAGCTCCTCAAAAAAATAAGTCCCTCCCTCTTTCTTGCAAGCTCTCATTCGTCACCAAAACCCAATAAACAAGTTCCGGGGACTATTGAGTTGAATCACTTTTCCATATTGGGTGCACAAATTTGGATACAAGTTTCCAACCCATTGTCTGAAATCTTGAGTTGTGAGTGATTTGATTGGTTTTTGGGCGACAAAAATGACGGTGGCACCTGCATTGGCAGGAGATGAGTTAGAAAGGCAGACGAGCAGCAGTAGGAGCTGGCGGTCGACGAGTGTTAGAGAATTATGGAACACACCAGACGTGTTCCAGCGGAGTAGCAGGCAGCAGACGGTGGATGAGGAGGAGGAGCTGAAGTGGGCCGCCATAGAGCGGTTGCCGACATATGATAGGATGAGGAGGGGGATGCTGAGGCAGGTTATGAGCAATGGGAAGGTGGTCCATGAAGAAGTTGATGTCACAAACCTTGCGGCTCAAGATAAGAGGCAGTTGATGGAGAGCATACTTAAGGTTGTTGAGGATGACAATGAGAAGTTCTTGAAGAAGCAAAAAGCCAGAAATGACAGGTTTATCTCTCTTTCTATTATATATAGTTTGTTTAATTGGTTCAATTTGGAAGTTTTGGTTTGTTTTAGTTTCTTGGGAATGGTGGGAAATTGACAGGAATTAAGATTTTGGATATGAAAATTTTCAGTTTGGCGATTGAGAAAACATAAGTTCAACTTAATTGTGTCTAATACAACAGTTGGCTTCAAAGATGTATTTTCCTTAGTTTTCTTGCTAATTAATGTTTGATTAAAATTGCCATGTAAATTTTGTTTGATGCTTTGGAAAACAGGGTTGGTATTGTGATTCCTAAAGTTGAGGTTAGATTCCAGAATTTATCAATAGAGGGAGATGCATATGTAGGCAGCAGAGCACTTCCAACTCTGCTAAATTCCACCTTGAACGCAATCGAGGTACGTAAAAACATTTCTTAATGGTAAACTAGTACATAATCTTGTGTTTCGATGCTGAACTCACAGACTTCCAAATTTCTTTAAATGTGAATAGGGAGTAATTGGATTGCTTGGACTCACACCATCAAAGAAAAGAGTTGTTAAGATACTCCAAGATGTGAGCGGTATTGTGAAGCCATCAAGGTATGCTCATGAATTTTGCAGATCTAACCTCGCTGCACTACTACTGTTGCATGAAAAAAAAAAAAAAAATCTCACATAATGATTGTACCAAAAGTTGAACAAATAGTCACTTAACATATCCTAAACAAAGGAATTGTATAAAGGAAATATGAAAATTATTAGTAACACTTTAATGCTAAGTAGTTTTTCCTTTGAACTCCATTTATGAGCTTGTCTTTTTTGTTTGTGTTCAGGATGACACTGCTTCTTGGACCTCCTGGGTCTGGAAGAACAACACTGCTAAAAGCACTTGCCGGAAAACTGGATAAGGATCTAAGGGTTTGTCATCCTCTTCGTCTCCTTACCTTAATCAGTCTTTTCCTAATTGTATTCGTGTGCCTACTTGTTTAGTTTACCATATGTATTGACAAGTTGGGGTTATAAACAGGTAACTGGGAAAGTTACTTACTGTGGCCATGAATTTAAGGAATTTGTACCTCAGAGAACCTCTGCATACATTAGTCAGCATGATCTTCATTATGGTGAGATGACAGTTCGTGAAACATTGGATTTCTCTGGACGTTGCCTGGGAGTCGGAACCAGGTATGGATTGCTGGAAGAGTTGTCTAGACGGGAGAAAGATTCAGGTATCAAACCAGATCCCGAGATCGATGCATTCATGAAAGCCACTTCTGTGGCAGGCCAGGAAACTAGTTTGATCACAGATTACGTACTCAAGGTTTGTTGATTCAATCACAAGATTGTGTGTCCTTGTGTCTTGCTGCACAAGTCTAACCATTTTTTATTCATTTGACAGATACTTGGATTAGATATCTGTTCTGATATATTGGTGGGTGATGGCATGAGAAGGGGCATTTCTGGTGGACAAAAGAAACGTGTAACTACTGGTATGTGTCTGTGTGTCAAATTAGTTATTACATAAAACAATATTTGGGTTCCATAATGTTATTCTTTCTTATTTGTACTTGAATATGTGTGTAAGACGACACTAACCATGTTATATTTCCATGTTTAACTTTTAATATTTTACTTAAATTTACTATAAAGTTAGGCACCAATGCAGTTTATGTAAACTGGTGCTCTTATATCTTAGAAACCTTCTTTGATCTTGCTTCGAATAATAGGAATGGTAATTTATGTACAAAGCCATTTCCTGTAATTAACCTCGTGGTGTTTGCTCTGAATGCAGGAGAAATGTTGGTTGGACCAGCGAAAGCATTTTTCATGGATGAAATATCAACAGGTCTGGACAGTTCCACCACCTTTCAGATTTGCAAGTTCATGAGACAGATGGTTCATATTATGGATGTGTCAATGGTCATCACTCTCTTGCAGCCTGCACCTGAGACATATGATCTTTTTGATGACATTATCCTTCTTTCTGAGGGTCAGATTGTCTACCAAGGCCCACGTGAGAGTGTTCTCGAATTCTTTGAATATATGGGGTTCAAATGCCCAGAAAGAAAAGGTGTTGCAGACTTCTTGCAAGAAGTGACCTCAAAGAAGGACCAAGAACAATATTGGTTTAAGCAGAACCAGCCTTACAGATATGTCTCAGTATCTGATTTCGTACGGGCTTTCACTTCTTTTAATGTTGGCCAACGGCTTGTGGAAGAACTAAGAGTTCCTTATGACAAAGGAACAGCTCATCCAGCTGCCTTGGTGAAGGAAAAGTATGGAATATCCAATAAGGAGCTCTTCAAGGCATGCTTTTCAAGGGAGTGGCTGCTGATGAAGCGTAACAATTTTGTATACATTTTTAGAATTTGCCAGATAACATTCATGGCTACAATTGCTTTTACGGTATTTCTAAGAACAGAAATGAAATATGGGAAAAAAGAGGATGCAACAAAATTTTGGGGAGCATTGTTTTTCAGTCTCATTAATGTCATGTTTAATGGAGTGGCAGAGCTTGCAATGACAGTTTTCACTCTTCCTGTGTTCTTTAAACAAAGGGATGCCTTGTTTTACCCTGGGTGGGCTTATGCCCTGCCCATTTGCCTCCTCAAAATTCCCGTGTCACTGTTGGAATCTGGGATATGGATCATTTTAACATATTACACCATTGGATTTGCACCATCTGCCAGCAGGTAAGTTTTAATTTATTGCTCATATCTTTCTCAGAAGTTTTAGCTTTGTGTTGCTTACTGAATGACACAAAATAAAACAAATTAGGGTCTAACTCTGATATATGTCCAATATTTTCAGGTTCTTCAAACAGTTCTTGGCTTTATTCAGTATACATCAGATGGCCATCTCCCTCTTCCGCTTCATTGCTGCCCTTGGAAGAACAGATGTCGTTGCAAACACAATTGGTTCCTTTACACTGCTACTGACTTTTATCCTAGGAGGTTATATTGTTGCGAAAGGTTAGAATCCGTCTTCGTTCATTGCCAAAGTGTTTTTTCTTGTCATAGTGAGCTATTTCTTATTCAATTCCATTGCTCGATTCTTTAGTATGTTTGGAATGCTCAAAATATTGTCATCTTGGTGTGCAGATGACATCGAGTCATGGATGATATGGGGCTTCTATATGTCCCCTATGATGTATGGACAAAATGCAATTGCTATGAATGAATTTCTTGATGAAAGATGGGGAGCTGTAGGTTCTCTTAAACCTCAGTTGACTTCTTCCATTACATTAATAATAACAGTATTTAAGTTCAACTGTTTAAGCTTAACAAAAATTTTTTTTATCCCATTGCACAGCGTGCCGACAACTCCAGTAAGCTCACAGTCGGACAGACCCTTCTCAAGGAAAGAGGACTGTATACTGAAGAATATATGTATTGGATTTGTATTGGAGCGCTCTTTGGGTTTTGTCTTCTTTTTAATGTTCTTTTCATTGCTGCGCTGACCTTCTTAAATCGTAAGTGAATAATTTTCATTTTTCATTTGGCTATTGTTATGCTAATGGATTCAACCGTTGACTATTTGTTTTCTTGTTGACTCACTTTTAGCTCTTGGTGATACCAAAACTGTAATTGAGGCTGATGACCCTGGAACCAGGAGGGAACGACAATCCAATTCAGAAGGTTGGAATATTATACTTCTAGTGGATCATAATTTGGATGTTTGTACTGTTTCTGCAAGATATATAGCATGTGTTTTTTATATTTGTTGAAGCAGCCATTTTGCATATGCATTGTAAATTATGAATTACCCCAGTTCTCATTCATCCATTTACCACCCCTAGCCTGGCTGTAAAACATTGTGTTAGTAAGATATGCATTACATCAACCACAGCTACCTGCATTACATCTCATCACTTGTTAATACAAATTCTTTACATCTTGAGTAGTACTAGATTTACTATCAAATTATTTTGCTCGTCCTAATATATAGTGAACAATTACAGGTATTGATATGCAAGTTCGAAATGCTGAAGGAAGGACCAGTTCAATTGTTGGTGTTGCAAATGGTCAAGCCAAACGAGGAATGGCTTTGCCCTTCCAGCCCCTTTCACTTGTTTTTAACCATGTGAATTACTATGTGGATATGCCTACGGTAAGTCACTTTTTCTGCTTTCTCCACAGAGCTTCAAATTGCAGGAATATATATGAGAACTTATTTCAAAAGAAAAGTTAGCACTTAGAAGCCATAGAAAGCAGGACAGGCTTCAAAGGCTTAAAGTTTTAGTTTGATGCATATTTCGCAAATTGTTTGAGTTTATATTGACTTTAGTGAAGAATTAATTATTTCGTCCCAGTAATTTTGACCCAGATTATATGATGACATGCACATGTCTTGTGTTAAATATGATTCTTTTTAGTAACAATTATGTGTACTTATCAGGAAATGAAGAACCAAGGGATTGATGAGAGCCGGCTGCAACTACTGCGAGATGCTAGTGGTGCATTCAGGCCAGGTATTCTGACTGCCTTAGTTGGTGTTAGTGGTGCTGGAAAAACCACCTTGATGGATGTCTTAGCTGGAAGAAAGACTGGCGGGTACATTGAAGGAAGTATTAACATCTCTGGATACCCAAAGAACCAAGCCACATTTGCTCGGGTCAGCGGTTACTGTGAACAGAATGACATTCATTCACCATATGTTACTGTTTATGAATCTCTCCAATACTCTGCCTGGCTGCGTCTTGCTAAGGATGTCAAACCGGACGCACGAAAGGCAAGTTATTTATTTAACCAAGGTTAAATATGTTTAGCAATTCTAACACTTAATTTTCTGATTATATGCAATTTAATATCTCTGCAACCTTGTTTCCTGCTTATACTTGTTATGTCATATTTATTCACTGAACAGTCTGAACTTGTAGTTGACTCTGATTTTTCCTTCTCTCTCTAGGTGTTTGTTGATGAAGTTATGGACTTGGTGGAGCTTAACCCATTGAGAAATGCTTTAGTTGGCCTTCCAGGAGTTGATGGACTTTCAACTGAGCAGAGAAAGAGGCTCACCATTGCTGTAGAATTGGTTGCTAATCCCTCCATCATCTTTATGGATGAGCCAACATCAGGGCTTGATGCTAGAGCAGCCGCAATTGTTATGCGTGCTGTAAGAAACACAGTGGATACCGGAAGAACTGTTGTCTGCACGATTCACCAACCTAGCATTGACATTTTTGAAGCTTTTGATGAGGTATTATTTGATTTCAAATCTGTGTAATCTGTAACATTGTTCTTTATTTCATATTCACCTTGATTTTGTTTTGCTTTGCAGCTTTTCTTAATGAAAAGAGGCGGACAGGTGATTTATGCTGGACCCCTAGGTCCCCAGTCTCACAAGCTTGTTGAATATTTTGAGGTAATTAAGTTTATAATTTACCTTTATGTTCAAGTCCTTTCAAATTTTATCCAAAACGCATATAATGGAGCAAAATTTGGCTAAAGCTAGACCTCTGTTATTCTATCAGCATTGGCCCCATTTAAATTTTGTTACTTGCACCACTAACTCCAAATGTTCATTCAAGAAATTTTTGTTATGCACAGATGGGTCTTATTTACAAAGTTCAAATAAAATTGGAACAAAAAAAAAAAAAAAAAAGAGTTTGAATAAAATCTCTGAAACCTCTTGCAGGCTATTCCAGGAGTTCCCAAGATCAAAGAGGGCCACAATCCTGCTACTTGGATGTTAGACGTCAGCTCTACTGCAGTGGAGGCTCAAAATAATATCGACTTTGCAGAAGTATTTGCGAACTCTGAGCTCTATAGGTAAGTAACATGTATTGTATTCTTTTCATTCCTATTTTTGTCACCCCCATGTCTGTGTATGTTAAAATTCTTTCTTCATTTCATTTCACTTATTCAGGAGAAATCAGGAACTTATAAAGGAACTTAGCACACCGCTACCCGATTCAAAGGATCTTTACTTCCCCACCAAATACTCACAAAGCTATATAACTCAGTGCAAGGCTTGCTTTTGGAAACAATATTGGTCATACTGGAGGAACTCAAGATACAATGCCATCAGGTTTTTCATGACGACTTGCATTGGCATATTATTTGGTGTTATCTTCTGGGGCAAAGGAGACCAGATGTAAGTTTAAGAACATATGAGCTACATTTATTTAGTTTTCTTTGAAGTTTTGACCCAGTTTCATGTTTCTCCAATCAAGACATTTGTGTTCCTGTAAAAAGCTTTTTCCTAGAATTGACACTTATATTTTTCAACAGACACAAACAACAAGACCTGATTAATCTTTTGGGAGCTACCTATTCTGCTATTATGTTCCTTGGATCTAGCAATGCTAACGCTGTGCAATCAGTGGTTGCGACTGAGAGAACAGTTTTCTACCGTGAACGAGCAGCGGGGATGTATTCAGAGTTGCCTTATGCATTTTCTCAGGTAAGATATTGGTAGTTATACTCAGTTGTGCGTTTGCTTTTGTATAACATTAAAATCTCATGTCTTTTTCATTGATGCATATTTTGGTGCTGTAGGTGGCTATTGAGACACTTTACGTTGCAATCCAAACATTTGTCTATTCCTGTATTCTGTATTCCATGATTGGGTTCACTTGGAAGGTGGAGAAATTCCTTTACTTCTACTACTTCATATTCATGTGCTTTACCTACTTCTCAATGTATGGGATGATGGTGGTTGCCTTAACTCCTGGCCATCAAATTGCTGCAATTGTTATGTCTTTCTTCGTGAACTTTTGGAACTTGTTCTCTGGTTTCCTCATTGCCAGGCCGGTATGTCATTTGAAACTCATCTATTCTTCGTATTGCCATACCTAAGAATGTGGAACATCATCCAAAATATTTTTATTAGAAGTCGTTCTTATGTGCATACTTGAGCAAGGATTCACAATGTTTTACAAAATCTGCTAATTTGGGATTAGCTCATTATAACATGAACTGATGAAAGTCCTGAAAGACTAGGCCTTCAATTATTACAAACCAAATATATGTAGATTACTCATTAAGTTTTCTTATACTGCACTTATCTTGTCCCAGACACCGTCTTTTTTATCATTACAATCATAACAGTTCATGCTGAATTGCTGATCTATTGCAGCTAATTCCGGTGTGGTGGAGGTGGTACTACTGGGGTTCTCCAATTGCTTGGACAATCTATGGCATCTTTGGATCTCAGGTTGGTGACCTCAAGACTTTTATTGATCTTTCTACTGGAGGACGACAGAGAGTGGATCTTTTTGTTAAGGACAATTTGGGTTTTGACTATGACTTCCTAGTACCTGTGGTTGTGGCTCATGTTGGTTGGGTCCTCCTCTTCTTCTTAGTCTTTGCCTATGGCATCAAGTTCCTTAACTTCCAAAAGAGATGAGCAACTTCACTATGCAGCAGAGAACCTTCAGGATGTGAAATAGATAATTTAATGTAACAACATTATAGTAAGTCATCAGAGAGAACAGAATTCTGATCACTGTTTTTTTTTTTTTGCATATTACTTTGTAATTTTGATTGGCATATTTAATAAAGCCTTGCCATTTTCTTTTTAACTAAAGATGCCTTGAGATGCAAACAATGGTTATACTATCCTTATTCAACCAAAAACCTCAGTACAAGGAGCACTTGAGCTGCACAAATTAAAAACAGAATGGACAAACAAGGATAATTTCTCTAGAGTACAGTCCCACATTGCCACGTAACCTTTGGAATATGTATTATATAAACACATGGAACCCTTTCCTTTAAAGCCGGTTATACAAGGATAATTTCTACCCATGGGTTTAGCACCCTGTTCTTGACAGATATACCACTAAAATGAATGAAGTGTTCTGACTGACATTGGAACTTCCAAAACTGTGGCAACCAAGGCCTAGTTTCCTCTTCTTTTGGGCAATAATACCTCACACCAGATAAATCATTAATCAAAGGAAAAACATATCCTTTCTCACTAGTGTCTTATCATCGCTGGCAGCCCCCTACCGCCGGCGACGGCCATCTCTTCCTCTATATTCTTCTCTCCCACCCTTCGTACTAAATTCACAAATCCCTACAAATCGGCAATGTTGGATTGCAATTACACTTTGTTGAAGTACTCTGGCTAACTTTGCACTTCTTCATAAGTACACATAAAGCAGTAAAGCTTCTCCACATCCCTCTTATCATCAATCAAATACCAGAGATGGAATAGCAAATGGGATTGGATTGATCAGATCAACTAGTCCTCTTTATGGCTTATTGATCATCAATCAAATAATTGCCTGGGGTGCAAACTAGTTGTCACACCTCAAACCCCGGGTATGCAACATATGCACCTATCTTGAATATCCCAAGAGATTAACGCAACTAATCAAGCATTAATCCCCCAAGATACCCAAGAGAGGTTGAGCATTTTAATTTAATGGGACTGGGTTGGATCATAGATAATAAATAGCGGAAAACATGTGAAGTAAGAATAAGACTTCTTTATAAAACTAATCCCAAGGTTACGGTAGTTCATTGCAACCTTGAAGAATTTAAATAAATTCGAAATACATAGCAAGCATAGAGTAAAGGTTTCAAAACTACGCAGACGTATAATCAAAGTATATTACTCAAAACCATCGGTAAAGTCATTTAAGACATACTCGATATGAGAAAACAATCAAATGACATCACCAAATAAATCCAGATAATTGACAAGTCTCAAGATGCTGCTCTACTCGACCCCGTCCAAGTTCGATTCTTTATAATGCTCGTACCTATAAAAACATCCAATAAAAAAAGAACAACAAAAACAATGTAGGGGGTAAGCATCTCATACGATCAGAGCTTCCCTCAGGGGACCCTGCCAGATTTGAAAACCACAAAACTTTTCTCAGTGAAAAACATCCTAAACATCCTGAAAATCATTTTCTATTGGATTCTTAAATCATCCAAAACAAGTTCTTCAAACATTTCCTTTATAATAATTTACAAAACATTTTATGACTCGGCTGTACAACAATTATGATTATAAACATACAAATCCACATATAATGATAATCCAGATGGTCGATACACTTTCGGTACGACTATGCCAGCTATAATCAAAGAGATAGTATCCATAGCGAGAGTGCCACGATAAATAGAAATAGGAACTTGCAATTGAGAAATCGTATTTACTGCCACCTGATCAATCATAGGTCCCTGCTTCGCACAAGCACACGTAGCCACGTATTGGATTGGCTAAGCTCCCCATAATATACTGATCAATTCTTCTAGAAAGTTTAGGGATTTGAAACCAAGATCACGTACTGTACTACATTACCCGAATACTCAGACCAATCATACAAATATAGCATGTTAAAATAATTTAAAAACACAAACACACATAAGATTCATAATCATGAATGTAGGATAAATCCCCCTACCTGGAATCCAATGCTCTTCACGTATTGTCTTACATAGCCTATGCATTCTCATCCATCTCGAATCCATCGCCTTCTTGTCACGTCACAAAGAAATTCTTCGGCAACTAGTGTTCCTAGTGTCCGGCAATACGACAATTTAGTTAAAAGTTAAGTTCAACACAATCTCGTTATGACCCATCCTTTTAGGTCACACGTCCCTAAAGACTCTAGTCTTAAGTGGACTAAACTCTACTCTTTAGGGTTTCTAAGTTTCAAGTTAATTTTAAAGTCAAACCACTTGACTAATTGTCTTGGCTTAAAACAATTCCAAAAATTAATTTAGGTTAGAATAAATCAAATCTAAGTATTATCCAAGTATTTAATTAATTAGCATTTCACCAAAATATTCCACTAATTGATCAAGCTTAAATCGAATTTAATCTCTACGAGTTAATAACCTTTAATTAATCTCCAAAATAAGGTTACAACTACTCATGCTTAATTAACTAAATAAATTAAGCAATTAAATCTTCAAAATAAGGTTACAACTACTCATGCTTAATTAACTGAATAAATTAAGCAATTAAATCTCCAAAATAATCCTAGACATGCTTAATTGATAAATAAATCCTACTTAATTAATCTAAGTATGCAACCTAATATTAAAGCCTAAGAAAAATAAATAAAAGACTTACCCGGTTGTAGACCTCCAAAGCTAGACTTCACTCCTAAGAGACTTCTCCAAACTTAGGTCTTCTTCTCGAAGAGAAGACCTCAAAATATTTTACTAGGAGAGAGCTTCTAAAAAATATGAGCTTGCTCCAAAATAGAAAGAATAATAATCTTTCTAGAGAGAGAAAGAGAAACCAAAGTTAGAGTGAGAAGCTCTTGAACTCTATTTGGTGGTGCAAGTGAAAATGAGATACAAGAATCCTTATTTATAGGCACAAGAAGGTGAGAAGAAGTTGTGAATTTCCAATGTGGGAAATGATGCTCAAAAGTGTCAAAAACAAAGTAAAATTAAATACACAAAAAGTCAAATTGGGTCAGCTATACCCGGCTGGACTACCCATTTGCACTCACCAAAGGTCCATGGGTCGACCCATTGGAGGACACGAGGGTCGTGTGACCCGGTTTGGCTGGAGACCGATCCTTGAAGAAAAAGGATGGCTCAGATTAAGCTCATTAAATGAGCTTGAGTAGCTGTGATTAAAACGTGGCTCCGATCCGGTGAAGTGCACCCACAGAAGCTCACGTGAGCTCACCCCGCCTGCTGCCAGTTGAAACCAAGTCAGCGCGTCCGAACGAATGGCATCGTGCCATGTGGCGCCGTGTCAGCCATTTTCCAAATTTATTTCTTTTCTCCAAACTTCGTTAAATCACAAAAAATAACTCGGAACTCTAAATAATTCCCTGAAAAATCCTACGGACTCGTATTGATGAGGACTAATTTCCTATAGCCTCAAAATAGTCAATCACTTTCAAAAAAATTATGAAAATTCCTCATCTCATAATTTAATTTTGAAAAATGAAAACAAATTAAAAAATCACCAAACTCTTGAATTTCCTTTTTCAAGAACTCACTTTCACACAACTAAATTTCAAGACCACGACCAAAGGTCTAAGTTAGTTAAAACAAAGTTAAGGAAAATTTTAATTCTTTTAAACAAACTTTAAGAATAAGGTTAGAGGCTTAAGTAACGAAATTAACATAAGTCGAAATTCAGGGTGTTATACTAGGGTCAGGATTGAAGCACACATTTTGACGCACAATAGGACACACATTCCAACTATGAATTCAGGGCTAGTATTCAAAGGCATATATGACCCCGACCAACAAAAATAAGTATTCAGGCCTGAGTCTCATATTTGGTCCAATGGGTTTTGTGGCCCAAAAGCATGTGTTATATAAAAGAATAGGTAGAAACCCATAACTAGGGTACGATTCGAAGCGTGAAAGAGAAATCGGAAAACCTAGAACTAGGCTGATTTGATAACTCAACCCAATAACATGATGACACATATGCTCTTATACTTATTACATAAAACTTTCTCTAATTTCAAAATAAAATTTGTCTCATAGAATATCAAATCAGCCACTATCCTTGTTATAGGTAAAGTTTTTCCTGGAGCTAGGTCTTGGGGCATAGTATGGGGAAGAAGAAGGTGAAGGGGAAAAAGAAGGTGAAGGTGAAGAAAGGCACGGAGAAGCAGGGCTTCGATGAGAAAGGCACGGAGAAGAAGGGCTTCGAGGAGAAAGGCGCAAAGAAGAATGACTTCGAGAAGAAAGGAAAAGGCATGAAGAAGGATGCGGGGCAAGCAAACTGGAATGATAATGATAAAAATGCCTATACATGTGTACCATTGAGATCAAGGCATATAAGGTTGCATATGTTGTACATGCCATCAAATTGACCGATTTGTTATGATCATCATGCACCTCCAAAGGAGAAGAAGATGAAGCTGCCACTGTCGCTGGATTATGCCAAGTGCCTTATATGGACGGCGAGGATCGTTGCGGGCATATGGGTTGCGGTCTGTTTGGCTCCAAAATCCTTTTCACCGGTGGCTTGGAACCCAACAGGGAACCAGATGACGCCCCCTATCTTTATCCTGGACGATTCTTACCAGGTTGTGTTAGCAATAAAATTTATGCGTTTTATACCACCCAATCTGATGCAACAAACAGCATCAAGCCCCAAATGTTTGAAAATTTCCAAGGAGGGAAAATTGAACCCCTGCTGGTAGAGCTGCAAGGCAAACTCTATGCACTTGCCGGTATTCCCAATGAGTTCAATGCCAACTTGTATTTCAAGGTATTTGACCCAGCAATCGGTAAAGGGTCGACTCTAGACGATCCTCCATTTCTCCATGACCAAGAATTTTGTGATCCTTGGGCTCGATACTACTTTTCTGCAACCATTGGCAACACCATCCTTGTCTCCACTCCAAATCAAGCCCTACGTCTTCTGCTTTGATGTCAAAACTCACCAAGAATAGGGAATAGTAACTCCTTTTTTGTTCAAAGGCGGTCAATTTCCCTTTCATGGTAGAGCTTTAGTTGTGGATGATGATCAAGATGATCCTACTTGCCTAATGTTTACCTATCAAAATAGTGCGCCTGAGCCTATAAAAGTCTACCTGGTGTACCGTGACAAAATGGAAACTGTCAAATCTCTGTGGATGCCATATTGCCATATGGCTTGCCTCCTGAATTTCAGGGCCATTCATACAGCTACAGGTTTGCCTATCTAGGAGATCGAAAAGTTTGCCTTGTTATCACTCGATTCATGTTCCCATCCATTTATGTTTCCAAGGATCTGTATAAGAAGATGCGTGTTCTTGTTTGATCCTCACCTTACAATTCTCACAAACAAAGGGCCCCGATTCGGAAAGGGACGTCCAATTCCTGGGTTCTCCTTGCATCTTTGAGTACGACACCAGACGGTCTGAACCTGAAAAATGTCGCACAGTTAATTCAAAACTACTTGGTTGCTTTGTCCGGTAAGTTTTGCTGAATAATTGTAATATGTTCTCTTTTCCTATTGTATATTTGATTTCTATTGTTAATGTACGTTGGTGGCAAAACCTTCATATAGTAAATAACATTAAGTATAATTAGACATCGATTGATGCATAGAATTGTATTGACCAATCCATGGATAGGTTAATTGGCTAGATTCATGTGTATTTAAGGAGGAGGCTTCTATCAAGAAGGAAGAAAATGAGAAGAGTTCATAAGGGGGAACTAATACCTTCCAATCCTCACAAAAATGGTCAGATATGTTGGGATAAGTTTCTCCTTATGGCTAGTCCATTTTCTTTTTTCAAGTTAGTGTTGAAATTTAATATGAATGAAAAATCATAAAAAACAAACAAATTGCAATGGTATGTCTCCTTTCAAAGGAAAGGGTATATTTCCTTTGAATAACACATTTAGAAGATGTCAATTGCATCACTTGGTGAAGAGATATCATTGCATACCCGGTCCACATGTATGAGAAATGAATTTTTTGTAAAGGATGTGTCTGTTAAAATTAAATGGGTACAATTTAACAAACTTAACTTTTCTTAAGTGTCACTTTGTCCTCTATAAAAGCCACAAGGTCATTGTCATTGTATCTTGAGTCTTGTTCCCTCCTCGATGTTAAAAGTGCTCTCTAGTACATTCCATGTCTTTATCTGAGCCAATCTCAAGAGAGAGTTCAAACACTATCTTGGTTCGCTGGAGTCTTGTGATTTGAAGTGCTACCATTACATGAACGTGATTGTACGTTGTATTTGGGGAGACGAGCGTTGATTGACCGTAGCAATAGTGAGCGAGCGTAATTCATCTTGAGGACATAGTGTCGAACACTAGCCTCAACCAAATTTGGAGGTTCTTCTTGTATTTTATTTTGATTGTGGTTTTAAGTTTGCATTAAAATTTATATTTAATGTGCATTATTTTATTATTAAATAAATATAGCAATTAAACCCTTTTTTTTTTTTCCAATAGGTAGAAGTTACATTCCTTAGCCATTTAACCTATCAAATCCAATCTTGTGCATAAAACGAGGCCTTATAGTACTGCTAGAGATTATATGACTACAAGATGCAATTCTTTAATCATTGTTCTTTTTTCTTTACTTTTTGGCCATTGATGATGTGATTCTTTTAATTAATTAGTTTTTTTATTTATAGTTCTGTTACAAAAACTACTGGGAGCAGAAACGGTAGATTCGTCGTTCCCATTGGAATTTAATACATTGTTAGATTATCAACTAATCAATTACAAGTATGCTTCTCCTTAGTTTCATCAGAGTTTGATGCTTATGATTAGAGTTTGATTACCAAGTAGCAGAGGATAAGGTTAAGGTTGTTGGGCAATCTTGAATATTAACTAGCTAGAATTCTAAAGCCCCTTGATGGAAAGGGTACATCTGTTTTCTTTTTCCTGATAATATTGATGGTTAAATGATGCTTCATTGAGTGTGCATGCTTATAAACGTACAGAAGACAAAATTGAAGAAAAACAAGAAGAGAATATGAGAATTGATCGAGTAGGGCTTTTGACAATTCACCCTTGCCATAAATTACGCTTTTAAATTTGAACTAATGAAAACATGATTTCTTGTGTCAGTTTAACCTTTCTTCCAAAGAGTTTCCATGGGATCATCCATCAATTGTGTAGAAGCACATTGACTCACTCGTGACCTATTGCATGAAAAGTATATTTTAATCATACGCTTATGTTTTTAATAAATTGACATTCCTTTCATTTATATGCTAATCCTTGTGTCTTGAGCTCAAATTTACAAATTTGCGATAGATTTTATATTTATTTTAAGGTTTGTAATAGAATTTCAGTTAATGGATTTGTTAATTTACTTTATGCCCCGGCACATGTACTTACATCTGAATCTTTATATATATTTGTTTGCTTTATAAGAAAATAGTTTGGGTGCCCTATTTGGATCCAATTTTTTTATCAATAGTCCCAATTATTTAATGAAATATTAATTCTTAATTTTATCCTAATGTAAATTGACACCAACACCATTTAAGGACAAACATTTAATTAAAAATTTTTAAAAATAATTAATTTAAACTATACCCAACACCATTTAATACCTGAAAAATTAAAAATTAATTAAAAAAATACTATTACATCATCGTTTCTCCCTCTTCTTCTTCCCTTTCTCTATAATTCTCTCTCTACTGGTTTGGTTTTCTTTTTAATTTATTTCTTACGTTTGATTGCAATTTTGGGGGTTTGATTTTGGAATTATTAGTCTGATGGGTGTGTATATCTTGGGCCAATTGGATGCTTAACATTTGAAGGAAGATTTTCTTGGAAGAAGAGAATACGTACTGGCCTTCATCTTTGAGTACATCCAGATAAAAATTAGACCTTTGAAAGCTTTGCATTTTGGGGGTTTGATTTTGGAATTTTTGGTCTGATGGCCGGGTTGCACTTTTTGTGTGTGGGTTTTTTTTGTCACAGGTGCGATGCTCTCTGTTCTTTGTTGTCTTGCTTCATTTTCTCATGATTTTTTTGTTGCAATTTTGCAGATAACTTGAACTTCAACCTTTTATAAAACCAGTACTTTGAGATGTTGGGTGTGTTAAGTAATATTGTTGGGTGTGATGTTGGGTTAAGTAATATTGTTGGGTGTAAGGGTAGTTTAGGAGAACATGTTGGGTGTACTAATAAGTTTTAATATTTTTTAAAATTAAGGAGGGTGTAAAGAATATGTTGGGACTACTGATAAAAAAATTGGATCCGAATAGCGGCACCCAAATAGTTTTTGTTAGAAGTTGTAAAATTATGTTAATGCAATTGGTAACTATCACACATTTACTCTTTTCTTTAATTGATAACTATCATACAGTTACCGTTTTTTAATTGAAAATTGTCACACAGTTACTTGGAGGTTTTGAATGCAAAACTTTTTAATACAAAGTTAGACAACCATCTTAAAAACGTAAATGGATAAGAAATAGAGTTACCATATATATTAAGAATACACAGAATTGGTCTAAATATATAAAACAACACGTTCAAGCAGCGGACGATATTGTGGCACCAAACAAATTCATGCCCAAACTCTTATGCTACTGCTATAAAAAAAAAAAAAATGTTTTTGATATTTAATCTTAACTAGCCCTATATACTACATCATGTAATTTGAATATTAACTTTCAATGTCAAAGTTTGCTGAAAAATTAATCAAGTTTCCTTGGATCTTCATCATTTACAATAACAATATATATATGGTAATTAACAATACTTGTACATTAAGGCCTTGTCGTTTTAGGATTGGAATGGATAGGTTAACTCACTAGATTCAAGGTAGATTATGGGAAAAAGATGGATTAGTACATGATCTCCAACAGTTTAGCTATCTTCCCTTCCTAGTTATATTAGTTGATTTCCTATTAAAATCATTTTTCGGCATATTAGTTATCTGGTTATCTAATTTAGGATTTGCTTTTTGGTTAGGTGTGTGTGTGTGTGTGAGAGAGAGAGAGAGAGAGAGAGAGAGAGAGAGAGAGAGAGAGAGAGAGATGTTGTGGGTGTCCTAGAGAGGAATGTATGTTCACTCGTCTTATCAAGATTGGCAAATAGCTCCTCGGAAGATTTTGGAAACATGTCAGAACTTCCATTGATCAATTTTTGCAACAACAAAAAAAATTCTAGATATATCATCACATCCATAGAAATAGGAAATTTGGTATTCATTACAATAAAAGTCAATGCACAAAAAGACTGAAGATATTGGTCTAATTCTTAGCTTAATTATACTTAATTCTTAGCTTTTGGGACAATGGAAGCAGCATCATCACAATATAACTGAAGAGATTGGTCTAATTTAAACAGTCATCCCTTTTGGGTTTTGTACCAACAACTCTTTACTTTTAATAATGGAAAATTTTCTACTAGTTAATATAGAAAGGGGAACATGGCTTAAACAAAAAAGAATAAGGAATATGAGTACACACTATAATAATAAAAATCGATATGAAGAGTAATCCCTTACCATTAGGTCAAGACCAGCCTAGCTCTATGTAAGCTTTGGCGCAGTTTCAAAGGCCAGAAATGTTTTTTAAAATGCGTCAATAATTGAAAACCCTAGAACTCCCTATAAAACATAATAAATAGGAAATTTCACTTCCGAAATTATTGCATGGCTTATTCTAACATAAAAGTACATATATAAATGGGGATAACAAAAAAGAATAGGGAATATGAGTACACACTATAATAATAAAAATTGATATTAATTAAGAGTAATCCCTTAACATTAGGTCAAGACCAACCTCTACGTAAGCTTTGGGCGCAGTTTCAGGTTCTAAGGCTAGAAATGTTTTTTGAAGAGTGCTGCTATTTGCACACCCTTAAATTTCTTTTGCACACCCTTTCCTCACTTTTTCTCACTTCACACCCCCATACTCCTCCTACAATTAACATTTCTCATATACACACCTTTCCCAATTACCAAAATATCCCAACTTATACACACCCCTCCCAAAACCCAGACAACACACACCCCACCCCGACACCTCCCTCAGCCACCCCCACTGCCGGCAAGGTCGCCGGCGGGGTTGCCGGCGGCTCAACCCTTCCCTTCTCTTCTCTCTCTCCCCCTCTCCTTTCCTTTTTCTCCTTCCATTTCTCTTCTTCCCTCTGCCATCGCCCTCCCCTCCCCCTGCCACACCCCCACAGCCCACCCCCACAGACCACAAACTTCCATACACAACCCACCCCCTCCCTCGCTCCTCCCCCCACCCAACTTGCACACATGCATGCANTTTAAGGGTGTGCAAATAGCAGCCCTCTTTTTGAAATGCGTCAATGATTGAAGACCCTAGAACTCCCTATATATAAAAGATAATAAATAGGAAATTTCACTTCCGAAATTATTGCATAGCATATTCTAACATAAAAGTACATATATAAATAGGAATAAGAAAAAAGAATAAGGAATATGAGTACACACTAATAATAAAAATCGATATGAAGAGTAATCTCTTACCATTAAGTCAAGACCAGCCTCTATGTAAGCTTTGGGTGCAGTTTCAGGTTCTAAGGCCAGAAATGTTTTTTGAAATGCGTGCGTCAATAATTGAAGATCCTAAAACTCCCTAACATAATAAATAGAAAATTTCACTTCCAAAATTATTGCAAAGCATATTCTAACATAAAAGTACATATATAAATGAGAATAACAAAAAAGAATAGGGAATATGAGTACACACGATAATAATAAAAATCGATATTAATTAAGAGTAATCCCTTACCATTAGGTCAATTCATGCAGCCTCTACGTAAGCTTTGGGCGTAGTTTCACTACAACAAAATCTAGCAAAGGCAACCAATTTTTTTTTGTAGGAATAGATGCAACTGACATTGTTGTTAGTTTGTATTGCTCATTGTCACACTGCAGTCACCATATAGCATGTTGGAGGTTGGTGTTGGGGTGGCGGGTGGCAAAGGAGCTAAGGCCACCCACATGTAAGAATGGTGGAAGCTTCTGCCAAAACCTGTCATGACAGTCTGCAAGGTCTGGCCTTCACCAATGCTGCAGTTAGTTGATTTTTTTCCCTTCACCATTAGATGTAAGGTTGCTGTATTGGTGTTAGAATGAAATATCATTAAACAATGTCTCCATGAATTTTGGTGACTAATTAATTAGAATTCAAAATACATTTTTACACCAAACATATCCTACAGTAATCCTATTTTGTCATCAATCCTATTTTGTCATCTTCTCATGGAGGTTTTGCACTTTCAAACTACTAGAGGTCAAGTCCTCAATCTTCTTCTCAGCTTCTAGAGGTCCGGTTTTCTCCCATGAGGTCTGGTCCTCAATCTTCTGCTCGACTTCTAGAGGTCTGGATCTCTCCCATAAGGTCTGGTCCTCAATCTTCTTCTCAACTTCTGGAGGTCCGGTCCTCAATCTTCTTCTCAGCTACTGGAGGTCTGGTCCTCAATCTTCTTCTCAGCTTCTGGAGGTTTGGTCATCTCCCATGAGGTTCGATCCTCAAGTCTTCTTTTTGGTCTTCTTGTCCTACATTACAATCAAGCAAAACCACAAAGTATAAACTCACAAGGGAAATGAACATAAGTTAAAAAGGAATTTTGTTTGGTCAAAGTTGAACATAAGCAAAACCATAGAAATTAATTGAACCCAAAAACCTAAAAAATCCAGAAAATAAACTAATTACGAAAGAGTTTTGAACCCAATTTAACTAGAAGTCTAGAACACAACTAACCCAAAATCCAGAAATTAACTAGAAGGCTAGAACACAAATAAACCCAAATTCAAAATCAATTCAATAATTGATCAAATCGGAGCCAACAAACAACAAGAGCAAGTTGAGAGGATTGATTTCTATACTTGAGTCTACTCAAATCGACTGTTGGATTCGCCAAAAAAGTAGCCGGAGCAGCCGCGATTTCTCTGGCTTCGATTGGCCAGTTGGGGTGGTTCGATGAACAATCCGAACAAACCACCATGCTCGCCTTGGCAAGAGGGAGAGGACCCAAGTGGTCCGACCATCTAATTCCGCCAGAAAAATGAGATCGTCGGCGAGTGCTAGGATCAGATTTGGGGTTGGGTTTTCTTTTCTGGGGTTTTCTGGGCTAATAGGTCACAGGGGAAGACAAAAGGGGGAAGTGGTGCTTCTTTGGGTGGTGGCCTCGTCGGCATCCTTTGCTAGACGCGCCGACACTGGTTGCAGAGGAGAGAAGACAGGGAGAGAGAACAGAGAGAAAGAGAGAGTGAGGGTGACGGCTGGGAGAGAAAAATGAAGGAAAATGTCTGAAAATGAAGCTTTTATACTCATTAAACCCTAAGTCACAAAATTACAAAATTGCCCTTCACTTCAAACGTCCATAACTCTCAATCCGTAACTCCGATGAATGTACGGTTCGAGTCTACGGACTCATGAGTTCGACACCTATCTAACGAGTCCAAGTTCAAAACCAAAAGCCCAATATAAAAAAAAGTCAATTTTGGGTCAAACTTAATTTAAAAAAAAAATTAATCCAAAACCTTTTTATTTTTCAAATAAATTCTCCAATATTTTGGAATAACCTCAAAATAAAATATTGTAAAAATACGGGGTCTCACATTTTACTGTTTTGTTTAATGGGGTTTTGATTGGGGTTTGGGTGATTAGGGTTTGGTTGGGCAAATTGGGGTTTGGGGAAAAAGAAAAAAAAAAAAACTAGTTTATATTAATTATACATACATAAATAAGGATAGGTGTTAAGATATTAACATAAATAATAGTTAGGGTTTAGATTGGGGTATGGGAAAAAAAAAACATTAGGATTAGGGTATTAACAATTTAAGCTTATAAGTTATAACTTTATATAACTACTAACTAGTTGAATGGAAAAAAAAACTACTAACTAGTTTATAACTTTATATAAATTTATATATAATTATATATACATAAACAATGATAGGTATATAACATTATAGAGTAATTAATAATAGACTTATATTTAGAAGCTCACATCTCTATTGTGTTTTCAACGATCCAGATCGTTTATTTTACAAAATTGCCCTTTAACTAGCTTAAAATACCCGAAACTTAATGGTCATAGCTCCGTTTCACATCTTTTTTGTGTCTACGCTCTCGTAGTCCCGAGCCCTATCGAACTAGACCAAAAACTCATTTAAACTCTAAACATTTAATTTTGTCAAATTAAAACCTTAAACCAATTTAATTATAACAGCATTTCTTTTTAAAACAAACAATTTTATAAATTCATAGCAAAATAATTTTAATGAAATATTTTATAAATTCATCCCTAAACCCAAAATGTCAATTGTCACTTTTTCAACTTTAGTTTCAAAGAAAAGAGGTCTTGTGCACAACCACTATTATACATTTAGTTTGCGTTAGGGGTGGGAAAAGAAAAATTATCCCACTAATTTTTCAATTTGGTTACTATGTTTATTAAGCTACCAAAAAATCAACTATTTTACAAATTAGTGGGTTGTAAGGCAACTATTATCTCCACCATAAATATAGTAATCACTAACAATAAGTATTAGCGACCACCTCATTTGTCAATAGGCACCCTCTTTTCTATAGGTGCCAAAAATAGAGGCCTTTGGCCATATTTGTTGTAATGTTTCAAGTTTTAAGGCTAGAAAAGTTTTTTGAAATGCTTCAATGATTGAAGACGTACCCTAGAACTCCCTGTAAAAGATAATAAATAGGAAATTTCACTTCCGAAATTATTGCATAGCATATTCTAACATAAAAGTGCATATAGAAATGAGAATAACAAAAAAGAATAGAGAATATGAATACACACTACCATAATAAAAATCGATATGAAGAGTAATCCCTTACCATTAGGTCAAGACTAGTGTAACACCCCGAACCTCGGGCTCATAAAATACTGAACATCAAACTTTTAAACCTGTTTTCTCTTTTTTTTTTTTAGCCATGCATAACAACATAAGTAAATACAATTTTACCAAAAACATTTAAACAAAATCATTGTGTAAAAACAATTAATTAAATCTCTCTGAGTCCCACTGCCTCATCTTCTCCCCATTGCTTCCTCAATCTGCTTAACCTACAAAACACAAACCCTACACCACATCCATGGTGTACCGAGTTATACAACAAACCTGGTAAGCTCATTAGAGCTCGTAATAGTGAAAAGGCTTAAACAATAATCCTCAATATTCATTCAATTTCCATACTAAAAAAATAATCCACAATAATATCCAAAATTTACTCAATCACATAATAATTACATTACCAAACATCCAAGCATCAAGATAGTCATAATTCCTCAATTCACATAAATTTCACCAATAATAATAATCATTTTGCAAGTTAATTACTTAGTCATCAACTATTAACCTCAACCTCAAATCATTCCCGTCTTAATTTAATAACCTCAAAGCATAATCACCATCACTTCCATTCTCAAGATTCAAGTCTAAACTTTACCAAGTCCTAGCAAACAAATGCATACACGCAAGCAAATAAACGAAAATTAAAAATTAACCCAAAACCTTTTTATTTCTCAAATAAATTTTCAAAATAATCAAAATAAATTCTCAAAATATTTAAAATAAATCTTTGAAAAATACAACGTCCCACAACTAGTCTCTTCGTAAGCTTTGGACGCAGTTTCAAATTCTAAGCCTAGAAAAGTTTTTTGAAATGCGTCAATGATTGAAGATCCTGGAACTCCCTATAAAACATAATAAATAAGAAATTTCACTTCCGAAATTATTGCATTGCATATTCTAACATAAAAGTACATATATAAATGGGAATAAGGACTCGTTTGCATTTGACATTGCAATTTTTCCATTCATTTCAAATTTTGCCAATTAAATATCAATTTGTTGTATTAAAAATAGCAAGAAGTGAAATAAAGATGAAGGCAATACAAACATTTCTGTTAGTGTGAAGTTCGAAGTGGGTCACATGTTATTAGTAATTCTCACCTCCACATGGGGTGATCCACATGTGTTCTATATGAAATCCTGAACAGAAATCCTATATATACTATTATAAAGGAAGCGAATCATCTTATATGGGTAAGGGGAGCAGACTGCACTGATATATATTGGACCCTGTTGCCGTATAAGATGACAAGCTTCTTGTACAAAAGTGCATAGAGAATTCTATGTGGACTACATGTGGATGAGCCGTATATAAATGCGAAAATTTTTATATAATCTTAACATGAATGTGAAAAGGCTGTTTTTCTCCCTAGGCCTTAGCTCAAGTGGCATTGGAGAGGTGGGACGAAGGTAGATCCCAGGTTTGATTTCTCTTGTAACCAAAAAAAAAAAAAACATAAAAAAGGTTGTTTCTCGTTTCAAACCTTTAACATTTAATTCCCAATGGAGCAACCTTACCGGGCATTATGCCAAAACATGTATTAAGGCTATCGAACTTAATTCTGTTCGACTCGACAATTATCATACTACAGTTAACTTACTTCATCAAAACCACAATAGAGTAATATACAGATTACAGAGCAAACTTTTCCTATTTATTCTGTTAACAAACTTTAACAGCATGTCCCCATACACAGCACATAAAAACAGAAAGTAATTCTCACATCTATATGTGGGTCATCCACATATGGTCCGCATGAAATCTTATACGCCAACCTCATAATTAGATATCCTATATGTCAATCCTATACGCCAATCCTATATGCATACATGAAATTGACCTATAGGATAGCTCCTTTATACAGAATTAGCGTGTAGGATTGCTCGTATAGGATTTCATACGGACCACATATAGTGTGAGAATTGCTCTAAAAATAAAATTGGCTTTAGCAATTTAGCTTCAATAATTTTTTTTTTTTTTTCACTTCTTTTTATCCAAACAAGTTGAAAATTTCTGCGTTTTCTAACCTAGTAATTTTTTAAAGACTTAGCGACTGAATGTACGTATAGTTACGTGATTATATTTCCAATACCCACCCCAACCAATCATGAGTGTACTCTTTGGAATGCCTTGACAACTCAAAAAGATTTAAAGAAAAAGATAGAATAATTGATTGCTTTGCTGTAACTTCAAGCATATCATTGTATGAATTGCATTGCATATAATACTATGCTTATAGCTATTCTTTTTAAAAAAGCGAAGGCACCATATTCCATGACCACCATAAGTATCATATGAAATAGTAGATATATATATGTTCCTCCAAAACATGCTCTAAATTTTGACTTTAAATATGCATATTGAAACGCTAAAGCCGGAGGAGCATCCCCATAGATTATTATAAACAGAAACTGAGAAACATAATCATATCTGAAATTAATGTCAGATTCTTCTTTTACATCTGTACGCGTTCTCTCTCTCTCTCTCTCTCTCTCTCTCTCTCTCTCTCTCTCTCTCTCTCTCTCTCTCTCTCTCCGTGTGATGCATTGGCCAAACAGGCTACATATATTTAAGTACCTTCCCACTTCTTGGGGTTCTTAATTTTATAAACCTGTCCGGAAGAACATTCTCTTCTAGAAACATTTCTACCTGCCGCATTCTCTTGTAGAAACATTTCTACCTGCCACATTCTCTGTCAAGATTTTCAAAGTTGTACGTTTAAATTCAACCCATTTCCATACTTCCATTGTTTTTCCTTTTTGGTTATTCATTCACTGCCACTCACTATGCATTCTCAAACACTCATATCAGTATATAACCAGACCTGATCACATTTCAATATCTTGTGCAATACTTACACATGTACACATATATATAGTTGATATTTTTGAATTCATTAGTACTATCTTGAATCTCTGGTGGCCGGAAAGTATAAGAATGGCGGCAGCATTGGCCGGAGATGGCTTGGTGCGGTCCGCAAGTAGCATGAGTTTGCGGACGGGAAGCATGAGAGACATGTGGAAAGATCAGCCAGACGTGTTCCGGAGGAGCGGGCTGCAGGAGGCCAATGACGAGGAGGAGCTGAAGTGGGCGGCGATTGAGCGGCTGCCAACTTATGAAAGGTTGCGGACGGGGATGTTGAAGCAAGTCATGAGCAATGGGAGGGTGGTGCATGATGAGGTTGATGTTACCAAGCTCAGGACTGAGGATAAGAAGCAGTTGATGAACAGCATACTAAAGATTGTTGAGGATGACAATGAAAAGTTCCTCAGGAGGCTCAGAGACAGAACTGACAGGTTAGTTTCTTAATTCTTGTCTAACATGTCTTCATCAATCACTATCGAATATGTTTGGCTGCTGAGAAAAGGGAGGAAAAGATTGGGGAATTCAACTTTAATCTTGTGATTTTTTTTTTTTTTTTCAGGAGAAAATTGTATTTGGGGTTCAATTCAGTGACTATTTGATTTTTTTGATTTATTTTTGTGTTATTTTTGGGAAATAGGGTAGGAATTGAGGTTCCTAAGATTGAGGTGAGATTCCAGGATTTATCAGTAGAGGGAGATGCATATGTTGGGACCAGAGCACTTCCAACTCTGTACAATTCCACCTTGAATGCAATAGAGGTATAATTTCTCAAGTTCTTCAAAAAATTTCCTAATACTAAGAATTATCCTTTCTTAGCATTATATGAGTCTCCGACCAAAAAAAAAAAGCATTATATGGGTCAAAATGGAATTTCATTAATGGTTGGTTGAAAATGAAAATGGACTTATGTAAGAGTAAAAGAATTATATTCTAATACTAAATGGGTAGAAAATTCCAAATGAAAGAATATGAATTTGAAGTTTCAGATTAGTTTCATGTTGTTCCATATTCATATGTTTCTGCTTGCATAAGGGTTCTTTCTTTTCTCATTATTGATTTTCAATTTGTATAGGGGGTTCTTGGACTTGTTGGGCTCTCTCCATCAAAGAAAAGGGTAATCAAGATCCTTCAAGATGTGAGTGGAATAGTGAGACCATCAAGGTAAAATTTACAATGCATATTAGCTGTTTGTAAGATTAATAGCATATTAGCTTTCACAACGCAATTTCACATAGCGTATATGCTATGTTGAAGTACTTTTGCTGCAGTTGGTATAGTTGGACTAGCATTACCTATAAGAACTGAAATTTTAGTTGAAGTACTTAAGTAGATTGACTATTACCTTTGGTTTTTGAAGTCCCTTTTTGATTCATTGTAATTTTTTTTTCAGAATGAGTCTACTTCTTGGACCCCCTAGCTCAGGAAAAACTACATTTCTAAAGGCACTTTCTGGGAAACTTGATGATGATTTAAGGGTCCGTCTTCCTCTCCCTCCCTCTCTTTCTCTCTCTGTATGTGTCTACAATTTCATGTCTGCTTACTGGTACATTTGGTGAACAGGTAAGCGGAATAGTCACCTATTGTGGCCATGAGTTGTCAGAATTTGTTCCTCAGAGGACTTCTGCTTATGTTAGCCAGCATGATCTTCACTATGGTGAGATGACAGTCCGCGAGACTTTGGATTTCTCTGGGCGTTGCCTGGGAGTTGGAACCAGGTATGAAATGTTGGTAGAGTCAACAAGGCGTGAGAAAGAAGAAGGTATAAAACCAGATCCGGAGATTGATGCATTCATGAAGGCCACAGCAGTGGCTGGCCAGAAAACCAGTTTGATCACAGATTATGTTCTCAAGGTTAATATTGTTTCCCTGACATGAAACCAATGTTTTTATATCTTGCTTAAAAAGCAAAACATCTATTAATTGATTCTTTGACAGATACTTGGATTGGAAATTTGTGCTGATATTATGGTGGGTGATGACATGAGACGGGGCATCTCCGGAGGGCAAAAGAAGCGTGTAACTACTGGTACGGGTTAATTGTATGAAGAACTTCTACATTGTTATAGATGAGTGAAGTAACCAAAGAATGCAAATCTTTAAGTTCCCGGACATGTTTGGTTACTGTATTGTTAATCTTCCAAAATTAGTAATGTAAAAAGTTTCTAGTATCTCTCTCTTCCTTTCTAGTAGATGGTTTGGAAAATTTTACAGCATCTTATTGTGTATATGTATATCTTATCCTTTTTCTGATCCTTCAACTTAGTTTTATGCTATGTAGGTTCTCGCATATCATCTACACAATATCAAGTAAATTTCATTTTTATAAAGGAATATATGTATTGGCTGTTAGTCAGGATTAATTCAACCACCATTCACACTGGATGCAGGGGAAATGTTAGTTGGGCCAGCAAAAGCTTTTTTCATGGATGAAATATCAACAGGCTTAGATAGTTCCACCACATTTCAAATTGTCAAGTACATGGGGCAAATGGTTCATATTATGGATGTAACAATGGTCATTTCTCTCCTGCAGCCTGCACCAGAGACATTTGATCTTTTTGATGACATTATCCTACTTTCAGAGGGTCAAATTGTCTACCAAGGTTCCCGTGAGAATGTTCTCGAATTTTTTGAACATATGAGCTTCAAATGCCCAAAAAGAAAAGGGGTTGCAGACTTTCTGCAAGAAGTAACTTCCAAGAAGGACCAAGAACAATACTGGTCCGAAAGGAATCAACCTTACAGATATATCTCCGTATCTGAGTTTGCTCACGCCTTCAACTCCTTTCACATTGGCCTAATGCTTTCTGAAAATCTAAGAGTCCCTTATGATAGATCCAGTGCCCATCCTGCTGCTCTGGTGAGAGAAAAGTATGGGATCTCCAATTGGGAACTCTTCAAGGCATGCTTCTCAAGGGAATGGCTGCTGATGAAGCGCAATTCATTCGTATACATATTCAAAACTACCCAGATAACAATCATGGCTACAATTGCATTGACTGTGTTCTTAAGAACAGAAATGAAAGCTGGTCAGTTACAAGATGCAGCAAAATTTTGGGGAGCATTGTTTTTCAGTCTCATCAATGTCATGTTTAATGGGATGGCAGAGCTTTCAATGACAGTTTTCAGGCTTCCACTGTTCTTTAAACAAAGGGATGCCTTGTTCTACCCTGCATGGGCTTTTGGCTTGCCCCTTTGGCTCCTCAGAATTCCCATTTCACTAATGGAGTCAGGCATTTGGATCATTCTTACATATTACACCATTGGTTTTGCACCTGCTGCCAGTAGGTAGGTGGTCAACTGCAAATTTATCTAGTTTTAGCTCATTAGTTCAATTAGGTTGAATCTGGTAGTTTGACAAAGGAGAGGTTCTCCTGTTGACATATTATCAATATTTACAGGTTTTTCAAACAGTTCTTGGCTTTCTTTGGAGTGCATCAGATGGCTCTCTCCCTCTTCCGTTTCATTGCAGCTGCTGGAAGAACAGAAATTGTTGCAAGCACATTCGGCACCTTTGCCTTGCTAATGGTCTTTGTGCTTGGAGGTTTCATAGTTTCCAAAGGCAAGGATTCTTTCTCTTTTAGGGTTGGAGTTCTCTTGATTTTAAAGTAAGCTGCTGCATATATCACTTTCATGCCAGGAATGTTTCGAACATTGATCAATACATTAACAACTCAAAGCAGAACAAAGCACGGTGCTGGAGTTTTCATGATTCAAAAAGATTTTGTAACAAATTACAAGAATGAATATTACTTTTCTGTGTGCAGATGACATTAAACCATGGATGATTTGGGGTTACTATATCTCTCCTATGATGTATGGACAAAATGCCATTGCTATCAATGAGTTTCTTGACAAAAGATGGAGCACTGTAAGTTATCCTTTATATTTCTTATTGAACTTCAGTAGTCTCAATTGTTGGTACTGCATAAATATCATCATCTCTTGTTACAGCCCATAAATGGTTCTAGCCAACCTACAGTAGGAAAGACCCTCCTTAAGGAAAGAGGCCTGTTTGTCGATGAATATTGGTATTGGATTTGCATTGGAGCACTTCTTGGGTATTCTCTTCTTTTTAACATTCTTTTCATTGCAGCACTGACATTTCTAAAGCGTAAGTCACTATTTCACATTGGTAATTTGGTTCTGTGGCTTTGAAGACAAGGAACCCTGTACTCATTGTTCTCTCCTGGACTCAATTTCAGCACTTGTTGATTCTAAAGCTGTAATTGTCGATGAAAACTCTGAAAGCAATACTAAGAAGCAGTTGACATCCAATCCGGAAGGTTGTTCGTTTATGCTACTTCTGCTACTTGTAAATCTCAGTTTTCCTGTCCATTATACTTTTTTTGATTATGACATCGAGAGATGCTTTAACTAAGAAGTGAAATTTAAAAAGATTCACTTCCAGACGCAATTTATCTTTTATAAGTCATTAAAAAAAAAACATTGTCTGTGAATTATGATTGATAAGACCATGCTGGATATGGAATTGAGCTAACAGCACAATTATAAGAAGCAAGTTAACATGATTTTCTCTCATCACTCAGTGCTTTTTTGCCATATGCCACATTGAAGTTTTCATATAGTACTATAAATGCTATTGCATAAACATTTCATGATTGCTCTTCTAACTTTTTTCTCTTTTAATATCTCCAAATTAATGTAGGTACTGATATAGGTAGTAGCTCAATCATCAGTTCTTCGAACAATGAATCTAGAAGAGGAATGGTGTTGCCCTTCCAACCCCTTTCACTTGCTTTTGACCATGTGAATTACTCTGTGGATATGCCTGCTGTAAGTCACTTTGTTCAATCCACCATGCATTAATATTTTTCCCATCTTTATTCTGTCCTATCTGAAGATAAACTTGAATTATAAAATAATTGTAACAGTTCATTTATTTCTCAGTTGTAGTTCATTAGGTTGAAAATTGAAAATTGGAAAATTTTCAGAAATCACAGTAGTTCAAGAACTGAAGAGTAGTACCAGATGCAAATTTTAAATACATTGAAATACTTTTTCATACCATCAGGAAATGAAGAGTCAAGGGGTAGAAGAGAGCAGACTGCAACTGCTAAGAGATGTCAGTGGTGCTTTCAGGCCAGGTGTTCTAACAGCATTAGTAGGAGTCAGTGGTGCTGGAAAGACGACCTTGATGGATGTCTTATCAGGAAGGAAGACTGGTGGGTATATTGAGGGAACTATAAGCATTTCTGGCTACCCAAAGAACCAAGCTACATTTGCTCGGGTTAGCGGTTATTGTGAACAGAATGACATCCATTCTCCTTATGTGACTGTCTATGAATCTCTCTTATATTCTTCATGGCTGCGTCTTGCTTCGGATATAAAGAACGAAACACGAAAGGTGATTGTCTGTGAATCTATTGTTACAACTTATATTCCCAACCTCAAGTTTGAAATACTATCAACCATTAACATAAAAATCACAATGCTGCTTAAGTTATGCTTGTGCCACAAGAAACTAAGCCAGATCGAAAACGTAGTTGACAAAATTTTCATTTATCTAATAGATGTTTGTTGAACAAGTCATGGAACTAGTGGAGCTTAACCCCTTGAGAAATGCTTTAGTTGGACTTCCGGGAGTACATGGTCTTTCAACTGAACAGAGGAAGAGGCTCACAATAGCCGTAGAGTTGGTTGCTAATCCCTCCATTATCTTTATGGACGAACCCACATCGGGGCTTGATGCTCGAGCTGCTGCAATTGTTATGCGTACGGTAAGGAACACAGTAGATACTGGTCGAACTGTGGTGTGCACAATCCACCAACCAAGCATAGATATCTTTGAAGCTTTTGATGAGGTATATATAGTTCATCTCTGGACTCAATTGTATTGGTACAAATTCTGTTTGTACTCTTCATCACTTTTTATGCTTTCTAGCCATCTCAACTTGATGATGTTTTCTTCTGAAGCTACTTTTGATGAAAAGAGGAGGACGAGTTACTTTTGCCGGACCCCTAGGTCTTCATTCTCACAAACTTATTGAATACTTTGAGGTGAGTTTTTCCTAATATTCTTACACTAGTTTGAATAAACTTTCTGAAAATAAGAAAATTTCTAAATAAGTATATTAACATTTATATCAAACATGTCATATGGCCAAGTAGGCATTCTAGTTGAAACACAAGGACTTGAATAATGTATTTCCAAGGTATTATTGATAAGATAAGAGAAAGTAGGCTCAGATGGTATGAACATATATACAACTTACCACTAATGCACCTAAAACCAGAGAAAGACTTAGACTATTAGAGGGATCCCTTTTGACTGATATGTGAAACCTCTTGTAGGCTATTCCAGGGGTGCAAAAGATAAAAGAGGGTTATAATCCTGCAACATGGATGTTAGAGATCAGCTCTAGTGCAGTTGAGACTCAACTTGGAATTGATTTTGCAGAATTTTATGCCAATTCCGACCTCCATAGGTACGTAATACACTAGTACATTATATATATTTTTCTCAACCTCCTTCCTGTTGTGTGTGTTTTGAATTTTCTCTAAAATACTTTCCCAATTTTTCAGGAGAAATCAGGAGCTCATCAAGGAGCTAAGCACTCCACAACCAGGTTCCAAGGATCTCTACTTCCCCACCCGGTACTCACAAAGCTTCATAACTCAGTGCAAGGCTTGTTTCTGGAAACAGCACTGGTCATACTGGAGGAATTCCCAATACAATGCAATCCGGTTCTTCATGACAATTGTTATCGGTATCTTATTTGGTGTAATCTTTTGGGGCAAAGGAAACCAGATGTATGTCCAAGTTTTTTTTTAAATAAGCCACACTAATTGCTCTATATATGTGTGTGTGTGTGTATATATACATCTTGTAATTTGGGTCTCATGTTGATGCACTACTTAAAATAACACATAGCAACTCATGAGGCTAAATGACAGATTATATTGTCTACAGACATAAACAACAAGACCTGATTAATCTTCTGGGAGCTACCTATGCTGCTGTTCTTTTCCTTGGAGCCTCCAACGCATCTGCGGTACAATCTGTTGTGGCAATTGAGAGAACGGTATTCTATCGTGAGAGAGCAGCAGGAATGTATTCCGAGTTGCCTTATGCATTTGCTCAGGTAATAGAAACAATTTATGAATGTAAATGATTGAGTCTTTCATTAATGTTTTTTTTTTCTTTTTTCTTTGTGTTACAGGTGGCTATAGAAACAATTTATGTTGCAATACAAACCTTCATCTATGCTCTTCTACTCTATTCCATGATAGGGTACCAATGGAAGGTGGAGAAGTTCTTCTATTTCTATTACTTCATATTCATGTGCTTTACCTACTTCTCAATGTATGGGATGATGGTGGTTGCACTAACTCCTGGCCATCAAATTGCTGCCATTGTTATGTCCTTCTTCCTGAGCTTCTGGAACTTGTTTTCGGGTTTCCTCATCCCCAGGCCGGTACGTAATTAGACCCCTAATCTTTGTTAGGATGAGAAAGCAGATAAGATATAAAAATGTTTTCCAAAACACAAGCAAGAAAATAGTTCAAGCTCAATTTAATGTACTATTTCATAACCTTGAAATTAGGCATCACCTTATAGCTCAAAGGCACAATTAGTTGATCATCATGCTCTAATGTTGCAGCTAATCCCAATATGGTGGAGGTGGTATTACTGGGCTTCCCCAGTTGCTTGGACAATCTATGGCATTTTTACATCTCAAGTTGGTGACAAAAAGAGTTTACTTGAAATTCCTGGTGGAGCACCAAAAGCAGTGGATGCATTCCTTAAGGAGTACTTGGGCTATGACTATGACTTCCTTGTGCCTGTAGTCCTTGCACATGTTGGTTGGGTCCTCCTCTTCTTCTTTGTCTTCGCCTATGGCATCAAGTTCCTTAACTTCCAAAGAAGATAACAAACTTCCATATGCTTTCAAGAATAGATATCTACAGTCTACAGATTGATACTGTGTATTAATTAATTTGTCATAGGTACTCCTTGGCCGAACAGAAATTGTCGTTATCTTTATTTCTTGTTTGTAACTGTAATTTCTCCTGACTTAGATTTTTCTGTTGTTTTTTTTTTTTTTTCTTTTCAGTGAATTTTCCCTTGCAGCTTGCGTGCAAACACTTTTGTATTAAGTATTAATGAGAATGGAAATGCTCAATTATAACATAGTGGTTTTGCTCACATTTGTTTGTTGCATTTACCATAGGGGATTTTTCAATATATGAGAGAGAGGGAGGGAGAGAGAGACAGAGTGACAGAGTGACAGGGATAAGGACAGAGAAAACACTATACTGATCAATCACAAAGAATATTCTGTATTATTAGGTTCTGCAGCCTTTTGATATCTTTGTTCTAGTTTTGATTCATGTGTTTGTGTTATAATTAAAAGACCCGGTGTGAACTATAAGTGGATCACCGACTTATATAGAGTGCTGTTATTTGCACGCATTTTTTTTTCTTTTTGCACACTATTTTCTCACTTTACACCCCTACACTCCTCCCACAATTGAATTTTCTCATACACACACCCCTCACAATTATCAAATTACCCTTAACTCACCAAATTTCTCATTTCACACCCCACCCCCAACCCCACCTCCCAACCAAAACCAGCAACACACACCCTATCTCTGACACCTCCCTCAGCCACCCCCACCGCCGGCAAGCGGCTCAACCCTTCCCTTCCCTTCCCTTCTCTCTCAACCAAATAGCTATAATTAAAAGACCCAGTGTGAGCCATCAGTGTTATAGATAGTTGTGTTATCTTTCTGATGTGAAATCAACTTCATCAACACTCATGGCTTGTATTGAGTAATACTAACCACAACAATCTCCCTCTTGATGCATCATTAGTTCATTACAGCTCTACCTCAAGCAGCATCAGGTGTACCATGATCCTTGCAATACCAACACCACCCTTATTGCTGTCATCAGCTATCACCACCTAGGAGTTCAAATTCTATATTTTCAAATATCCCATTCTGAAATTCCTTAATCTTCAGCTTATGTTAGGCTAGCAATGGCTTGTAGATGCATTCCATGATCTGGCCATGGTTATTTTTCCATTGCTTAGAGAGTTAGAGTAGACTAGCAATGGGTTGTTTTCCATATGATTGACTGATTAAGGCAACAAAAGAAAAAAAAAAATGTGTGCTTGAATAGCGAAAAAGGATTTGTACGACTAGAATTAATTATATTATATGGAGCCATAGGGCATTTTTCACTTCAGGAAGTGGTAACCTCAAATCTAATAACCACAGGTAATAACAAAGAAGCATAAACCTTGACCTACATTCTTAAAAACACAATTCAATCAACTGAATTTGTGATTTTTGCATTGCACAAAAAGCAAAGGGGGGGGGGGGGGGGGGGGCTCGGGGCTCCAGATTGAAGGTCGGTGATGTCGCCGGCCCCTTGGNGCTCATCTGAAGTTACATGCATTCCTAGATATGAACAGTAGTGTCATTCATTTTCATTTCATAGAGAAGCATACGCAATAGCCCGAATCTCTTTCTTGCTCTTCACCACACACCGCTTCTTGGTCTCAAAATCAAGTTTATCCAAATCCTCTGCAATTCCCAAATAGCCATATAAACAATCTGCTTCATCTGCCAAATCCTGTTGCTTTCCTTCGCCGTTGCTGAGGCCACCAGAAGTGGTTTGCTGGAACTCAGCCCTCCCATGTTTGTTGTCAGAAAAAACCTTGTGAAGCCTTTCTGCTTCTCGCAAACAGGAAAATGTGGCATTGAATGTCACCACCATGATACTCTGATTTGCTGGTTTCCCACGGCACACCTTAGTCTTCCCCTCACCAAATCCTATACCTATGATTGAGTTGGGAAGAAAATTCCCAAAATAGATCACGCAAACAAAAAAAATGTCATAAACATAAAAATTATTCAACAAAGCAGTAAGCCAACTACAAGGTTGACAAGAAAAAGCATGTTAAAAAGGCAGAAATGCAGCCAGTTCTTAAGTTAGAAATATGCAACTGCCCTCCATAAAAAACCTGAGTACAGGGGTTAGCCTTCTAGTTTTTTATGTTCAAATTAACAAATTAGGATCAAAAGAAGAATCTAAGGTTAAAAACTCATTCCCCCTCCCCCAAATGTTGTCACTGATCAAAAAGATTTCTAGCAAATCATTTGGTTAAGAAAAACTCAAAGTTCGAAAGAAATGATACAAGTGAAGAAAAAAATAAAATGGGAGGATAAAACAAAAATATGACAAGAAACATAATCTCAGATGGATGATGGAGAAGATGGAAATCATGCAACATTTACCTGCTACAAGAGTACCCAAAAAAATAATAAGTGAAATATGTGGCAGAAATCATCAGTGAGAAAATTACATAGTTACTTACCTCCAAGAATAGCCTCAAGCCCTTCAATACTTACAATCAAACGTTCATCCGGATTTTTACTTGCTATGGAACTGTTGTGGATGACAACAACTGGAGGCCAGATAATTAGGTCCTCCCTCATAGCCAAGGCTTCAGCATCTGGCAAATTTCGCTGGACCCATGTATTATTCAAGACTGCTGCACTGTCCCATCCCAACAGCACACAAAGTGCTTTATGAAAACCCAAGTGCTCTGCTCTGAGACCAACCATATGTGACATGAAGGAATGCATTACCAAGGGCAGCGTGCCTGCAAACTCTTTGGAGTTGCTGATATAACAGGCAGACAGATTGATTAATCAATAGAATTTCCTTTGAAGCCTAAATAAACTAAACGCAGGACAAACTACAGCATCACTTCAACATTATTTGGTAGGAGACGAGGTGAACAGGGTGTACACACCCTATGTGTCCTCTCTCTCATCACATGATGAGAGAGATTGGACAATGGGTGTATGCACCCATTACATGAAAGTTTTACTCAATGAAGAGAGCCAATACCTTGCTTCACAAATTAGAAACATATCCCTAGAGTGTGACTCATGTACTATTACTGTATTACATGCATAAAGTTCATCTATGATGTCAGTAATGGTTTCCTAAGTAAGTATCTTCCTAGTCCTGCATTCAACCCAGAGAAAAATAAAGAGTTACAAGGTTACAAGATTTGAAAGTGCAAGAGGCAAAGGACTCAGAATACTGGAATTATCCACGCACCACATATAACATAACAAAAGGCTTTCATATACAAGAAGAAAAAAATGGATTGCCAAGGAGAGATCTCTTCCATAGAGTAACAAGCAGGAACTTCAGCTTACTGAGAGGATAGAAAACCTACAGCTATCACCTATGAAGGTCTACTACCAAACCAAAGTTCAAGGTAAAGGGAGCTTTAAGCTTATTGGAGACAGAGGGAAGGAGAGAGGGAATTGATAGTTAATGCAACCATCATTACTCCTCTGCTACTGAAGTTCAATGAAAAGCAATCCATCTGCAACAGATATATGCTAATCAATTGCTTAAAAGATTTACTTCCAAGAAAAATGCTTCCTTCGAAAAGCTCAAAATTTCCTATCTAATAAACAAGACACTGTCACCACCCTGGGTTTCAAGCAGGCATAGTAGTAAATAAAACACATATAACTAAAGAGATGCCCAAAAATAAAGGATAGTGAACCTATTCTTCCAGCCATCACCACCTAAAAATGAGCCTTCAATGCTCTAAATTCCAAATTCTAATGTACCTCTTTGGCATCTTAATTCTAACCATTCAATAGATAATACTTTCCCTAGTTTCTAATCCACCTACATAGGCAGAAAGAACCCATATGTGAATTCTGGTAGCCCAAAGAAAATGCCTTAACTCTGTGCTCACATATGCATTTTCAACAATTTGGTTACTACAAGAAGTCATAGACTGATAAAAGTTTGATAATCCAGCTCTTTTCAGTATTACTTTTGGATGGTGGGAATAACAGTTTTACGACCTGCTGCCCTAGGCACTTCCAACGCATCACAAGCCACCATTACCAAGACTGTAAATATCACCCTAGTAATGCTACTACCGCAGCCATAAACTCTTCATCAGCATTTCTCCTTTTAAAATAACCATAAAACAAAAAGAAGCATTCCACCCTTTTCCCTTCCATCAACAATTTTCCTCCTTATTCCGTCTCTAGATTACGAATGGAAGTATAACACTTGGCCATGGTTTGCTCCTCCAATAGCACTCACCAATTATATAAATTGTACAATTTATGCAGCAGCAGTAAGAGTGTGGACATCCAGAAAGCTCTTGTGGTCCAATTAACCTCATCTTCTTCTGGAAGAAATTCTGGAAGAAAGTTCAAGAACATTTAACCTTACACCTGCATTTTCAGTCACCCTACAATTAAGGACCAAGTAGTCACACCCTCCAAGAAAGCCAAAATTCAGAAAAGTCTTTCCTTCCACGGCCAACATTTGGAAAATTCAAGTATAGCAATTTATCCTTATATGCAGGTAGAGAACTAAAACTTAAACCTTACCCAACTGCACTTCTATCCGATATTAAATTGCTATAAGCTATAACTATTCACATGATTGCAGCAGATAGAGTAAATTCAAATTTAAAAACATATTAGACCTTAGATGACAGACCTGGCACATACGCAACACTTTGCAGTAAACTTTCCTCCTCCCATGAATTTCCTTCTTTGAGATGTGTTCGCATTCAAGAGTTTAATGTACTTTAAAAAGGCGCTATCCACCAGCTTCTTGAGCTCCTCAGAATCTTCAGGAGTATTCTTTTTGCAAGGTTTCACCTTAACATTTGGAAGACCATCCACTTGTGGATGAATGCCAATGCTTCCACTAAAATCATCTGGTTGTTTCATCCGAGATTTGAACTGCTCTCGAAGCTTACAACCTAAGATTTTGAGATCAGGAGCTTTTTGAGCAGGCTCCAAAGGCTTCTTTATATTGTCGGATGATGTCAAAGGTCCCAAACGCTCCTTTATACTGCCAGATGATTCCAAAGGTTTCAAGCGCCTCTTGACACTGCCAGGTGATTTCAGAGTTCCCAAATGCTTCTTTGCACTGCCAGGTGATTTCAGAGTTCCCAAACGATTCTTTACACTGCCAGGTGATTTCAGAGTTCCCAAACGCTTCTTTACATCTCCCCTGGCAGATTTGAATTGTTCACCATAATGCTCTTGCATAGAAGCTGGCAGTTCAGAAGATGGTAACAAAATGTCAGAATTCATTTTGTTGATATCCTCACCATTCCATTGGTCCCCTCCATAGGCCACATCTTGGTTAATGTTCCTCCATTGATCCTCTCCACCGGTCACACCCTCGTCAATGTTCCATTGACCGTCTCCACAGGTCACATCTTGGTCAATGTTCCATCGACCCTCTCCACAGGTCGCATCTTGGTCAATGTTCCATTGACCCTCTCCGATGGTCCTAAACTGTTCAATATCTTCACTAGTCCACTGTCTGTCCCCATAGCTCGAGTTTGGTACAATGGAAGAGGCATTCAAATCATTGAGCAAATTATAATTTGAGTCATCCCCACTTAGTTTCTTTTCTAGAGCAAGTTTTCTCATTCTACACATTTCCAGAGTGGTCATGTCGTACAAACCTTGATCTCTCTCGAGCAGAGCTAATCTCCTCAATGTACCTTCATACGATAATGGTTCAAAAGGTTCAAGTTCAACCCCTCTTTCAAGACCATAATCTCCTCCCAACCCGAAGCTCCAGGTTCTCGAACTAGAACCCAAAACTCCCTCATAACCCAGGAATGATTGTTGTTCATTCAGAGACTGATAACTAGGAATGGTTTGTGTTTGTTCCCTTAAATTATGATGATATTGGTCCCATTGGCTGCTCTGCTCAGTAGCTACTCTAAGAGAGTCATTGATTCCACTAACTCTGTCTACAATAGAATCCACCATGCTAGGCCTCAAATAACTTAGAGGAGGAGGAGGAGGCTTTGGGCGGTCTTCTCCAGAACTTGCCATCTTTTTATAGAGAAGGTCAAGCACAGGCAAGGCACTCAAATATCCTTTGACCTTGAGAATACCCACCTAGACCAAAAGGTCCCGCACCCATTTCTCTACTGCTTCTGTTAAACTCATCTGAAAAACCGCCAAAACCCTCCTTTGAACCCCAAGCTCCGGACCCAAATACGGGCTTACCTTCTTGACCCGGACCCGGGTATGGACGGTGGTCCCCACGCCTAAAGCCCTCGTTTTTTTGGACACCCACATGGGACATTCCCAATGGCGACGTGAAGCCGCAATCAAAATGCCCATATTGCTTTGTGGGGTCCATACCCAGACCCGAAGACCCGCTTTGCCCACCTCCGCCATAATCCTTTTCGGCATTGATTCTATAAGAATCGCCCACGTTGCCATAACCGACTTCGGGTCGGGCCAAACAGTTGGGTTTCTGGGCCAGCAGATGGTTCCACTCGAACTTCATCGACAGCGATTCGCTGGGAGGCAAGTCCCCGCCGAACCGTGACAGTTTCAGCGGCGGTTGCATATCGTACTCTCTCCTGGCTTCCGGTTCGGGTCTATACGAACCCGAACCCCGACCCGAGTACGAGCGTCGATTCTCCTCCTTTATCTCACGGTCCTTACTCGAAGACCGACTCGTAAAGTTCCCAAACCTCCGCTTCCCAATCATCGTCATGAAAACAAAACCCTGACGTTTCGAAAACAAAGTTCGACGTCCGGAACGACGTCGTAGCTGGACGACGGACTTCCTAAGCCGACGAGAAAAGTAGCGAGTGCGAAACCCTAGAAAAGAGGTGTCAGAGAGAAAAGACTAGAAAACGACGTCGGATGACCGACCGTGTGCGTGAAATTTGGGAAGCTTTGTGAGCGATACGGCGGCGTCGCTGTGGTCGTTTTTTCTTGCGTCAGGGAATGAGAGTGGGGGATTTGATTTCCGATTTTTCAAGGTTGTGGGAGTGTGCTCGGTGTGGGAAGGTGGTGATCGGGTGAGGACTGATTTGGTGAGCTTGGTGATGTGGCGGAGTGTTATTGGTTGGGCTAGAGGAGAGAGAGGAACTGGATTGAGTGATGTCCAATGAATAGTTGAAGTGAGAAGCGGTTTGGGTGGGCTTGCGAGTATGGGAGTGTAGCTTTTTGTGTTTTTTTGTTAAGAAGAGTGTAGCTTTTTTTATATTAGCGGGATTGTGCTTTTTGACGCTTGTTTTTCTTTTTCTGAATGATGTACAGTTATACGAGGAATTGGATAAACTCTGGCAACGGTCTACTTGATGGGCTGGGTTTTGGATTGGATCCTTTAATTTTGGGCTGGGCTTGGGCGGGCTTGGGCTACCCACTTTGGGCTAGCTTGGTGCTTCTTTTTGCACTCAAATTTCTTGCATGAGGTCCAAGCTAAATTTCCAAAATTTTATGAATTGATCCGTTCTTAAATTTTTAATTTGTATTTCTTTGAAAATGAAAAATAAATAAATAAAAAGGCTTTTTTTTTTTTTAAGTTCATTTTAGAAAATAGGCTTTTTTTAAGGTCCACTATCAAAAATTAAATCTCAATGCAGTCCACTTTAATGAAATTACATAGAAAATGTGTTGGGCACAAAGCTCAGCGCGCCCAATTTTTTTTTTTTTTTTGTGTAAGGAGAATTGTCACTATCCAATAGTGGTAATTATAGTCATTGTTGGATAGTAGCAATTCTCATTGTGCAACAATACCCAAAACAAGACAACTTATATAAATTTTTTGTCTTTTCTTCCATAAACATGCCAAAAAAAGCATAAAACCAACACAAAACATAAAAATTCAAACTTTTGGAATAAAAAATCTTACTTTTAAAATTAACAATAATTGTCATTGTCTGTTAGTAACTAGCATCCTAGATAGTTACTACTCGACGGTAACAGTCGCCCAATACTTCCAAATCACGTCCAGCTCTTTCAGATCGCGCCTAGCACCTCTAGATCAAGCCTAGCACTTCCAGATCAAAGGTCAGCAAACTTTGATCTGGAGTTCACCGGCCTCATTCAAGGTTTCGAAGAGAAGAGAGAGAAAGAGAGATCACAAACGATAAGAAAGAGAGAGAGAGAGAGAGAGAGAGAACAGAGACAGAGATTAAAGACAAAGGTCGAAAAGAGAGATGGCTGCGGTTTCGTCGGCTTTACTTGCCAGAAGGCAAGGGTGCGATCGGAGAAGAAGATGGAAAGAAAGAGTGAGGCCATTAGAGAAGGAGAAGGAGAAGAAGATGGAGAGAGAGAGAGAGAGAGAGAGAAACCAGTTTTTTTTAAAGATGGGTTTAAAACTAATTAAGTGGACTTTTTTAGGATATGGGTAAAGTAGGTGGGTTTAATTATCCGTAAGAGTCTAAAAGTAGACTTTATAATAATTATCTAGTAAATAAAAACCTTCACTTTTTTATATATTTATTAGGGTTAATTTCATTTCAGTACTTCAAGTTTACTTCAAATTTCAATTTAATACTTCATCTTTCTAATTTGTTATAATGTTATACTTCTGTCAGTATGATTGTTAAGAGATCTCTTCAATGTTGATGTGGCACTTACATGGCACTCCCACAATGCTGACTGGATACCACGTGGTCTAACAACATGACACATTATGTCACATGGCATAAAAAATAATGGGCAAATTACACAAAAGTACCTCAACTAACCACCCTATTTCACTTGAGTACCCCAATAAAAAAAAAAGTTGCTTGTAGGTACCTCAATTACTGATTTTGCACACCCAGATACCTCCGTCAACTTTTCCGTCTGGGTGGCCGTTAACTGCCTACGTGGCGGATTAACATAGCTTTAAAAAAATGCCACGTAGACAAAAAAATAAAATAAACTTTAAAAAATAAAATAATTATTAAAAAAATTAAAAACCCAATAATTAATTTAAAAAAAAAAACAAAAAGAATTAAGAAAAAAACATGTTGGCTGCTGGCAGTCCCGAGCCCTCCTCCCTCCGCCTCCCCTGCGTCGGCCACCCAACCCACCCACTTCCCTCCCCCTCTCCGGCCACCAGCTTCATCTCTCTCTTTTTCTCTCTTTTTGTCACACACACACTCTCTCTCACTCACTCTCAGATCTGGGTGTGCAGCCCCGATTTCTCCTCCCCCCGCCTCCTCCTCGTCAGCCACCCAACCCACTGGAATGACAGTGAGGGAGTCTGAGGTCACCAATGGGTCCAAGATCATGCTCATGGCTTCTCAGGGCTTGCACCAAGGAGGTATTCTTCTGAAATTCAATTATTTTTTGTTGAAATTTGAGTTTTTTTCTCCTGACCCAAATAAAAAAAAAAAACCTGAATTGAGATATTAAGTTTGATGGAAATGGAAGAACCCACTTGTTTGGTAGTTGCAAAAATAATTGAGGGGACTGGTTAATGCTCAGGCTGATGCCTATGAGTATATGGTGGATTATTCCCAGACTAACAAATAAGTCCGGGTGTTTTATTAGATTATTTGTTTAATTTATTATTTGATTAATGTTTTGGGGATGCATTTGAGGCCTCTAAGAAACTTAGTTGCAGTTTTGGTTGGGTTATTGCATCTTGGAGTTGCTGGATTAGTGAAAATTGTAGAAGAAGAAGGGAGAATTGCAGAATAAGAAGGAAGAAGAAGGTGACCAACGCGNGCATTTTTTTAAAGGTATGTCAGTGTGCCACGTGGACAGTTAACGTCACCTAGACGGAAAAGTTGACGGAGGTACCTAGGTGTGCAAAATCAGTAATTGAGGTATCTATGAGCAACTTTTTTTTTATTGGGGTACTCAAGTGAAATATGGTGGTTAGTTGAGGTACTTTTGTGTAATTTGCCCAAAAATAATTTAAAATCTAAAAATTGAAAGGAAAAAAATTAATAATTATGTGTCATGTTTCTAAATTTTTAATTATTTTTATGTCACGTGGCATGACGTGGCCTGTTATCAAACCACGTGACATCCAGTCATCATTGTGGAAGTGTCATGTAAATACCACATCAGCATTTAAGAGATCTCTTAACAGCCATACTGACAGAGATATGATATTGCAACAAATTAGAAAGATGAGATATGACATTGCAAAATTTTAAACATGAGGTACTTAATTGAAATTTAAAGCAAACTTGAGGTACTAAAATGAAATTAACCCTATTTATTAATTAGTTTCTTTTTTAAGCTTTAAAAAATAAAAATAACATTTTTAAGAGTTAGTTTTGATATATTTTCATATATTGTTGATTGTAGTGAGTGATATAAGTAGTCATACTATATAGTTTAACTTTTCTTCCCAACTTATAAGGCATCATTTACATTGGGCTCTATATTACTATTGTTCTTTAATGAAATCATGTGGTGTGTATTCATGTGCTACATAGGTCAAGAAAAAAAAAATTGATACAAACAGTAGTGTCCTTTTAAAGACTAGGTACAAACAATATTCGCTCAAGTCTATTTTCACTTAAAAAATAATGTGAAGGTCATGAAGCAAATTCCACTAGGCTCCTACTTTGGGCACACATGTGGACCTTACTGGCCCAGCAAAGCCCACCAAAGAAAAGAGCTTGTATTCCAAATGGGAAGCAGTAAAGAGAATCACTAGGCAATGGCAATACAAGATGTCACTGCTTGATGCTTTATTTACTTATATACCCTCACTGCCTCACACCAAGCATAGTAGCATACACACTTTTGCCACCAACCCAATGTTCAAAATTTAGTCCGCCACCACCCAACTCAGACTACTCAAATTGTTCAACTTTGCAAGGAAAGACATGGCTAGATTAGCTTAGTGCATTTTAAAAAATGAAAAGAAAAGAAAATCAAAGTGGACCTAACAATACCAATCATTTAGTCCACATGTGTGGAAAATGAACTATATATTATGTTCATACATTTATCAAATTGATTTAACAATTAGGATCATTTGTTGGACTGGAAAGTGTTTACCAGCATGACATATAGTTACTTTATTGTATGTATTGAAACATATCTTAGTACTCTTTATATATGGTCCCAAATCCTGCCTAGGAATCAAGGAAGTAGAAAAGGTATAAATGCATGATACACATCTGTCTTGGAAATTTTAAACAAAATAATTTAAATAAAGAAATATATATATATGCCTGGAGATTGCCTGATACATTGTATGAAAATGAAAACTAGAATGTTGCATTGCACAGCCGGAATCAAAATCAGGGCAGAAGTTTTATATGCTAGACATACTGTGTAGGGCACTAATATAATAATAATAATAATAATAATAATAATGTAATGTATTATGTTAGACTCTAATAATAATCAAATGATGTATTACATCAGACTCTAATAACAATCATGTAACGCACTACATTAGATTCTAATAACAATCATGTAACGCACTACGTAAGACTCTAATAACAATTATGTGTATGCACTACATTAGACTTTAATAACAATCACTAACACACTACGTCATACTCTAATAACAATCATGTGATGCACTATGTCTAACTCTAATAACAATCACAACAAGGACAGAGCCACTCCAAGGGCTGAGTAGGCTATAGCTCAGCCCAATTTTAAGAAAAAAAAAAAAAAAAAAAAAAAAAAAAAACCATTCTAGGCATGTATTTTAAGCCTAAGCTAAACCCACAGCCCACTCCAGCTACTTTATCCAAGTTAAGACATAACTATTTTTCTCTCATTGCCTTTTCTACTTCTGTTCAGTCTGACTCTTCACTCCTATCTTTTCATTTTTAAATCTCTATGTTTTTTTCAAATCTTCCTCAACTCCAAGGTTATCTCTCATTCCACATATTCAGTTCTTCTTTGTTTTTGGGACCATCTTCTGCTTCTAAGCCTCACAACCTCATTCACCCAAAAAACTCATATATTCTTTTTCTCTTCTTTTAGTTTTGACTTTTTTTAGGATTTAATAATAGTTTAATTAAGCGTTTAATTTGCAGTTGATTGGCAGCCCAATTGGAAGGACGGTAAAGTTTGCTCCTCTCTACCCAAGTTCGATTTTCCATCCCCCTAAATAAATAAAAAAATTAAGCATCAGCCCCTCAAGGTTTTCATTTATTTTCTTCAATCTTCATTGTGATTTGTTGCGTTTGTTATTGATTAGCTTTGGTTCCACTATTTTCTTAAATGCACATTCGATTTGGTTTTGATTTTAGAGGAATTTTACTGGTTTTCACATTGACATTATAAAGTTGTTAGCTTGTGTAATAATCATAGTGTTGCTTTACGAATCAGAATTAATGGTCAGTGAATAAACTAAAGTATCATACAAACTGAAATTTTATCCGTCCCTAAATCACTTGACGCACTACGTTACACTCTAATAATAATTACGTGACACACTACATCATATTCTAATAATAATCCCGTGTCGACACACTATATCACTCTAATAACAATCATGTGATCGACGCACTACATTAGACTCTAATAACAATCATGCGAGACTCAACACATAATATATAGTAGACTTAATCGATCTGTATTTTATTAAAGACATCAGACATATTGAATAAACAGTGTTTTGTGGCTTTTCAAACATTCTCCTAAAGCAACTCTCAAAATACTTAACCAGATAATAATATGAGAGAAAAAAATTTATATATATGTTTGGAAAAATGAAGATCATTTTCTTTCTTAATTATGTGCCCAACCTGGAAGAACAATTAATTATATGTGACAAAGGCAGCTTGCTTAGCTGCTGCCAATCTCTCCTAATCTGTCTTGTACCCTAAGGCTGAAATCTTGCTGTGTAGGTGAGCCCTTTCAGTCCACTCCTCAATACAAAACTTCAACCCCAAGCACCCCTCTTAAGGAACAAACAATAATTAGCACTTCGTACTCTTTCAGACCTTTCAACCAATTTTCACTCATTCAAATCATATCTAGTATAAGTAAAAATTCATTTTAGAATCATAATAATTAAAAAACTGTTCCTGCAATAAGTCAGTGACGTCTCTTCATATATACACCAATCACCATACCGTATTACTTTCATATATATGTACACCAAGAACATGGGCAGTGGGCAAATATAATTAATATACTATTGTAATTTTGTACATAAAGGCATGAGAACTGAAGTTGGTTAGCTGAATTTGCCAATATACCAACTTAAGAAAATAGCTACCTTACCAAGATAAATCATTTATCAAATTTTTATTTATAAAAACAATATGTGGCACATGCTACCAATAATTTTCCTATAGTACAAGGTTAATTATATATTCGATCACTGTACAAAGGTTTTGATGGTGTTATCAAGTAGGCGTTTGAGTAAAGGTGGAAAGAAGATAAAGAGAATTTTTTTTTGAAAAAGTCTTCATTCAACAAAGGTAAAATCTACTCTAAACTTTAATTATGATTATAAAGAATGCAAGGATATATTTTAGTCATTCAAGCTCGTAATACACCAACTAACTTGATTAATCAAGTGGTATTTAGTTATCTTCATTTTGCTAGAAAATATTTGAAATTCAAATCTCGTTCTCCAAATAATTAAAAAAACAAAAGAGCTAGCTAGCTCATAATTGTAATACAATATATTCATGTTGTAAAGTGAGTTGGGTTTTGATGGGTTCCATACCTTTAAAGCTAGCCTTTGTCATAACTACCTATAACAGGAGAAAGATAGCCATCATTTGAAGGGAAAAGAGGCCGAGAGAGAGAGAGAGAGAGAGAGAGAGAGAGAGAGAGAGAGAGAGAGAGAGAGAGAGAGAGAGAGGCAATGGCAACGCCAAAGCAGATATGGGAGCAGCAACAATCGCAGATGCAACGTGTGAAGAACTCCGGCGCGATTGTCAGTTACAACGGCAGCCCCATGAACGATGACAAGGAAGAAGAGATGTCAAGATCTGCATTGGCTATGTTCAGGGCGAAGGAGGAGGAGATTGAGAGGAAGAAGATGGAGGTGAAAGACAAGGTTCAGTCTCAGTTGGGACGGGTTGAAACAGCAACTAAGCGCTTGGCTGAGATTCGGGAAGTAAGTCAATTTTACATTCAAATAAAAACATGTACCAACATATGATGAAATTAATTTGAAATAGGGACAAGTAGCACAAATGAAAGTTTTGGTTAAACAAAAGCTTACACCATTGGTCCAAGCTAGTCGTTAAATTTATTAATTTTTCATCAATTTTAGTGCGCATACCTATTATGTGCGGGGACATGTTAATTTTTCTTTATGCTCTAAAAAAAAAAGATTAAAACTTCTTTGCACGTCATAGATGCACACACTAAAAATTATCGAAAAACTAATAGATTTCAAAAATTAGACCAACGGTGCAAACATTCAGTAACTATGAGAATAAAACTGAAAAGTTTTATACCACATGGAGGAAAAGTGGAAACTTGGGTAAACTAGAGAGATGAAAGCCTTATTTGTCCAAAAATCTTATAATGATCCATTGAGTATCTGAAATAACAATTTTGAAGTTGTATAATTAAACAGCTAGGATTCAAATGGTCTGTTTTTTTTTTTTTTTTTAATTACAAGTTTCTATCTTTTGCACTTTTGATCAATAGATTAGAGGATGATCAATATATGATATTGGATTTGGATGAAGAAACATAAATAGCTTTCAACTGATGTAAAATGATAAGTGTGTTTAAAACTTGTCAATTAATTAGTGATGTAATATAGAGGTTAATTACTTCAAAACTATGATATCTTTTAGGAGCTTGAAGCACTGACAGATCCATTGAGAAAGGAAGTTGGAATTGTTCGGAAGAGGATAGATGTAGTTAACAAAGAGTTAAAGCCGCTGGGGCAGAGCTGCCAAAGGAAGGTGACTCTATTTTGGCCATTTTCTCTATGTTGTTTTTTTTTCATGCTCATGCTGTTCTGTGGGAATTACTAATGTTATTATAAGAAAAGTAGTTTATCAAGAGGCAGTTTAAAAGAGGGCTGTTATTTGCACACACTTTTTTTTTTTTTTTGCACACTTTTCTCCTACACACCGCATATCTTTTTCTAAAATTTAAAATTTCTCTTTAACACACTCTTTCAATTATCCTAATACCCATATTTTATACATTTCACAAAATTTCTCACCACAACACACCCCTTCACCCACCACACCCCATCAACTCATACAAAAAAAAAAAAAA
>QANW01001692.1:65454-81539 GCA_003254865.1 Dryas drummondii
TTTTTTTAACACATTCAAACATTTATAATCATTTATCGAATCTTATAATCATTTATCGAATCAAATTCATTCATTTGTTACGTCAAGTAGTACTCTTTGTTCGTCCACTATGTGTCTGTTCTACCTCTGATGATGATCATATGTCATGTAGTACTCTAGCTAAGCCATCAGCTCCCATACTATTTGATGGGTTCAACCCCCCATATTGCACCAATATTGTTCCTAAATTTATCATCTTAAAAAGTTTCGATTTTTTCGATTCAACTGAAGAAAATATTTAACTAATATCTTCAATATTGGACAAGTACTTATCTGATGTAGGACAATTGTTTTTGGTTCACACAATTCCTAACATTCTCAAACGTACACTTCACATACAATATTATTGATCATAATCATTCATATTATAATTAGTTACTTAAATATTACGTAGAAAATGATCAAATGGGATTACTTCTACAGTTCTATTAGGCAGTAAATGCCTCGTACAAGCTTCGATTCTGTCACGAAAATTCCCCAAATCAATATTGGAAGCAAGATTTTTGTTTCTTCTTAGCTTTAGCCTCAGCCCTTTGATGTTCTATATGTTGGTCACATGCAGGAGAAAGAATACAAGGAAGCTCTTGAGGCTTTAAATGATAAGAACAGAGAGAAAACTCTACTAGTTTCCAAATTGATGGAGGTGAGTATTCACTCTTGCTTGCAAATATAAGTAATTTATTTATTTTAATAACAGCTTCATAATATGAATATACTCAAATCTTCATAAATTGATCTCTAATTCATTTATGTTTCCCTACATTAATTTTCTCCCTTTTTGTACATACTTTTTTTTTTTTTTTTTTTTTTTTTTTTCAGCTTGTGGGTGAAAGTGAGAGATTGAGGATGAAGAAGCTGGAGGAGCTGAGCAAAAATGTAGAAACTCTGCGTTAAGATGTGCTAATTAATAAAGTTTCAAAGTGGGCTGTGCATGTGTGCTGTAATTAGAATCTCTTTACTTGCATTTGATATATAATTTGTGATTGACTGATTTCTGTCTTTTTATTATTTCACTGGTTATTCAAGAAAGGTTTTGTCTAGCATGGATACAAACACTCAACAATGTTTGCCACTGATACCTGTACTTTAAAATTGTGTATAGAATTGTGGGATATGTTAATTTGTCTGCTAATGAAATTATGAATTGCAAAGGCCCAAGGGTGTACCTAAAAAAATTGTGAATTGAAAAGTCACACCGGATGCACCAAATTTTATTCAAAAGTTTGGTCATCAACTGATATTACATGTCCAAATCATCTACTTCAAGAAACTTTTTACCATACAGCTGCTTGCACTACAAACTATCAAATCTAATAGTTTAAAACTATACTGTACTATTAGAAATTGTAACTAATCATCAAATATGATCTGTACCACATATAACTCTAAAAAATAACTAATGGTCAAATGACTCAAATTTGATCAGTACCACATGCAAGTATGCAACTGTCTGCACCGTACTTTTACTGCGACCCGTTTTTTAACCATTGTACCCATCCCTCCTTTCTTTTTTTTTTTTTTTTTTATTTATTTGCGGACTAAAATGAAAGTTTCGGGAGTTCTCTTCTAGACTTTTAAACCTAAGTCAATGGGCTAAAAATGGACAAATAGGATATTGGGCCCAAATCGCTATGTTCTTGTAGTAGAAGTCCAAAGATTTTTATTTTTAATTATTGGGACTGATTGTAACAAAAATTTTACCTTGGATTTATTTTATATTTAGTAGTTAAATTTTAATCATTATCTTAACGTGATACTTAAATTTTTATTTTGTGTTTAATAAATACTCATGTGAATTTCTGTTAAAATTGTTAACAGAAATTAAAGACAATATGGTCATTTTAAAAAAATAATATTTTAATTATAATTTTTTGTTTTGTTAATTTTAAATATATAAAAAAATAATTAAAATATATTTTAACTATATTGTCCTTAATCTTTGTTGACAATTATATTTTAATTATATTGTCCTTAATCTTTGTTGACAATTTTATCAAAAATTTATTTTAAGACGTACTAGATACAAAATAAAATTTTAAATACTCAATTAAAATAAATAAAAATTTAATTACTATATTAAGTCAAATATCAAAATTTAAATACTAAATATCAAGAAAAACCTTTTACCTTTACAAACTGTGGAGAACCGGAGAAGACACACAAAGAAGAAAGAGAGATGCAGACTGGTGTGGCTGCCACTGAAACAACGCAGGGAACCCAGAACCCTAGACCCATTGAAGAGAAGCCAAACGTGGTGGTGATAATGGGACCCACAGGCTCAGGAAAGTCCAAGCTGGCCATTGATTTGGGAACCCTCTTTCCCATCGAGGTCATCAACGCTGATTCCATGCAGGTCTACGATGGTTTGGATGTTCTTACCAACAAGGTTTTCCTTCATGAACAAAAGGGTCTGTACTACTCCTTCCTTTCTTTATTATTTTTAATTTAAAAATTGTGGGTTTTGATTGTGGAAATGAGTTCAATAATGTAGGAGTGCCTCATCATCTTTTGGGGAGTGTGAGCCCGAGTGTGGAGTTCACAGCTAAAGAGTTTAGGGACTCTGCCATTCCTGTAAGTGTACCACTTCTATTTTCAGTGTTTTTAGTGGTTTGCTTTAAATATAGTGATTGTAGGTTGGTAATGCTCATCATGTCCATTTCCTTTGGCTTAGGATATGAATCATATCCAACTGTATATGCCAGCTTTTCTCTTATTGAAACAACTGCAAATGCAAATTTTGAGAGGTCGAAAACATGTTCTACTTTCATGTTGCAAATCTCTATGTATACTGTCATCTGTGTATTTTTTTTTTTGCATTGATTCAGTATTCCAGCTAAATTGCAACCTTTGTATATTTCTTTCTTTGTATTTTTTGAATTGACTTGGTGTGTGGTTTTCCAGCTCATCAATGAAATTTTGTCTCGCAACTGCTTGCCGGTCATAGTTGGGGGTACAAATTACTATATCCAGGTAGAAGTCTGTTTCATTTGTTCATTTAGAAGTTGAGAAGTTAAACTCTGTCGCTATTTTTATGCTTAATGCACCATTCTCTTGATATTGTGTAACTTTTGTTATTTCAAAATTTTATAGTTGATTGGCCCAGAACATAATTGCAGCCACCTCTTTTAACTCATGCATTGAATATTGTATATTCCCATTTAATTCATATGTTTGCCAGTATGTTTCTTTTTTGGTCTGGATATGTTTGCCGGTTCACTTACCAAATTTTATCTATTACTACTGTACTCAGGCTCTTGTTAGTTCATTCCTTTTAGATGACTCAGTAGAAGATATTGATGAAAGCTATTTAGGTGACCATGCAGGTAAATAGCAACTTTTCTGCTTCAAAATTCCGTTTTCACAATTAAGAAACATCTCACAATTACTTTTTTATATGTTATTTTTATAAGTAATCATCTTTTTTCATGAAAAGGAAACACACTGATGTTTACTTTATTTTTTCCCACAGGAGATGGACAACCACAAGTGGAGCTGGTTGTTGAAGTAGACAGTTCCAATTATAATTATGATCATCTTAAAAGCATTGATCCAGTTGCGGCAAACAGAATCCATCCAAATAACCATAGAAAAGTAGGTATACCAAAATTATACATGTTAAGATAGTCAAATTTGAACTTGAATTTCATGTATTTAGGATGACTTTACTAGTCAACTATCTCTTCATATGAGGAAGTGACCGATAGATTATCACATGGGGAAGTAGAGATGCTCAGATGCCTTCAATTTTAGATTGCCTTTGAAGTAATCACTATGTTACATGTGCTGAACTTTTGAAATGTGTGTGACTTTCTTTTTCTCTTAATTATTAATTTTCGATAAAGATTACAAATGATTTGATCCTTCTGGTATTATACATGTTAAGTGGAGCAGTATGTTCTGGTATTAATAATTTTCAAAATTTGACTTAAGTGAGTCATCACTCAATAATTTAGAATCTTTGTTGTTGTAGATGCTTATATATGAGTCCCCTCTTTGATGGTAATGAGTCACAAGCTTATATGATGTGTCTGATACCTTGTAGCAGGACATGTGTGTTTTATTGGCACATCTTATAAATTGTAGTTTCTTTTGCAGATTAGTCAGTACCTTAGCCTGTATGCTAACCATGGTGTTCTTCCAAGCAAACTTCTTCAGGGAGAGGCTGCCAAGGTTTGTAATCCTCCTTTTTCTCTTTCTTGAGATATTCTGAGTGTATTCTAGATTATGTACAAGGGCTTGTCTGGGAAATATGTGCTTCACTGTTAACTGAACCATCTTTTTTCCTTCTTGAAGGAGCCATTTTTTAATTCAGACACACCATCTTCATGAATGGAAGAATTATGGTTGTACTTTGATTTTGACATTTTGTTATGATTGGATCATTCTATCTTAGCATATTGCACTAGATCCCCTCTTATTTGATTTCTATTGTCTATTTTCTTTCAAACAATGCATTCTGTGCCAGAGTTTGAATTGCAACATGATTGCTTATAACTTCAGATTTCTTGCTGCTCATATATTAGGTATCTGCATTCTTTTGATTCATACCTTTTCTGCTTTTGTAGTCGGAAATATGATTGCTTAATAAGCATTGAGATCAAACTTCCCTATGCTCCTTTTATTGAAATATAATAATCAGATTAAACCAACATGATCTTTGATCTTGCATGCTGCTGGGCAGAACTGGGGTCAAGTTGATAATTTCAGATACAATTGCTGTTTTATATGTGTGGATGCTTCTCTCCCTGTGCTGGACCGATTTGTGGAACAAAGAGTAGATTGCATGATAGACGCTGGGTTGCTTAATGAGGTCTATGACATTTTCAATCCGAATGCAGATTATACTCGAGGTTTGAGGCAGGGCATTGGTGTTCGGGAGTTTGAAAATTTCTTAAGAGCTTACATTATGGAAGCCAGTGATGAAGGCAATCATTTGATAGATGAGTCGATGTCCTTGAAGTCACTAGACCTGGCTAATAAGATGTTGAAAGAGAAAATGTGCGTGATCCTGAATTCCTTAGATGATAGCCAACCCAAAATTGTGTTAAAAGAAGCTATTGATAAAGTAAAATTGAACACCAGAAGACTAATTCGTCGTCAGGTAACTTTATTTTTGTTGCATTCTTACCTGAATTCATATGCCTGAATTTGTGCTGAAATGTTTTTCTTACTCTTCAGTATATCTGTTTGCAGCTTAGAAACATTCCTTTTGGGTAAACTTTCTGAACATTTGGCCAATGTACTTTATGTATACAAGTATTTGCAAATCCTGAACAAAATTGTTTTCTTCCACCACTTCTGCTGTTATTGATCCTGGGAAAATATTCAATATGTCACAGATTTATATATCTATTTAATGAAATATGCCCTTGATATTTTCAGAATGTTAGTTCTAGATATTTTGAGCTATAAGTTATCTTTTGCACTCAAAAAGTCTTCTCTTGGTACCAACTAGCTATTGGTCTAATAGTATTTCTCTCCACAATGTTAAAGAGGTACCAAGTTCAAATCCCCCCCCTCCCCCCCATGTAAAAAAAAAAGGTTTTGGTAAAATTCTCTTCCCCAAGTATTTTCTGTATACCAACGGCAACTCTATGCTTTGTTCTTTTGAAGAAATATTCTCAATAATTGTAAATATACAAAGTTGAGAAATTAAGAAAACAATAGATACTTTTTGAGTCCTTTGTTAGAGCTTTCATATGAAGGCAATCTCGCAACCATATAGACTGTAAATGTAGTAACTTTTTTATTTTGCTTTCTATAAATTGAAAACTGAAACCCTTTGTTATGGAGTTTTGTTGTTTTACAGAAACGAAGGATAAATCGACTGGAGACATTGTTTGGATGGAACATAAATTTCCTTGATGCAACGGAATCCATATTATGTATGGCTTCTGGGGTCTTTTCTTTTTCCTAATTTTGTTGTTTGTTCCTCTTGTTGTTCCTTTCGCACGATGATGTGTCAACTTCACATCTTTTCTAAAATGTATTACTCATTACATATTCTAGGCAAATCAGACGATAAATGGGCTGCAGAAGTGGTTGGACCTGCTGTGGAACTGATTCGATCTTTCCTTAACCAGGATGCAAATTTGGTGCCTGATTTGGGTGCCCCAAACAGCACTGGCATGACTATGATTCAAAGGGACTTGTGGACTCAGTATACATGCAAGGTTAGCAATGGTTGAATTACCGAAGGGCACTGTTTTTTTGTTTTGTTCAATTTCTTTCTCCTAATTTAGTTTTTTGTGGTGCTTGAATTGACTATTTAGTTGAGTTTGTCTAAGTTGGTATGCAAATTACTTTTCCATTTGTAGGCCTGCGGTGACAGGATACTTAGGGGAGCACATGAGTGGGAACAACACAGGCAGGGTCGTGGCCATCGCAAACGAATTTCTCGGCTTAAAAAATCTCAAGGATTTTGCTCACCAGAGCAGCAGCAGCCTCAACAGAGGCAGTAGTTAGTAACTTAGTGATCTTCTATTTTTCGTCATAAAGGAAAAGAAAAAAGCTTTAACAGAAAAGGGGGAAAAATCATAGTGCCCAGCATTGAAACTAATCCATTCAGTAGAATTCAGAGGAATCATCCTCAATGTATTTTGTTTACCCTTCGGATTGTTTCCCCAAAAAATAGTTTCACGAAAAAGGATTTTGATTGTATATGCTTGTTTGAATAGAAAACTGTTTCTCTGTGGAGTAAAGAAAGTGTTCCCGGACAGATTTTCTTAGTTTTTGTCCGGATATATGATCTTAAGAAAAGAAGTTTTTGGCTGTTAAAATCATAACCAAAACATGGACAAAGAAGGAAAGTTGTTTGTGGATAAATCCACTTGGATTCTCTGGACCAACTATATACTCACATGTGGCTTGACAAAGTCTTATGTGGCACATTGATATTTCAACGGTTGACTTGATGACACATCATCCCAGTTCAGCAATATCTTCCTTTGACTCCACTATCACACTCCGAGCCAAGCAGAACTCAACCACTGGACATTTGACTGACCCAATGGACTGCCCCAGAATTATTCAGCTTGGCTCAGTATTGCATAACATCTTCTTGATCCGACTTGCCGAAGTAGTCTCACCTTATACTTGGAGAATCTACATATTGACGCATGTACGACTCAACTCAAATATCCTACTCTCACCGCCCTACCAGCAGATTTAGATATTATTCTCAACCACACTCAAGTGTCTGTGACCTGGCATTCTATGATGGGACACTTATGACTATCAACTATCACTAAGTCATGCTTGCATTCAATGTTGCTTTGCTGAGTAGCTGTGCTTGACACTGTTCAAAACCGACGACATGGCTTCATCTCCATCGCCCAACTTGTGAAGGTGAGAGATTGAGCTCCAAGTCGTATAATTCGATGCCAGGTATTTTAGGAGTAAATGGGTTTGTGGAGGAATTTTGGGATTTGGTTGATGCTATGAAGATTTAATAAAGGGTACGGTGTGTCGAAATGGGTGCACGATAGAGTGTTAGAAAAATTTGAAAAGGATGGGTTGGATGGTCATGCTGAGAAATTGAGAGAAGTGTATGCACCAGGGTCTACTGATAATTCCTTAGATAAGCTTTGCTCGAGGGTGTGTAAGATTGTTAAAAGTGAGTTGTGGAGTGATGAAGTTGAGAGGCAATTACGGGATTCGGATGTTGCATTTTGGAGTGGTATGGTTAAGATAGTGTTGGAAAATCTTGCTACAGAGCCAACAAAAGCCCTGATATTTTTTCGGTGGATGGAGGAGAGTGGGTTGTTGAAACATGATCAAAAGACTTATAATGCTATGGCAAGGGAAGATTGTATTGATAGGTTTTGGAAAAAAGTTGATGAAATGAGGAGCAACGGGTATGAACTGGAGTTGGAGACATATGTTAAGGTTTTGGGGCGATTTTGTAAGAGGAAACTGACTAAGGATGCTGTGGACTTGTATGAGTTTGCAATGGCTGGTACAAATAAACCTTGGGTGCATTGTTGTACCAATCTGTTGAGGAAAATAGCAGCTGGATATGGGTCCATTTTGTAGGGTTATGAGGATCTTCACAGAGAGTGGGAATGTGTTAACCAATTCAATGCTCAATGCAGTCCTCAAGTCTCTGAACAGTGTTGGTAGATATGGAGAGTGCAATAAGGTGTTCAAAGCAATGAAGGAAGGTGGACTTGTAGCCAGTGGTGTAATCCTCATCACAAGACATGGGCCTCCTTAATTGAGGAACATTGTGTACGTAGCTGGTGATCTTGATAAGGCTTCTGATTGTTTCCTAAAAATGGTTGAAAAAGAGGGGGTTGCCTCTGCTGGTTATGCTTTTGATTTAATTGTAAATGCAAATTGCAGAAAGAACAGGGCAATAGATGCATATAAGTTCCTCAACGATTTGGTGAGTGAAAGGCAGCTCAAACCATGGCATACTACATACAAATTGTTGATTCGTATGTGATTGGTTGAGGATGGATTTAAAGATGCTCTGAATGTTTCTTGTATTGTATTGTATTCCATGAGGTTAATGTTTTAGAGCATTTGTTTCAAAAATTTTGGATTCAATTTTTCTTTTTCCAGATAATAAGCTTTTATTCAACCAACTGCATGACGATATACACAACTAGCTTCATCAATATTGTGATTGATGCAGTCCATCGATCAAACAAGTACAAATATTAAAAAACCAAACGTACAAAACATTGATAGAAAAAAAAAATAGGTACAAGCAAACGGTGCACAGCTGCACCAGCTTATCAGTCATTCAATCAAGGAAAATATATAACAGAGCATTAGTTGACGGAGAAAAACTTGTCTAGAGCTGTTCCGCCACGAATGCTCCAAATGTTGAGTGGCAATATAAAGTACTGTTAAGTGGTGTAAACAATTTTGAACAAAAATTTTTTGTCCCGCATCTATCGAGCAACACAATTAAAATCTATACATGCTTGCTTGTTTCTTAGAAGCTTGTAAAATCTTATTATTAACAGGGGAGGTGATTTTCGCACTCTTATCTTTTCTCCGTTTGCATTCCATCTCCTTTTTTAATGTATTTTGTATATTTTTATCATATATTTTTTCAAATTTATCCTTTATGCATGTTGAATGTTTATTTTAATTATCTTTCAGTAATGATTATTTTTTCATAAATTCTCTCATACTTATTAAAAAAATAAAAATAAGTAATTTTCTTTCCCCCTCATCGTATTTTCTTCATATTGCATCTCTTTGCCTTCTATGCCATTTGTTTTTCTTTTGTAAACCAGTCTTGTACGTGCTTTCAATCATCATTCTATACTTCATTGAAAAAATATTTAGCTTGTCATATTTTTTTTTCGTTTTCTTCATGAGGGTCATGATTTATGTATCTTCTTCTTTTGATGGTGGGTTTTGTGTTATGAAATTAATTGGGGTTTTCAATTAGTCCACTCCCTCATTTTTGGGTCTTTTGACACTGCCAAGAAAAATGTTCCCATGCCAAGCAACCACTACTTATTTGTAGCATATTTGATTTTTTAAAAAAATGAATGTCACATGACAGCTTAATAAGAAAAAAAAAGATGTACTATATCATGAAGACGGACAGAAGTATAAAGAATTACATAAATTTTTCTTCCTTTTTAAAAGAAAGTTATAGAAATAAATATATTATTATGATAATTTAAAAAAATTAAATTTGTAGGATTTAATGTTGCAGGTGATATTCTATAATTGAAATTTGAAAGCCAAATGGTATATGTGGAAAATAAATAATAAAAATATATACAAATATTTAAAAAAATAAGAAGTGCAAATAGAGAAAAGAGAAGTGCGAAAATCACCTTCCAATTAATAGATCTATTTCATCGCATAAATGGAATGAGATGGTTGAACCATTTGAAGCCGATAGCATGAGATCTGTCTCTTGATATTTGGCTTCAAATAGTCCAACCACCTCATCCTACACATTTTTCTGCACCTGGTTTAAGCCTGCATATATAAAGCCAGAAACGTATAACATCCCTCTACGTAGAACTTGTTTATGCCAACTCTCTTTCCCTTTAGATCTCTAGATCTCTTTGAAGAGAGATATATTATATAATATATATATAATTTTTTGAACTTGGAAATTCTTGCTAATATTGAAAAAAGATTCTACTAAATGAATAACTAGTTGATAATATTGATTACCTATTCTGAGAGGAGCATGCTTCTCCGTGGTTTTCAATATTGCAGTATCTCATAACATATTATCTTCCTCGATCTTCAGCGTTGTATAGCTTAGTTATGGGGTGCAACCCACTTCACTGCTTCGAGCTAGCTGGAGCAACCTATAAATAAGGCTATCTTATTGAAACTTTGTTCTTTTGTTTGGAGTCTTTGGACCACATCTTACGGAAAGAGTAATATACTAATATAAGAGGATAAAAAAATCACTGTCAAATAGCACTTACTCAGGTTAATCATTCTCTTGTAAGGCCTTCTACCGTAGTAAGACCCATTTTTTGTGACCCAACTCATTTTGGGTCACAAATAGTGCTGTGATCCATTTTTTACTGTAATGGTGTTGTAACTTATTTTAAGTCACAGTATTTTACATCTATTTAAAATATAGTTAATATTGATTAAATGATGTTTTATTTTTAATTTAAAACTCAAATAATTATAAAAAATTATATCATTAGTTTTATTTTAATGAGATTTTTAAAATAAGATTAATATTAAATATTAAATATATTTTAATAAAATCTTTAAAATAAGGTTAATGAGAAAAAAAAATTGTGTAAATTTGGTAAACAAAGGTCGTAGTTTGTGATGAAAAACTATAGGTGTTGTATGATATATACACCCATGTAAGAATATAGCTATTGGAGGATTTTGGGGAGTTTTTTTAAAAATTTCTGAAATTTTTTGGCAATTTTTCGGGTACTATTTCAATTTTAAATGATTTATTAATAATTTGTTTTTTTTTTTAAAAGTTAGGCGATCTGGACCATTGATAACCCCATTAATCCAGGCCCTTATTCAAACTGGCCCATTTTTTTTTTTTTTTTTAAAAAGCCTAACGGACAAAACATGGCAGTCATTGATCACCAATGGTCATTTAATCTAGACCGTTGATGACCAGCACGAAGCCCAGACGCGTCGCACCATGCAATAGGCAACTAGATCAACAGGCTTGGCCCACTTGCTTTTAAGCTTTGTTTCACTCTCTCTCTTCTTGCAACATCATGTGGGCTTCACTTTTTTGCATTTGGGTCACAACCATTTTGGCTCATAGTGAGACCCGAGTTTGGGTTACACCTTATTTTGGGTCACATTTTCCGGCCCATAGTGTTTGAGTGTGAGTCATTTGTGACCCAAAATGGGTTTTGGGTCACATTTTCAAGTAGAATAGTGGAAGGCCTAAGTATAAGAAAGGCTAGTATCCATAAGCAAGATAAATGTGTCATAAGGAATAAATTAAAAATAAACTCAAAAGGTATATATGACTTTGAGTAAAATTCAAAGGTTTTTAACTTTCAATTTAAATTCATTTTGATTGATATATGTTATGTTGTATTATTTCCTTCTATAGGTTTTAATGAGTCAAACTCTATTACTCAACAGTCTCATATTGTTCTTATAATTTTAAATGATAATTTTAAATGTTAAATTAATGAATACCATATTTTAAGCAATTGTCAATTAACAATTATGATTATGACAATTAAATTTTTTTTATTTAAAGTTATAATTTTAAATTTTAAATGTTCCTATATAATGGCCGTGTGTGATCATTTCTTTTGGACGGGGCAACGAGAATCACTTGGCCAAGAGAACTACCATCCAAACATCATCTGAAGCAATTGACAGAGAATCTTGCAAGTGGGTGGGCTGCATTATTACAAGCTCTAGGACAATAAACAAAAGAATTACTATAAAAGAGATTCATTTGGTTTGCAAACACAAGAATTTATTGGTTGTTGATAATTACCACCATAACTTCCATGTAAATCCTCTAAAGTCTTTAACTATATATATTTTAGATGTAATAAGCATGTTGGGGGATTGATGTCATGGATAGTAAATTGTATGTTAGAGTAATGTTATTTGAACCAAATTAATTAAATAACTAAATGAGAGGGACCAAGTGAGATGTCACTTGGAGAGATGTGGAGATAAGGACCACATGAAGATGATGACTACCTCCTCAAACGACACCTCACTTGGTTCCTCTCATTTGATCACTTAATTTTATCCAAATAACATTAACTCTTGTGTGATATATGCTGGATATGATCGATGCATGCGTGAGTATTATTGCGTCACGTACCATTGGCCACCTTGTGGATATGCATGCCCTGTTGTTTCTTTGGCAATTGGCATGCATCAATGCATGTGTGGACATTATTGCGTTACCATTGATCACCGAGTGGATATGGCCGGTTGTGTTTTTTTCGTCGTACCTTTAATTGATGTGATGGATCATGGAACCGATGAATATTATTTGTTGGAATTTTGATTGGATATTTCATAATAGGTAGTGCTACAGACTACAAATCTATGTACAATATATATGCACAGTTATTAGTGGGTGAATTTTATGTGATATATGGCAAGTAACTTAGAATCTGAATTCAATACATAAATTTATAATCTTTAATATTAGCAGGGAATCAACTCTTTTACTTCATACGCTTTTAAAACCGCGCATTTTGTCTTAATTACTTGTTAGAAAATGTTGTTAGAAAATGTTGAAGATGAGATTCATTAGGCCATTGAATGAAAAAATTTCTTACATGTAATAAGTTGGCTAATGGAGAATGATGTGCTCGTGGATCACAATTACGTGTCAAAGTTGGCCTTAAGCTTAAAAAAGGAGAGGGTGAGAGTTGAGCTCTCATTTTGGGTATGACATTAACTAAATGCTCTATCGATTACTAGAGTTATAAGCCTCCGCTTTAATGATTAATTTCCTTTTCATTTTCCATAGAATTACAGTTTAAGAATTAATTAAACTTTGGACTGGTAAAATTCCTTAAAGATGATTAGATGATCGAGTATTGTCCGCTATACTTCGCATCATCTTTACTGAGTGCGGTCCTAGTTAAGATTCCTTAAAGATGAGTATGTCACATCCATGCATTTGGGTCCAATAAAATACCCTGGAGGCTGGAGCACATGGCTACGAAATGGAGACAAGTCCAGCAATAAAATTATGAAAGATCACCATCAATTGCATTCTGGATTTCATCAATTGAAAATATTTTTAAAGCAATCCAAACAAAACACATGAATCAAAGTTGCAACACATGCAAAGGATAGCAACTAACAAAAAAAGCTGCAAAAACCTTGGAATGTAAGCCTTTTCTTTGCATTATTAATGTTCATGTCACAATTTTTCAGACTACTTCGATCAATCATAAACTCTGATTAATTAAATTGTATGAAAGCTGCATATCTTACTCTGTATAAGAGATGCCACTTGTAACATGAAGGTAATTAATGTTCTCTTACCATGTCAACTCTAATTAATTGACATGCATACACCAATCATATTCTTACAATTTCATTTTTGAAAAGAAACTACCAAACAATTAGAACTTTTTTTAATTGTATTTGTAAGAACAAAAGAAATTAATCACCCAATGATCCTTTTCAAGAAGCTTCCCTTTCGCAGCTTCGTTGCTTGCCACAAACCACAAAAATGCACAGCTGGTGTGCTTTGTGCATATATGCAGCTTGTATTGATCTTTTGTTTTTTATTGATATATATATAACCATGTCTGTTGAGGACGACATGCCTAGCTTGAAATGTCGCTTAATTACAATAGTGAATTGATCTGGCTCAACACCTTGTTCAACTTGCAAAACCAGAACTTAATTAATTGGAGATAAGGAAACATCAGAGAAGAGATGACATGCATGGACAAGAGTCATGAGGTTATTGTACGTAGAATTCAAGGAGCCATGGTTGGTTGATGGTTGATGGTTAATGGTTGATGGTTGATGGTTGTCGGTTTCTTTGTCTCTGGTCGCCATCGTCCGTACTGAAGTTGCTAATTCTAGCGGTAGAGAATTAAAAACGTGCTTACTGATAATGACTGATGGGTTTACTTTTTATTTTTTATTTGCTAAATGTGGAAAATTCTTTGTTTTCAATTGGTTAAATGTCAATTGGGGGACCTCCAATGTACGTTCTTTGTTGATACAAAAATCTATAAGAGAGATGCAACAACTTAGGATAGATGATCTGACTGATTAGAAGCCTTATTAGATGATGATTAGGATGATGACTTAGGATGATCACTTGTTGGATTGTTGATTGTTGTTTATGAGATTTTTCTGCATGAACACAAGATCAAAGGAGAAGGACCGGTGTGGTACCAGCCAAATATGCTCCAATAATGAAGTCAATGAAGTGTATTTAATAGTGTTTGAGGAAGAAAAAGTAAGAACAAAGCAAAAATAAGATATGAACTTGGGAGAATATGAAAAAAAAAAAAAAAAAAAAGTAAGATATTCTGGATTATTCTCAGCTAATTGTATGTGTATTTTTGTGGATTTTGTGAGCAAAATTATGAAACCCTTCATTTGTATACGTAAGTGAGCTTATATAGGCAAAGAAAGATGTGAGATTTAAGTTATTTGCATGAAGATGGATGGCTGAGAAGAGACCACGTATTCGGTTAGGAACAGTAGCATGCACAGCTACCCACCACACATTTGCATTCAATGTTGTATTGAATGCAAGTATGGAAGATTAAGTAGAATGCCCTAATAGTCATAGCTGTGAGCTGAGATGTCCTATATGTCAGAGAATCATGTTAGGTGCATTTGAGTATAGTGGTTCGTCCCAACGTGATCTTCTATAATGGCGGTGGAGTCTAAGCCGAGTCGATCACACATGTTTCCCATATATAGATGTGAAACCCATATATGATCGAATCGGATCAGACATGGATTAGTTTGGCTAAACCGATCAGATAGATAGTGCGATGATTGCTTCAAGTGTAAACCAGCTGTGATTGGAATTTGAGAGAATGATCACCAAATGCTGAACCGAACTGAGATGTCTAAGAAAAAATGAACACTCAAGTTCTTAGAAGATCCCAATGTCGGATCGGATCGGCCACGTGTTGGTCTGACCTAACTAGCCACGAGTTGGTCTGTGATTGGCTGTTGAATCCATGTGGATTTTTCCGCAAACATTCTTTTTTTTTATTATTATTTTTTTTAATCAATAGAGCCTAATTAGTAATTACATATGCCCATGGTTAGATTGAGTTTGTCCTTTTCTTTTTCATTTAACCACTAAGCATGTGTGCTTTTCTTCATTGATTAGTATGGTAGGCATCGAGGTCAGTAATTTTGAGGTTGATCACTCTTCTTTGAGAAATGAAATCTTCATACATTCTAATAAAACATAGATTTTGCTCTCTTGGGAGGTTAGGCATTGGCAACACTAGAAATGAAGTTTGAACCTAAATGATGATGGTATCCTGGCCTCCTTTGGGGAGAAATGCATGTTGAAAATTAAAATATATGCATTGAAGAGGTGAGCCATCTCGGTTGGGTAAAATCACATGAGCAAAACAAGTTGATGTAGTTTTTGGGCTCACATTTACAGCAAATGAGAGCTAGCTATAGCTATAACTAAGTAAGTTGGTGCAACAATAGTTGAAAAGAGAAGAAACAAAGCATTAAATTGACATGCAAACATTGATTGTAAAAGAGTGCTGCTATTTGCACACCTTTTTTTTCTTTTTGCACACCCCTATTAAAAAAAAAATCAAACAAAAAAGGTCATCCAACCCCTCTCCTCTTTCCCTTTCTTTATCCTTCCCTCTATTTTTTTCTCCCGTTCACACTCATTCCTTCCTACAACCTTTTTTTCTTTAGTCTTCTTCTTCTTCTTCCCCCCCACCCTGACCTTTTTCTTTCTCTCTCTTTCTCTTCTTCTTCTTCTTCTTCCCCCTACCCCGACCACCTCCCTCCCTCCCCCACCCCCTCTTTCCTGCCCACTCCACAACTGCTCCTCCAGCTAGCTCACCATCGCGCGCTGGAGAGAAGAAAACTTAAAAAAAAAAAAAAAAAAA
>QANW01001692.1:82263-104039 GCA_003254865.1 Dryas drummondii
AAGAAGAAGAAAGAAGAAGAAGAAGAAGAAGAAGAAGAAGAAGAAGGTGGTGGTGGCTGGCGCATGCGAGGAGGAGGTGGGGTGGTTGTTTTGGCTAGTGCATGCAGGAAGAAGGTGGTGGTGGTTGTTTTGGCTGTCTGCAGGTGGTGGCTAGTGTACGTGGCGAAGAGGTGGGGTGAGTTGTTGCAAGTGGGGGAAGAAGAAGAAGAAAAAGAAGAGAAATGGTCGGGGTGGGGAAAGAGAGAGAAAGAGAGGGTATTGGGTGTGTATTGTTTAAATGAATTAGGTGGTGTATGTAAGAGAAATTTGTTAAGATTAATGAATTGAGGTATTTAGGTAATTGAGAGGGATCTGTATATGAGAAATTTTAATAGTGGAAGGTGTATAGGGGTGCGAAGTAAGAAAAAGTGTGAAATGAGTGTGCAAAAAGAAAAAAATAATAATGTGCAAATAGCAGCAATCTTGTAAAATATGGAGAAGTTGAACTTATCATTTCAACTATCAATATATTTACCAATGTGCCATCAGGCCAATTGCCTATATAAAGGCATCAGAACATTGCAATTAAAAGCAAGCCAAGCAAGCCAAAAAAAGGCAGTCGAAAGGCATCCAAAATTTCAAAGATAGTTTGAGAATTAGGAAGAGCCTCACTTGTGAGAATTGAGAGAAAAGCTTCAATTAAGTGAGAAAAGAGATCATCTTGAGAGAATCCAAGAGAGAGTATTTAGTTACTTTGGTGTGATTATTTCTTGTAATCCCATTATTTTTTATAGTGGAAAAAATTATTACTGATGTCTGTGGACTTAGGCATATTTTGGAACCACGTTAAATTCAGTGTCTCCTTTAATTTTTTTGTATAGTTATCTGTTGTTACCCACTTTATTTTGTTATCTCATTTTAATCACAGAAGAGTGGAAAAAGTCAATCCGTAAGATTCGTTGATCCGTCGATTGGTGAACTCAAAGTACAAAGATGGCTGCAGTGTTACCGAACACTTGAGTGACTTTCAAGGCTTGGTGAACTAGTTGACGAACATGAAGATGGTGCTTGATTTAAATAAATCACAACTTCTTTAAATAAATTATCAAAATCTCATAATAAATCTCAAATAAAATTTAAAAAGTTTACAGGGTCTCACATCAGGGGTGAAGGGTGGATTGGCTGGATTTGGTTTTTTTTTTTTTTTTTTTTTTTTTTTTATGAATTCACAAAAGTACTCTTTAAGTTAATAGAAAAATTGACATAAATGGATGACAAGTGCCACATTGGCACATATTGATAACTTCAGGTGGTAAATTAACAAAAAAAAAGTTTGGGTTGTATGGGAGCACAACCCCTACAGTCCAAGTGGTATTTGGATAAAAAAGTCACGAAGAAATAAGAGTAGAAGCACATATCCTTAAAGCACACATACATCTCTTAATAATTAGGAGCTTCTAAACAAGGTTTCCTATTTTTCCTTTTCCTTTTCTTGAAAAAAGAAAGACTAAGGGATGTGTAGTGGTGACACCCCCGTATATGATCCAATAATTCAAAGGTCTATTAATTTTAACTACTAAACTTTAATAACTTTTTGGTTTAAGTATCAAAATTAAATACCATTTTAGATTAGATACTAGTTGAATAGTCAAACCTTAATAAAATTAAAAAGCCTTCAACAGTTCTATATTTACTTGCTATGCCATTGTGAAAAATACAAATCTACCCTTCCCTCATCAGCAACATGAATGACCTCCGGCCACCCTCCTTCGCCCGACTTTCGGCCACCGTCCTTCGGTCAAGCTCTACTCATTACACAAAAAATTAAATTAACATTTAACATGGAGGGGATTCGAACCCCTCTCATTCAAGAGGAATGAAATATCTCCCACCATTACAGTAAGTTAACTACTATGCAAAAGTATTGCTTTAACCTAATTTATACTATACTATTGTATATTTTTTTCAAAAAATAATTAATCCAATTAGTCACAACTAATCTAAAGTTGTGACTATGACAATTAAGTTGTGACTGTTTTTAGATTTAATTGTGACTGATTTAAGATGTGACTATCTCATAACTAAATCTAAAGTGTGACTGATTTAGTTGTGATCGAATAATATTCATAACTAAAAAATCCCTAAACTCTAACATGAAAACTAAAGACAATGCACCTAAAACACCCCCAAAATTCATATAACAACGAATTAACAAAATTTGAAGTTGTGAACGATATTCATAAAAAAATAAGTTTAACATAAAACACCTACATGTTTAATTAACATAAAAGCTAACATAAAAAGGAAATTTGCATTAAACATATACCCTCTTAAGGAGAAAATTAAACCTGTGACTGTTAAACAGAAATAATTTAACATTCATCTCTATTTTTGCTTCCATTTAGAAGATACCATCTTAAATCTAAGTTGTGACTGTTTCGTCACAACTTTAGATTTAGTTGTGACTAACTTTAAGGTAGAAAGACAGCTTATTCTTAAAGACAACTTCAGCCTAATTTTTTTTTTGATGTACCATTCAAATAGACGGAGGAACTAGAGCCGAGCGCCGGAAGAAGTGCTCAGTTGTTATAAAAAAGTCACTGCCGAGTGCTTGGTACCATTAACCAACTTCATAACCCAACCCTATATCCCTAAATTAAACAAAAACAAAATCATTAGAAGGACTACTATAATAAAAGAGAGTTTTTTTAAGAAACCTGCAATTACATATGAATAAAGAGTCATGCATTTGGCTTTCAATTCACACACAAAGGATTCAAATAGAAAAAATCAAAAATCAAACGGATTAATACATAACACCTAAAAATAATAAAAAATTAATTGTGACTGTCACAATTTAGTTGTGACTGTTTGGTAGTCACAACTGCATCTGAAATTGTGACTGTCCTACAGTCATAACTAAATCTAAAGTGTGACTGATATTGAAAGAGATAAGTTTAGGTTCTCAAAAGATAGACCCTAATGTCCTAAACTCCAACATGAAAACTATAGAAAGTGCACATAAACCACCCCCAAAACTCATATAACAACCAATTAACAAAATTTGAAGTTGTGACTGAGATTAAAAGTGAACTAAAAATTTATAATAAACCTGCTTTTATACAAGCATCCCCACAACTGCCTCCACCTGATGCATCCTTTTCATTCTTGGAATTAAGTATAAAGCGAGTTGCTTTTGCTGCTGCTCTATTAGCTGAATCAACAACTGATGAAGGAGGGCACAAGAGGCCAGAGAAGTTTCCAAGGACCTGGAGAGAAGAAATCAGTCCCTGTTTCCTTGAAGTATTAGCTTTGCCATCCATTTCATGTGCATATCCATTTTCCACATTCCCAGATGCTGTATCTCCCTGAAGAGAAGAGGAATTCAATTTGGTCTCATTCCTCAAAACATTAGCAATTGCCAGGGGGACAATAGACAAAAGGACACAAAGACGGGCCTCAAGATGTGGTATAGCGCCTTCAAGAGAATCACGTTCCTGCAAACAAAGAATGAAGGGGAAAGTAACTATCTATGTTAACTTTTTTTTTTTTTTCCAATTAAAAGATATGTTAACATGGATTTGTCTCAACTCGTTGCACAAGCCGAAGGGCTGAGAGCCAGAGTGCTAGGAAGGTTTCTTGCCAGCTTGCCTGGTTAAATACTTGGAGTGTCATAATTCCTTCTGCAGTTAAGTCAGTAAAATTAGGAATTAATTGCATTGCTTTCAGTTTTCTTAAACATTGTTGTTTATTCGATTTGAATGAAAGGAATACATGCATGCATACATATTACATACACACAGAAATTATATCAAATATAAATTCATATGAGATTCTTCAAAAGGATTTTACCAGCAAGTATATCAATAGCTGATTTAGTAGAAAGTTGTTTGCCATCCATTGCATTCTCCATGTATATATCTAAACCAACCCAACAAGTAGAATGACCAAATCCAGATCTACAGTGAAACACTGGCTTCTGAGATCCAATATCAAGAAGCACCCCAACGAGCTAATTACACAAAGAGAACAAAATCCAAAGATCAAACCCTAAGAAAATTAATAAAAGAAATTCATAAGCAACATATATCAAAACAAATTAAAATTGCAGTATATGAACAAAAAATTTAGATCAAACTCAAGATCAAGATTACCAAACCAACACCAATTCCCCAATTTGACGATCTCCTCCACACCAACACCAAAACCACAATCATCAGCGCAATCAAAGTCGTCTCGATTACCACCACCGTGTTCGTCATCGAGCCGCTGAACGAAACCCAACACCAACTCCAGCATCTGCACCAAATCTCTCTCTCTCTCTCTCTCTCTCTCTCTCTCTCTCTCTCTCTTAGCTCCGTAAAGTGAATAGCTTGGTGCAGAGCTACAGAGCTACGGAGCTATGGAACTATGGAGCTCTCTCTGTCTCTCTTTGGGATTCGATAGCAAGGTTGGTGAACAAGATTGAGAAATGATACGACCCAATTTAAAAGAGTTCTCAATTTCATCAAAATCATTTTAACAAACTTCAACTTTCATCAGACATGGGCAAAGGGTAAATCTGTCAATAATAAGGTCCAAAAGAACAGGCTGTTAGTTTGTGACTTATTCTGAAAATTAACTCTATTAATTAGTAGCCCAACCTAAAAATTATATGGTCTTATTGGTTTTCTAAAAAATTATTGGGATTAGGTATTTAACCCAAATTTTCTCATAATTCAATAGTCCATTTTTATTCTCAAATTAGAGGGAATGATATTTTAATCATAACATATTATCCTATCATCTCTCATCGATCACTTAGGCTAAACCCGTTCTGTTTTTAAAACGATATTTAAGAATAATTTTTACAAAAAAATTATGCTAAATCGAAAGCATTGCTTCGTGTTGTTAGGATATGAGCCAACAATTATTTCAGATTCTAACACTCAACTGCACAGGTGGTCTTTTTTATTTTTTGATCGAAATAGATATTCATTAATTAAGAACCAAGATGATGTACAATCAGCTTGCACTTGGGACTCAAGCCATGTAGGAATTGAACCCTCCCAAACATGGCTAGAACCACAACTCAGAGCAAAACGAGCAAGCTTATCAGCCGCCCCATTACAAACTCTAGAGATAAAAGAGCAAGACAATGGAGTTAACAAAAGACAACCTTTATAAGTATTCAAAGCTTAATTTTCCACAAGTATTCTCAGCAGATCGAAGAACACACATGCTCATGAAACTAGAGCATTTTTCTCCAACCAAATACGCCAAGCAAGTATAGCAAACTGCCGAGCCTCTGTGGAAATTAATATGCAGCCTTTCAATAATGGAAATGCAGAAAAAGTTTCCAGACCATGCAGAGGAGCAACCAGGGCAACAAACTTAATTATTAGATCTCCATCATGTGAAAATCAACTTTTAATGGGAGATTGCAATTGCATTAATGATTTGTTACCATGAAATTTTTTGTTGGTTTCTACTATATATCCCCCCAATAACTTAAAATGTTACTATACATGTTTTCAACTGTTTTATATTTCAATAGAAGGGAGTAGACGAACACACAATATTTTTGGTAAAAATTGAAACCATCATCATATATGATAATTAGATAGGTAGACAATCTAATTCCATTTGATTAATCATATTGTAGATTTAAAAAAGCCAATTGACATGCGTCATGTCCGCGTGCGTGTCAAGAGACTAGTATATATTATTCATGCATCATCTTTCTTTAAAATTAAATTTTTTTATAAGACATTAAAATTATATAGAAAAAACTTACCTATCTCCTTGTTGTAATGATGTGGTATTCCTTAAAGAGAGAGATAGAGATAAGAGATGAGAGAAAGATAGTGAGAGAAGAGAGAGAGTTAAGAGAGGGGGAAATGTCATGTGGTATCATATGGGGGGATAAATAAGTTCTTCTCAAATTAGATATATATCGTTGCTATGAGTAATATATCCTAAGCTTGTAGCTTAAAAAAAATTCTTGTAGTTTATATTTGCAGTAGGTTATTAATTAGGCCTCACCAAAAAGCCCAAGGCCCGAAGTTCGTCCGGCCCATTAGGCTCGAAGCCCTAACTAGCTAGAAAATTTGGGCCAACCCGGCCCGAAAGTCCCTTGGGCTGGGCTTAGGTTATCTCCTTGAAGCCCACAGCCGGTACAAAACTCAACGCAAAGCCTGTTTACACATATATATATCTTCAATAAAAATATATATAAGATTTTGGCTGTGCTTTGATTTGAACATGAAACCTCACAGAACTAGCTTTAACTCTCAACCAACTAATATGACTAGTTTATTTGTCTAATTTATGAATAATAACATATTTAATAGGTTTTTCATTTGTTTACTCTAATAAATTAGGTTTTATATAATTTATATAATGTATTAATAATTTAATATATAAGGAATCTCAAGTTTTGTATTAAATATTTAAATGGATTATTTGGGGTTTGGTTTAGGGTTTGGTGAGCGTTTGAGGTTTAGAGTTTTTATTATATATGTTTTATAAACATACGATTCAATTGTGTTTCCAACCATTCGAACCGTTCATTTTTTAGTTTTTCACTCAAATATTATCCCTGCAAAAAATTAGCTTAATCGGAGATGTAGAAGTTCGGTAATAGTAGTCAAACTTATGAACGATCGTAGTTTTTCTAATGATAATCGAATGGGTAGATGAATTTCGATTTGACAGATTTTTTGTGAGGATGATCTTTGACTATGAACATAGAAAATGAACGGCTCAGATTGTTGAAATTGATCACATTGTGGTCTTCACAGTTATGGAAACGACAAGGTTTTAACAGGAAAGTTATTAAAATTATACTCTTCAAGTATATTTATATGTAGAAGCTCAAATCTCAATCGTGTTTTCAACAATCCGAATCGTTCATGTTTTAGTTCTCCACTCAAATAATCTATGCAAAAAATTAGCTCAATCGGAAATGTAAAAATGAGGTAGCGATGGTCGAATTAATAAACGATCGTAGTTTAATAACTTTAACTATAGTTGTATTATAAAAGTTGTATATACACATATACATTTATGTTTTATTATAGTTGTAATGTTGTATATAATTTTAAAAATTTATTATTTATGGTATTACACTATTACTAACATAATAGTATTATGTAATAACTTAATAAACATGTTAATAATTTATTAGAGTAATAAACGAAAAAGTTATTAAATATATTATGATTCACAATCTAGACAAATAAACTAGTTAATTCAATTGGTTGAGAGTTGAAGCTTGTTATGTGAGGTCACATGTTCAATCACAACATAGCTAAAATCTTATATTTTTTTATTGAAGATATATATATGTGCCTAAATAGGCTTTAGGCCCATTCTGTGCCGTCCGTTTGGGCCTAGCCCGGCTCGGCCCTCTAAGCCCGCAAGCCCCGACCTCAACGAGCGGGCCTTGGGCTTGTGTATTAAGGCCCAAGCCTAGTCGGGTCCATTGCTGACCCCTATTATTATAAGTAGGAATGCAAAATGGGCCGGGCCAATTTTTGGGCCGAAATATCAGGCTTTGGGGTTTCGGTCTAATTTTACGGCCTTATAACTGTTATAACTGTTAAAGTAGTTGTGTGTAGCAGACAAATCTCCAAAGGACAAGTTGCTGTTGCTTAACGCCAACCAACCCTACCTCTCTCTCTCTCTCTCTCTCTAAATATCTCAGCCTCGACGCTTAGCACCCAGATTTTTGTTCTCTCTTTGTTTTGTCTTTCGAACACCGCATCGAAACTACACCGACTCTTCTTAATTCAATGGATGATAGCTCATCATCAGCTGACGGTCAGAGTAGTACTGCTTTGGACTTACCTTCACCCCCCTCCTTATCACCATCACCATCACCATCACCATCCTCAGCCGTCCATCGAGCTCTGCAACTCATCCAATCGGACGACCAGGATCTCAAGCTCCAGGGTGCCCAGGAAATCCGACGGCTCACCAAGACCTCGCAGAGGTGTCGGCGCCAGCTCTCCGACTCGGTGGGTCCACTCGTATCCATGCTCCGAGTCCCCGACTCGCCCGAGTCTCACGAGTCTGCCCTCCTCGCTCTCCTCAACCTCGCCGTCAAGGATGAGACGTACGTATTCCCGCACCCAACTCTTTTTTTATTTTTTATTTTTATTTTTTTATAATTTTTTTCTTGGAATTTGGGGAACGAGTGTTTTGGGTTTTCTAGATACTTCTTCCTCGGATTCGTCAATTTTGGGAAGATAAATATTAATATCAATAATAGCTCTCGGTGTTCTCTTTTTCTTTTTTCTTTTTCACTCTACTTTTCTTTTTATATGATTGGTTGCTGAGAAAATTGTGGGGGAAACAATTTGCTAAAGTTGTGGTTCAGATTTTCCCTTCATGGACACATGGGTGTGTCCCGTTTAATTAGTATCCTCATATCACGTAATAAAGTGTTTTGTATAAAATAAAAATAAGGATTAGGTTAGCTCAAAAAAGAAAGTGGTTTGGTATCAAATAGTTTAAGGGTTTGGTACTTTGATTGATTTTAATTGATTTATAATTATAGAGTTACCAAAAAAAAAATGATATAATGATTGCATATAAAATATTGCCGAAAATTTCGAGTACCTTCAAGTATAAGGAATGTATGTCTTATATATACAGATACTATTTTCTAGGTTGTAAAAGAAAAAATTGTTGGGAATTGAAGTATTGAGTCTTCTATGACCGGAAAAATGTTGGTTACCCCTAAAAATGTTTTAAAATGAAATCCACCACGTGATTAAAGATAATTCTTTTAGATTATGAGAACAGAAAAAGGAAAAATGAGTTTGCTTTATGATAGACTTCCTTAGAAAGGAATTGGATGCTTTATGGTTCGAGAAGCCCCCCCATAGGATGTGAGGGGTGGTTTCTCTTTTCCTTTGATTCTTACTCTTATCTTTTCTCCTTTTCTTTTAAGCTTGTCTCTCAAGTTATCATATTATAATAAAGGGTTTCTGTTTGGTGAGGTCCGTCAGAAGAAAATATATATTACTGAAGCATTGCATTTGTTGCCCTGCAAGTGTATTTATTACTTTCTGTTTTCTTTAATCCAAATATTAGTATTACTTTTTAGTAAAAAAAAATTAGTTTATTTCCTTTTCTGGTTTTTTCTTAGCAACTAAATGGATGTGAAATTAGTTTATTTCTAAAATCTTGATCGATATGCCTGCCCTAAAAGTTGAACCAACTTGGAAAATTAGCTCTCTTTTGCTTGGTATTGAACAGTTGCTGGCTTGATTTGACATCAATGCTTATGCTTTGGCATCAATGGGTTCAACTAACTATTTGGCTTTCTCTTGGGAGGTGGTTCTCCTTCAAATATACCAGGATCTTTGTAATAATGGATTGCCTCGCTCGTGCTTTACATATGAATAAATAATTTTGTTTGTTTCGTTTTCAAAATAAAATAAAAGAAAAATAGGAAAAACTAAATGGGATGTAAGCAATTTGAGAAACAGGACAAATATGTTGGTAATTCGGATGAAATTATGTTATGAAATCAACCAATATTTGAAGCTGTTTGAGTATGATTTCCTTCTGGCCCGGACATATAAGCCTCTTTTTTTTTTTTTTTTTTTTTTTTTTTTTTTTTTTTTTATTTTTNGTAAATCATGTTAAACCTTCTTTTTATTTTTTCCTCATTGGACCTATGCCTTTCTATTGTTTACACTTTTTGGTTCTAGTCTTCTAGATATCCGTCCCTTGCTTTATCTTAAACTACCATACCAATTTTTACTTTCTAGATACCATACTAATTTTTACCATAATCTATTTTGAAGTGGGGGAGAAGTCTACTGTTTGTGTTCAAGTGCGTTAGTGTGTATTATGCGCTTGTTGCTACTTGAAATTTTTGGGGACTTTGTGAAACTATTGTAACATTAACATGGCATATTTAGTATTCATTTTGTGCATACTATCATGGTAAGCCAATTCGGTTTGTTGGAACTTTGTGGAAACCAAGTGAGATTAATATAATATTTGTTCTGATCTTTAGCTTTGCTTAAGACCAACTTTAGTTGCTATGTTATTTGATGGTTATGCAGAAATAAGATCAGCATGTTGTAAAATAGTTCTTTCCCTTGATTTCTCTGATTTTTTTTGTTTTTTTTTCAAATTTGATCTCACAGGAATAAAATTAAGATTGTGGAAGCTGGTGCCTTAGAACCAATAATTAATTTCCTTCATTCACAAAGTTGGAACCTGCAGGAGTCTGCAACTGCATCTCTACTTACTCTATCTGCTTCTACTGCGAACAGGCCAGTTATAGGTGCTTCTGGTGCCATTCCTCTTCTGGTGGAAATCCTTAGACATGGAAGCCCACAAGCCAAAGTTGATTCTGTAATGGCTCTTTCCAATCTCTCAACATACCCAGATAACCTTAGCATCATTCTTGAAACAAAACCAATCCCTTGTATGGTTACTTTGTTAAAAGCTTGCAAGAAGTCTTCAAAGACAGCCCAAAAATGCTGTGCTCTGATAGAAGCTCTGGTGGGCTTTGATGAGGGCAGAACTGCCTTAACATATGAAGAAGGTGGAGTCCTTGCAGTCATTGAGGTGCTTGAAAATGGATCTCTCCAAAGTCGGGAATACGCTGTTGGTGCTCTACTAACAATGTGTCAAAGTGACCGATGCAGATATAGAGAAGCGATTCTTAAAGAAGGGGTAATCCCTGGACTTCTTGAGCTCACTGTTCAAGGAACACCCAAGTCTCAGTCTAAAGCACACACACTTCTGCACTTACTGAGGGAATCCCCATACCCAAGATCTGAGCTTCAACCAGACACACTGGAGAATATCGTATGCAACATTATCTCACAGATTGATGGTGATGATCAGTCTGGTAAAGCAAAGAAGATGCTGGCTGAGATGGTGCAAGTCAGCATGGAACAGAGCTTGACACATTTACAGCAAAGGGCTCTGGTATGGACACCAACTGATCTGCCTATCAGTACTCGCACCTCTCAAGTTTCTTTGAACTGACTGCTTTGGTTTCATTGGCTTTGTCATTCTTACATGGGGTCCTGTGAGATAAAATTTTCCATAGTGTACCAAGGAAAACAAAAAGAAAAAAGGAAAAAAAAAAAAAGTGATGGTATATATGATGCCAGTCCAGGCCATTGTTGTGATGTCGGGTGACTGGTAAGTGTCAATAAACTGAAAAAATGTGAAGTTGACAGTATTTTATTAGTTGGTTTGTAAAGAAACTGTTTTATGAAATATTACAATTTAGTGAAAGCTTCGTATCTCCATTAATTTCCTGTCAAAAAAGAAAATATACTTACCAGTCCATGTTGATTGGGAGTGATTGGTCTGAGCAACAGACCAAAGAAAAGTCGGAAGTTTGGGAGGAATGTGAAGACTTTTCAATGGGTGTAACCAGGTTTATGCGCCTAATTTTCAAATGTCCTTTCCTTTGAGCCTCAACGTTTGGTCCATTTAATTGTGAAATCTGTGGATTCAGTTGTTGCAAGGAGATGACGGGTAGGAGTGGCAGAGCACTGCGAGGCATGTCTTTCGAGAGTGTGTGCTTGATGGGCTCGCTTTTCAGGGTCATGATCTTAGTCTTTGTCACTCATATTTTTGGACCTTCTTGCTTTTTAGGAGAAGACTGTTTGGGCTCGTCTAAGCCTAGGTTTGTTCTTGGCTAGTTTTGTGCTATTCGGCTTTTGCCTTCACTTTACCAAAAATAAAAAAAATACAAAAATGGCTGTTGGTGGTGCAGACAAATAAAAAGCAAGGCAGCTGAGTTTTCATGATGCTTACACTTAGAAACTATGACTTATTCCACTAATGAGGGTTGAGGGGTGCCTTTATTTCCGATTTGGGTATTTAACACCATGAGTAAAATTTTTATGTAGCGGGTACATATATTCGTTACACATATTTCTGTTATTACGTGTTAAGTCACTATGTGATAATAAATATACACATAAAGTGTATGCATTCGTGATAGGAAAAAAGGACATTATATGTATTCCTAGTATTATTGTATTCCAAAAAACTATCTGCATCACTTAAAAAAAAAGTGCCGAAGTGCGAGAAGGGAGTGCAATTACAGTGCCGTTCCTGACTTTTTGGAGACTCGGGGCAAAAAAATGAAATGGGCCTTTTTTTACACAATCTTATTTTTACAAAAAAAAAAAATTATAAATTTCTATAGAGATGTTTTCTATTGAGAACTATTATTTGCACACCCCTAAATTTTTTTTTACACACCCCTAACAACCTAATTTGTGAAATTACCTAATTGACACAAAAAGAAATGACTAAAAAGGACAACCTTTAATATTTGAAAAAAAAACTCTCCTTACACATCCAACCCAACACTCTTACACACCTCACCCAACACTCTTAAACCTCAGCCAAATAATCATAAAACTCTCATTGCACACCTTCTCCTCTCATAACCTCATCTCTTCATCTTTCCTCCATTAAACCCTAAGTTTTCTCTCTTGGTCACATATAGGGAATAATATTGCAGAAATACATATTAGTTTTCATGAATGGAGCCTTCACTCGTTACTTATTCGTCTTCAGACGAGGTATGATAGTAATTTTTTGTGTTTTTTTTTTCGTGTTTTTCATTTTCTGTTTGCGGTTCATTCGGCGAACCAGTACCGAACGTTTCTGGATTGTTCGACAGATGGGTATCAAAGACAACTAATATATTCGGTGGTTACCTGCCGAATGAAAATTACAAAAAAATTTAAAAAAATCTATTCGGTGACTGTTCGCCGAATGAACTTATAAATTTCGACAGCAATCTACCAAACATTTTATATATGTTCGGAAGACATCTGTCGAATGAAGTATTTTCTTTACGAAAAATTGATATTGTTCGGTAATCAACTGTCGAACAAAGGGTATTGGTTCGACAGATTATTACCGAATAGATTCATTTCATTCGGTAACCTTCTACCCAACGTACTGTTTTAATATTATTTTCATGTTTTATGTGTAGGATGATGAACAATATGAGCAATATGGTGGTGCTTCTACTCAAAACAGCAAGGTTGAGAACTACATTAGGGCCGAGGTCTAGGTCGAGGTCGAGGCCAAGGTTTTGACTGAATACTCACGTGACTATAGTAATGAATTCACAACAAATGAGGTATGAATTTGTTATTTGGAAAATATATGTTGTAAATGTAGTTGAAATGTGAATAAAGTAAATTATATATGTATAGATATTTCATTCGATGGATGCGTTGGTTAACTGGGCAAGTGCATAAGGAATGACGAACAACATAGTCATTGTCATTATGAGGTCTAATACAGCAGGGGTGGGGAAGAAGAAAGCTAGAGTGTTCCTTGGTTGCGAACGAAGTGGTCGCCATAGGCCATCCAAGTATGATGCTGATAGCTGTATAGTAAAACGTACTAAGGATGGTAGGAACTCTACTACAAAAAGAGTCGAACGTTTGTCCAAGTCAAAATGAGACAGCCAGAATTGAAGGATTTGATTGATTATGTATCTATGGTGGCATTGACTATAATTGTTTGTGAGATTGGCCGGTAATTTGGATACTAATTCAACTATAATTACTACCTTAAACAAGTCATTAATGTGATGCTTACTGACTAATATAATTCTTTTATTTTTGTAGGGTCTATTCTAATCCGACCAGAACATTACCGTGTGATTGCACTATTCGCCATACACACTGTTTGTCATGTGCACATGAGATTTTGTCATATAGGCGACGTAAGATGCATATTCCACTTGATTCAGTGCATCCCCGTTGGAAAAAGTTGGATATGCTTCACGAACCATAAGTCATAGTGTTAAATCCACCGGTTCAATCAACACTTTGATAGACTAGCAATATGGATGGAAGGACAGAATGAGGACATTAAGAGGATGATAAGTTTGAAAATAGAAGAGCTTATGAATCCAGAGATAACGGGGCTAAAAGAACTGCGTATGAAGGTAAAAACTAAAGGGCGCCTTAGTAAAGCCAAAAATTTTACCCGCCGTTTGCCATCTGCCTTTGAGTATGCACTTTCGGGTCAAGATAGACACTCACCATCACCTACAATATGTACAGTTGGCACTAATTCGCCAAAGAAGATGTCAAAGGCAAGAGTATCCAAATTGAAGGTATATAATTCATTCCAACCGAATGTTCTTACTTTATTTTACTAATACTCATTGCATAATCAAATTTATTTATATTTTCTACAGGCATATAAGACATCACTCATGCCATCTGTTCCGACCCACCGGTATACACAGCAATTCAAAGCTAGCATTAGGTCATTCATTACCGGTGCCACTGATGTAAAATCTGACGGTCATCGTGGCTATATTGTCGTAGCTTTGGCTTGGGGGTTGGGTGAAGATGCGTGGCGGAAAGTGCGCATAGATTTATTCCACTCGTTACGGTCATTGTCCATCCTATATGAGTCCATATTTGGTCGATCTCGAGTTGCTGAGCTAAAGCATTCGATTGAGTATTTTAAAGAACCTCTTCTTGCACCAAAGAATTATTGGATGGACATGCCGGAGATGAGATATGTTATCACGACATGCTATGGTATAGTGGTGACCCATGTATCTAGGTCGTTATGCCTAATATGCCTACCATTTAGCGTACATCCAGATATACTAGAGAGATCCGAGATTCGTGAGATTGGTATCGGTTTTGTAAATGACGATCATTTCGTACAAGTACACATTGAATTATATGGTTTGTTTTATTGGATATTTAAATTATCTTTAAGACTCATGTGTAATGCTATTTTATAAGTATACTTAGTACCGGATCACCCCATGCCACCTATTCCTACTGTGTGGACCTTGTATGCCACCGAAAGCGCAAAAATGTGGTATACTAGATACCAACATCGCATTGAGCAATTCAAAGAACTTGTGTGCCATAGTGATCCATCCACACAAGAACCTGTGTCTCTTGATAATGATTGATTATGTTTTGGACTTGATGCATTTTTTTTTTTTTGTATTTATATGCACTTATGATGAGATTATTGTATTAATTAAATATATATAAGTATGTGGATTTATCATGGCAAGTATATTCATTTTTGTATATTTGAATTTTTTTTTTCATGAACCTAAGTATTTCACATAAATAATAAGGTAGTTCAATTATATAAACTAACCATAATATTTGACTTAAATAAAACCTTATCTAGTTACACTAACTACAAAAATATCAACGCATAATCATTGGCGGGGACGCCGTCTCGAACCGCATTGATATGTCATAGTGTCCTGTAAGTGCGTCCCCTGTAAAATATGTTGCAAATTATGAACCAACTGATAGAGGTGAGTAGGACGTGTGATAGCAACTTCTTCGCCTATGTCAATAATCGGCTGGGTAATCCGTAACATACAAGTTTCGCGCTCTTAAAAGCCAAAATATGCGAACATTAGCAGATGCAGTCAAAAAATGAGAAAATTTATTGTGTAAATTTACGTACTCGATAGTATGCAATATCCGATGTGGCGTATGGGTCAAATGCACCTCTGCGAGTAGGGTTGTGTACGATTGGATGTGATATAGAGGTGAACCAATTGATGTGCCCTCTCACAGTATCCGATGGCCGCCTCACCGGTAAACTGCGCGCCTCTTCAGACAACACATGATTCCCCTATGCCTCCCACATACCAACTAAATAATTATACATGGGTCTGTACGAGTGCGCATTCGAACCTCGAACCCCCTGAAAAACCGCAAGTGGTGCAGGGGGGATTGTTTGTACCCTCCCAAACTGTCTAAGTACTCTTTTGGGACAATACGACTCAACAACATCAAAACACTTTATCATCCTCGTGAAGAATGCTATAGCTGGCAATAAGTGTACTTGTCTTTGGGATTTGTATAGTTCCCAAATAACCTAAAAAAAAAAAAAACATTATATAGTTGAAAACATTAACATAATAATATAATCCCAAATTTATAAAAAGAATTCTAAATTACAAATATACCTCGTCAGCCGACAAAACATCAAGTCGTTGCCGTATTCTTTGCACTGCTTCAAGATCACTGCCACCATCCCACCTTGGAGTCCAGTGGAGCGCACGAGATGAATACTCGGAATAATTTATATCGTACGATGGACTGAAAATGGTGTGCATGTGCTCGTATACCCAAGCCTATATCAGTGTCATATATCCGCCGATTTGCTTAACACCAGCTCGAGAGGCAAATCCAAACTGCCTAAACAACCATGCTAGGCATCCAACACCCCATGCATAATGGCTAACGGTGTCTAGATCAGTGAGCAGTCTGAGATATTGGACTTGTATCCTTGTGCCAGTCTGATCTACAAACATGGTACAACCCAATAAATACAACAGATACGTTCGGGCTGCACATTAGATTTCATGCTCAGAGTCGGCATCAGTGACATCACTAAAGCACGTACGTAACCACTATAATCGTACGTACTCACCACCAAAGTCCATCAATTGCTCTGATGCCTGATCCCCACTAACTCCTAAATATGCAGTTAGTAGATATTCAGAAACAATGTTATCCTCGACAAGTGTAGCCACTAGTGCACCACCAACCAGAATGCCTAAAATGTTGGCTACATCATCTAGTGTGATGGTTATCTCACCAAAAGGAAGGTGGAATGTATTGCTCTCCGGATGCCACCTCTCAACAAAAGCGGACACCAACACTTTATCAACCGTACGGTAAGAACACTGCACCAGTGATGTAATCCCAGAATTAATGACATATCTTTTCAACCGATCATTATCTGTTCTGGCCCACAACTTCCACTCACGAAGCTGAGTGGTTTTGGACATGCACCTCAAAGGCTCCTGTTCCTAATTCAAATATAACCAAAAAAATTCACTCATTATTACTGCAAGTTACACAAGCATATAATACCAACTGTTAAAGATCATACCTCGTTGTTCCAAATGTTAGCAGCTATGTGAGTTCCATAACTTCTCAACAGAGACGTGTCAATGAGACATCCCGGGAAAGGCTCAGCAAGCTCGTTGGGATTATCCACATTATAATCCTCAATCGGAATCTCACGACTAGCTCGTGCTTGTACTAGCCTTCTTTGCCCATAAATTGTGGGTCGTGTTCTGTGCACATCATCTGCAACATCGGGGATTTTCCCTCTAGATGAAGATGCATCACGTCTTCCTCTTCTTTTGTCTATCCTATATTTTCAAACAAGAAATTGAAAATTGTTTTAGCAAATATAAGATTTTTCAAAAGCTTAAAAAAAAAAAAATCAACATAGGTGGTTCGGCAAGTAACCACCGAACCAATGTTCAGTGTTCGGCAGTTGGCTGTCGAACTATATAGCAACTGTTCGACAGATGGCTGTCGAACCAATATGAATTGTTCGACAGTCATCTGTCGAACCAAAATAGTAAAATCTGAAATTTTGTATTCGTTAGGTAGCGTACTGCCGAACTCAATTCATTTTGTTCAGTAGCTGACTGCCGAATGAAATGAATTGGTGCCGAACGAGCTGCAAAATCATTAAAAAAAAAAATCCCCCGAAAATCCTCACTACAAATCATCTCAAACAGACGAAAACGGTATTTGGGATAGATTAACTAATTGAAATTAGATAAAAAAGTATTAGATTTACATTTAAATAAATAAGAGAAATGTAGGTTACGGGAAAACTCACTTCTAGTGGCTGTGGTAGGGATAGGAGTGGCAGAAACTCAGTTCAAACATGGATAGAGTTCACGGTGGCGCTGACAACGGCGATGATGGCGGTGATGAAGTCGGAGGTGGGTGTCGGCAATGGTGGGTGAAGAACGGGTTGGGTGTGTGCGTGGTTGTGTGTGGGGGTGTGTAATGTTTGGGTTGAGAGGGTGTGTAAGGAGAAATTTGGACATATTAGTGAGATTGAGGTATTTTGGTCATAACAGGGGTGTGTCAAAAAGAAATTTTATGTTTGAAAAATTGGTAAGAAGTGTGTAGGAGAAAAGTGTGTGCAAAAACAAATTTAGGGGTGTGCAAATAACAACTCTCTTTCTATTTACATATTCTTGAAAATAATATCACAGTTTGTACAAACTTTGAACAATAAATAATTAAACTTGCAGGGCCTTTGGTCATCTAAGTTGTAAACACAACTAATTAAAGTTGCAAGCAAGGAGTAAAATTTCGGTTTCGAGGAAATTTTCGCGGAAATTTCAATTAAAATTTTGATTTCGATAAAATTGGACAAAAACGACGAAAATTGCTATCAAAATATGAAAATTTTGAATGAAACTTGACCATATGTTTATTTAATATATTATCTACCATATTGATAAAAAAAACATTGAAAAATCAAATAATATAGTAGATTTCATATGATATATGATGAATATAATGCGTGCCAGAGATAATACTGTTAAAAAAATATTTCACTAATTAATAATACATAATAAAATTACACGAATAAATCACCAATGTGGCAACGGAAAGTAGCAAGCTTACTCAAAGGGACTTGAAAATGGTCTTCGATAGTTAAATTAAGCCGAATTGGGTTAAAATATAACCAATTCAATAGCAGCAGCGGCGACGACAACGATTTACCTAAAATTTCAATTTTACAAATTATCGTAATTGAGAAACCAAATATTAAAGAAATGAAACTTCATGATAAAGAGATAAATTTCTTTTTCATAATTTATGTTTACAACTAAATAAAACACTAAAATGACCAAATCAAACCCCAAATAAAATCCCAAACCTTTTTTTTCTTTTCAATTGTCTAAAAACTTCAAATCTCAATATACCTTAAAAAAATATATATATATTTCTTTCCTTTTTTCTTTTTTATTCTTTCCTTTTCTTTTCTTTTCTTTTTTTTCTTTTCTCTTCTTTTTTTTTTTCTTTCCTTTTTTTTTTTTTTTCCTTTTCCTTTCTTTTCTCTTCTTTTTTTTCTTTCATTTTCCTCTTCTTCCCACCACGTGACTTCCTCTTTTTTTCTTTACTTTTCCTCTTCTTCCCCCAGTGGTCTTCCACTCTTCCCCTGGTCTTCGTCTTCTTCCAGTTCGGCCTTCCTTTTTTTTTTGTCCTCCTGTTTTTTTTTTCTTCTCCCTTCACCAATTTTTCTCCTCCTTTAATAATCTCTCTCTTCCCTCTCCCTCCTCCCTTCCTAATCTCTTTCTTCGTTCTCCCTCCCCGGATCTCTTCTCTCCCTCCGACGACGGCGCGCCTCGATCTACAGCTCCCTCTCCGGCGACGGTCTCTACCTTCCCTCTCCCTCCGGTCTCTACCTCCCCTCTCTCTGGTCTCTACATCGAAAATTTTGCCGAAATAAGGTATTGTACACTTTTATAAAAATTGTACAAATCACATATTTTTAATTATAATTTATATTTTTATTGTATAGTGTATATATATAAAAATTTGGGGCCCCCCTTGAAGATGGGCTCTGGGCGGTCGCCCCTCCAACCCATGCTCAGGACGGCTATGAGTGCAAATAAAGCTTTCCTTAAAAGAAAGTTAGGCAAATAAAGCTTTCCTTAAAAGAAAATTATATCTTAACTCTTAAGCTTATAATTTCTTTTATCTATTTATTTTATTTTTTAGTAAACTATTTAAAACCCCTAAGTTTGAACTTGGTTATTTATAAACCTCCACCCTTAATAAAACTATTTCTCAACCCCTGTTAGTCACTTAATCTCTCTCAAAACTGCATAGTCAACTAATACCCAACCAAGTTTAACCCCTAATTTTTGTAATATTCCAATTATATCCCCAGACAATTAATACCCAGCCACATTTCTCTCTCTCTCTCTCTCTCTCTCTCTCTCTCTCTCTCTCTCTCTCTCTCTCTCTCACACACTCGATCGTTGTTTTTCCTCAACGTTCTCTCTCTATCCCCGCGCGGCTGTGCCAACGCATTCTCTGTCGTCCAGTGACGGTTGCTGGTGAGACCAATCTCAAAACAACCGACATTCCTCCCTCTTCCTCCTCCTGCCCTCCACGTGCCGTGAAACCAAACTTCGACGCTGGATTGGGTCTAGGCAGACCTGAGTTCCATCGTCGGTGATCTGCCGATTCCGACGAGGAAATATACTTTTATAGAGGAAGCACGAAGGCTAAAGGCAAAACATACAGCTTAGTAGCTTACTATGCCTGGAAACAAAGAGATAACCAACAAATAGAAAACCTCAAAAGCAAACAGCCCCATAAAATAGTCATATATTAATGTTCATTTACTATGATAAATCTAGCAATCATCCCTGCGAATCAAAGGTCCAAACTTTTTTGTTGGTCCAAAAATTGGAATTACTTTGTTTTAATAGTCAATTGGGATGGTTGAGATTCTTGAAATGGCTTCTAAACTCAATTGCAAACAAGCAGTTCATTCCAAGAATCTTAACTGTACGTTTTTTTGGCAATTGGGTTTAGGAGCCATATTTTAATAGATGACTTTAAATCTTTGATGTTTTGGCTGCAATGAGGCCAAAGTTTACAGAGTTTTTGAGATTATAAATTTTATGTAATCGATGACATTAAAGATTATCATGACAAACAATGTAGAGTATATCTGTAAACAAAATCCCAAGGAATAATGCAGTTGCAGATAATAAGCTTGGATGAGATAAGTCTGCAAATCCTTTCATCTATTCATTTGATTTTGAACGATGAAAAAGAAAAAATAGAAGTTAAGTATGAGTTGAAAAAAATTCTTCCGAATTGTAGATGAAGATAAGAGATCATGTAGTGGCTTTTTAGGGTCTTAAATTAGAGCTAATTTTTTTAGTTTAGAGATCATGCTTTTTTTTTATTTGATGTTTAAGAAAGGTCAAAATTATCTTTGTAAATGTTTATGCGGCAATTTTATTTCGTTATGGTACAATTCGGACACTAGGGTGCGTTTGATAACGTTTTACAAAACGGTTTTTCATTTTACAAATTCAGAAAATAAAAAAAATACGTTTGGTTGCCGTATTAAAAAAACCGTTTTTTAAAAACACAAAATAGAATTTCTACTTTATAGTGTAAATTCAGAAAACTTACTACTGAAAAAAAAAAAATGAAAAAAGCATGTGATCTGCACTTCCTCCCCACCTAGCCAGACCCACCTCCGGTGGCAGCCCTATCTCCCGCCGCTGCCCACCTCACCCTTTTCTCTTCATCTCTCCTTTATTCCTCTATTTCTTTCTCTTTCTCTACCCATATCTCAAAATATATACTTTGTAATCTCTCTATAGTTTCCAATTCTCGTTTCAATAAATGGATCAAGACTCCCCGTAACATCCATAATAGGAAACTCACGAGCCTTAACAACCCTTACAAAGAGAAAATATATTTGTTCAACTAGATTATAGGTGCTTGCAGTGTTGTCTCCATTAATAATACGGTCATCAACATCTCTTCCACCTCCAAGATAGTCGCGCCGGCCGAGGTGGGTTGAATTTTATAAAACTTCTCTTTTTTTTTAATTATATATTTTATGAAATTGATTAATAATATTTTATAATTAATATCTTTTGTAAATATAATTATTTGGTTGTAATAATTAGTTAATATCAAATGTGTTTTCATTATTTTTGTTTTATATAATGGCTTATTTGCACATTTACCCCTGATTTTTAGGTTTTTTCTCACTTTGCCCCCTTACATTTATTTGTCTCATATAATCCCCTGAACTTTTATATCGCTTCCCACATTGCTCGATTCCGACAACTCCGTCAACACCACCGTTAGAAATGCTGACATGGAAGGGTAATTTTGTCATTTCACCAGTAAAATATATTTAAAACAATATTTAAATTAACAAAATAATAAAACTTTAAATTAAAATTAAATTAAATTAAAAAA
>QANW01001692.1:106807-152490 GCA_003254865.1 Dryas drummondii
AAAAAAAAAAAGAAGGAAAGAAAAAGAAGAAGAAAAAAAGTAAAAAAGAGAACAAAATTAAAAGGTTTAGGGTTGATTGGGGTTTGGAGCCTTTGGGCAATTGTAAAGAAAAAAAATAGTTTGGGTTTTCGTTTGGCCTTTTTGGAGTTTCGTTTAGTTGTTTTTAAACCCTAAATTTGTAAACTCTAATATATTTCTATATAAAAAATAATTTAAAATACTCTAAAAGGCCTAAACCCTAATATCATATACCATATCATAATTTGAGGTTTTTGGGAAATTGAAAAAAAAATGATTTGGGATTTCGTTTGGCCGTTTTGGGGTTTCGTTTAATTGTTTTTAAACCCTAAACCAATAAACTCCAATACATTTTTATATAAAAAATAATTAAAAATATCCTAAATGGTCTAAACCCTAATATCCTATACGATATCTTAAATAATATAGAGTATAGATTATAAAATATATAGGATTTAGTGTATATATTATAGAGTATAAAGAATATTTTAATTTTATTTATTCATTATACTAATTTTATTTCACAGTATTTACCTTCAGCGCGCATTATATTCATCTTATATCACATGAAACTTACTATATAATTTGGTTTCTTCAATGTTTTTTTATCAATGTAGTAGATAATATGTTAAATAAACATATAGTAAAGTTTCATTCAAAATTTCAGTATTTTGATAGTAATTTCCATCGTTTCCATCTAATTTCTGTCGAAATTTAAAAATCTTCGAAATTTCCGTCGAAATTTCCATCGAAATTTCCTCGAAACCCGAAATTTTATTCCTTGGATGAGGGGGAAATTTGGGACTTCTTCTGACGAACTTGATAAAATATCAGTAGACAAAGAATTAGTTTTTTAAAATTAATTTATCTTGTCATTTCGTACATAACAATTACAAATGCACCTATTAATTATAAGAGATATTTCAGATTAATCTACAAACAAAAAAATATTTCAAATTAGTACATTAACTAGTAGAAAGTTACAAAATAACACATACGTTACAAATTTTATCAAGAAAAATGGTTAAATGCCACTTTGAACAACGATGACGTCAATTTTTTTAATGATATGAACACCAAATTTGCTCTACATTGATAAAAACAAAACTTAAAAAAGAAAACTACAAAAACTTTTAATCCCTTAAAAATAAAATAAAATATGACATCATTAATTCATGTGGTGTAAATTTAATATTTACATTATTCAAAAAATTTATGTTAGCACTGTCTACACTAGCATTTAACGCTCTTATTGATGAAATTTGTAACGTATATGCTGTTTTGTAACTTTTTATTAGTTTGTGTACTAATTTAAAATATTTTTTTTTCATGGACCAATCTGAAATATCCTCCATAATTGATGAGTACATTTTGTAATTGAGCCTAATTTTATTTATTTAGCCGGTTGATTACTTATATAGTTTTTTTGTTACATTGAAAATGATTGAACCTTTTCTAGTTCTTAATGCTAACACATTCTTCTTCGACCCATTTTCACCATTTGTGCTAACTTTAATCTTATTGTTTACAAAGTTTTCAATCACACTCAGTCTTTGTCACGTGATTATGATTATATAACACTTGTATAAAAAAGTTATACTGTAAACAAAAAAAACAAAAAACAAAATTATATCATGATCATGTGGTGTAACCGTGTAAGAAATTGGGGCCGGTGGCTTTACCCATTTTTTACGGCAAGCCAATAGGCCAGATAAGGTGAAAATAGGGATGCAGATGTTTTTCACTTTCTCCCCTGTAACTTTACTGTGGGACTTCTCTATATATTGTTTGTGAAAGTGACATTGATGAAGTGATAAAAATCATGTCCAAGTGTCCGACTACCATGTACCTTAGATGATCAAGAATGATGTCACTTCCCATCAAACTAGCTAGTGAAGAAAAAGTACATTAACATTTTCCTTTTACATTTTCTTTTTCTTGATTACATAAGATGAACTCGGACCTTCTCACAAATCTTCACCCGCCCATCTCATGCATGTCCTCTGATTTATTTTAATTTATGTCAAGTAGCTAGAGCTCTCAATAAATATTGAAGATGAAATTCATTAGGCTAACCATTCAATGAAAACTTTTCTAGCTAACTTGTAATAAACCTTTCTAACAATTATGCGCTAAAGTATGTCTAAGACTTGGGATAATACTGACTTTTTTCATTTTCCAAAAAGGTTATACTTTTAACAATTAATTAAACTTTGGACTGGCACATATACTTTCCATCACGGTTACTGAACCTGGCCCTAGTTAAGATTCCTTAAAGATGAGTATGTGACGTATCATCCATGCATTTGAGTCCAATAATATACTCTGGAGCACATGGCTAGGACATGGAGAAAAGTCCAGCAACAACATCAATTGCATTCCGGACTTCATCAATAAAAGGAAAATGCAATGAATATTTATAAATTAATTAAAGACCCAATTTTTGGTACTGAACCTTGATCACCTGTGTCCCAAATGAGTATTTCAACTATGTTTTTGTATCTAATAAATACTAAATTCAAATTTCATTAGTCAAATTAACACAAATGTACATTCCCATCAGTAATTAAGTATGTTTAAGATTTATAATTTATTAGATACAAAAACATAATTTAGAGTTTGAGTAACAAATTAGGATATAGATAAAAAATCAGGTACCAAAAATGAAAAAACAAAAAAAAAACAAAACCCAAGCAATTGATGGAAATTAGGCATAAATTGAAGGACCCAAAAATGTGCAATTGTGCAAAAAGCAAGGCTAAGAGACAATAGGACTGGACAATTTGACTGTGCGGTGGAGGGCCGAGGTTGCTGACTAGTGGGACTATATCCCCATGAACTTGTATCTTTCCGAATCTGACTTACAGTGCTACAGAGATGCTGTCCAAGAAAGAGAAGGCCACCAACCCTTTTTTGATTGATTGCCTCCAATGGGGTCATGGGGTGTGTGGCAGTGGACAGATAGGACTGTTGAATTAAGTTGACACGCAAACAATGCATTATGCATATGTATGTATGCATATGTGTGTAATGTGGATACTGCTATAAATTGTGGGCTTTGGTCGCTCACTTTGCTTCATGGGTACCAGTGCAGTAGTAGAGGCCAATATGGGGGAGTTCAAGCACTTGGTCATCGTTAAGTTCAAGGAAGATGTGGTGGTAGAGGAGATTCTCAAAGGGTTGGAGAAGTTGGTTGCAGAGATCGATGCTGTTAAGTCCTTTGAATGGTAAGCCTTTCCTTTGCTGCGTTGCGTGTAATGTTCAGGTCAAAATTCTTAAGTACTTCGATGAGTCATAAACTTTGATCAACTTGTTTAAGCTAGAGTTGAACATCTTACTTTGTATAAAACCAGTTACATGAGGGTAATGTTTTTTTATCTCGTATATAATATGTTATATTGTGAGACCGTCAATTCGACACTTTATTAAGAAGAGTTCAATTCATCCGGTATTTTAATAAGAGTTCACTTGGTTTGGCACTTTTCAGTTGATAGTAGAGTGATGGTCAAGATCTTAGGTTCAAATCTGCTTGTAATGCTACTGATCGGTGTGTGTTTTTTCTTTAATTTTCAGGGGACAGGATGTAGAAAGCCAAGTGATGCTCACACAAGGCTTCACTCATGCCTTCTTAATGACATTCAACAAGAAGGAAGATTACACTGTGTTTCTCGGCCACCCTAAACATGCAGAGTTTTCTGCTACATTTTCAGCAGTTATAGAAAAGATTGTGCTGCTTGATTTCCCATCCACTCTTCTCAAGCCACTACCAGCATGATCCAGAATTAATGGCTTAAAAAAATGCTAAATTATGTGCCCATGAAAATGGAATATGATCATGTATGTTGCTTGTGTGTGTATCCTGGTTTTTTTCTTATAAAATCATGTGGTACTGTTTAATTATGGAAGTGATTAAGTTAGTGATTTTTAAATGTAATTTCAAAGTTGTGGAAATGTATTATATATGGTTATTTTGCCTTTCATGATGGTTCACGAATGGACAAGTAGCCCAATTTGGGGGATTTGGTTTACCATCAATAATCTAAATATGTCAGCACATTTTCAGGGAAAAGATGATATGTAGACGACGTATATACTTTTTGACTTTGTTGCTTTATGTTGTTGATGGTTCAAAGAAAACAACAACTAATTGCCATGATTAAACGTCCGATGTCAACAATTTTGCCCGCTACAATTGAAAATATTTAAACTTTGAAAAGAAAATGAAGAAACTAAACAAAAGCAAAAATAAAATTCCAGGTGAAAATTTACTGGTGTGCAATTTTGTATGTAAATTTCGAATACGTACAATCGTAAACAGACCACGCGCGGGACATTACTCACAAATGAATGTGGGAAATAATGAAGAGGTTCATTTAGTATTTACTTGAAGGAAGGCGCGGGACATTACTCACAAATGAATGTGGGAAATAATGAAGAGGTTCATTTAGTATTTACTTGAAGGAAGGATAGCAGGGACGGACGCACGGCCAAGCTTGGGGGGTCGGGCGACCCCCCGAACGGCGGAGCACGAAGGCTTGGACCTCTGGACGGCGACACCAGCGACCTACCTACGTGAAGAAGGCGACCCCCCGACCCCGACGACGGCCCGACGTGATCACGTGAAGAAGGCGACCTCCAGGGCTCCGCTGCTCCAGCCTCCAGCCTTCCAGGTGATGACACGCCATGAAAGCTCCGCTGCTCCACTGAGAAATTGAAAATTGAAAAACAGAGAGAGAGGAGAAGAGGAGCTGCGTGGGGGCGTGGGCTGCGTGGCCAAAAAAAAAAAAAAATGAATAAGGGGCTGGGCTAGTGGGCTGACGGGCTGTGTTTTTTTTTTTTTTAAGTTCCTACTCAAAACGACGTCGTTTTGAGCTAGGAATTAAAACAAAACAGAATGGCTTTTGCTCCCAGCCACTTCCGCTCTTCGTCAATATCAAATGAAATAATCAATCCTATCATTAACAGCAAACCCAGTCGCCACACAGCCACACACAGAGGTCAGAGCCGAAGTGCCCAACCCAGCCAGTCGTGACGCCATCGCCCCTGCTGCAGTGCCACCCGCCGTCGCCCCTGCTGGCTGCTGCCCAGTGCCTCTCAAAACTCAAGTTTGAAGTTTCAATTTGATTTTTTCAAGTAAGTTTAAAATTCAAACCCTAATTCCTAATTTTCAATTCACCTTAAATTTATAATATATGTTGTTTTTTAATTAATTGATAAGATTATTGTAATGAAATTAGACTAATTAGTGGTTTATTGATGTTGATTTAATTATTGGTTAATTAATTGATTGTGGGTTTTTATTGCATTAATATGATTATTGATTTATTGGATTGTTGTTGATTATTGTTATTATTTTGATAATTTGATTAATTGATTATGAATTTTTATTATATTAAGTTGATTATTGGATTTTGGTTGATTATTGTTATTACTTTGATAAATTTGATAAATTGATTATTGGACTTTAATTGATTATTGAAAATTGGTTTATATGTGTAGAATTATGGAACGATATTTTAAGAGAAAATGTCCAACGGGTAGTTCAAATAATTCGGTTAATTCAAGTTTTGGTTCAACTTTAAGTGGGTTAGATGATATTTTGGCTAATCTTCAAGCAGACCCTGGACTAAGAACTCAAATGGCGGATTATAGCCCTAATATTCGAGATGAGATCCGAAGAGCATATCTACAAAAGGGACCTTGTCAACCTAGAGGTCATATATTCCCACAAACTAATCAATCGGGAATTGATCGACGCTTCATTGCCCAATGGTTTGATGAGTTTGATTGGTTGGAGTATAGTCAATCTAAGGATGCCGCATTTTGCCTTTATTGCTATCTATTTAAATCCAATTTTGAACAAGCGGGTAGTGACGTCTTTACTGGGGTAGGCTTCAGGAATTGGAAGAAAGGGAGAGAAAAGTTTAGCACGCATGTTGGGCCAGTTGATAGTATTCACAATCGATCTAGAGAAGCTGCTATGAATCTAATGAACCAAAATTCACATATTGAAACAGTTGTGCAAAAACAGTCAGACAAAGCTCGTATTGCTTATCGCACTTGCTTGAATGCATCAATTGATTGCACAAAGTTTTTGTTGCGACAAGGACTTTCTTTTCGTGGCAATGATGAAAGTGCCACTTCAAGCAATAGGGGGAATTATTTGGAGCTTTTGCAATTTCTTGCAGATCATGATGAGAAAGTTAAGGCCGTTGTGTTGGAAAATGCCCCGGGGAATCTCAAGTTAGTAGCTCCTTCAATTCAAAAAGATCTTGTTAATGCATGTGCCATGGAAACCATTGGGGTTATCATGAATGATATGAAAGATCGACTCTTTTCTATATTGGTGGATGATTCACGTGATATTTCAATAAAGGAGCAAATGGCTATGGTGTTGCGTTATGTGGACGACAAAGGGCAAGTAATTGAAAGGTTTGTGGGGGTCCAACATGTTGCCGAAACCACTTCTAGTGCACTAAAGGATGCCATTGATGCATTCTTTTCTTTCAACAAATTGAGCTTTTCCAAGGTACGAGGGCAAGGTTATGATGGAGCTAGTAATATGAGAGGTGAGTTCAATGGCCTTAAAACAAAGATTTTGAGAGAACAACCTTGTGCATTTTATGTTCATTGCTTTGCTCATCAACTTCAACTAGCTCTTGTTGCCATTGCAAAGAAAAATGCCGACATTGCCACTTTTTTCACATCTTGTAATAGTGTGGTTAATATTGTTGGAGCATCTTGTAAGCGTCGTGATGCATTGAGAGAACAACTCCAAAAAGAGCTTATGGAAGCCTTTGAAAATGATTGTCTTCAAACGGGTCGAGGCTTAAATCAAGAATCTAGTCTCAAACGTGCCGGTGATACACGTTGGAACTCCCATTATGGTACGTTGATTAGTTTGATTTCTATGTTTGCATCGGTTGTGAAGGTGCTTGAATTGATTGTTGATGATCGCTACAATGATAGTGTGGGTGAAGCAAATAGATTATTGGGAGAAATACTATCTTTTCAGTTTGTGTTTCACCTATTTTTGATGAGATCTATATTGGGAATCACAAATGCTTTGTCAAAAGCATTACAAAAGAAAGATCAAGAGATTGTGAGTGCAATGGCTTTAGTCAAAGCATGTAAGGAAAGACTACACCATATGAGAAATAATGAGTTTGATCTTTTGGTTGATCAAGTAGCTTCTTTTTGTGCTAAAAATCATATTGAGGTTCCTAACATGGATGAGACATATGTAGCTCGAGGGAGGTCACGGCGCAATGCTCCAATAAAAACATATCATCATCATTATCGTGTGGAGCTCTTTGTTTATGTCATTGATGAGCAACTTGTGGAATTGGAGGATCGCTTCAATGAGGTAAATAGTGAGTTACTTATTTGCTTGGCATGTTTGAGTCCGGATAATTCTTTCGTAGCTTTTGACATACAAAAGTTACTTCGTCTTGCTCAATTTTATCCTCAAGATTTTTCGGATCGAGATCTATTGGCACTTGAAGATCAACTTAGGATTTATATTCATCATATGCGTTCAAGTAGTGATTTTTCAGAATTGAAAGGGATTGGTGATCTTGCGAAAAAATTGGTGGAGAAAAGGTTGGATCGGACATATACTTATGTGTATTTGCTTATTACATTGGCTTTGGTTTTACCGGTTGCAACTGCTTCAGTGGAGAGGGCATTTTCCGCCATGAATATTATCAAGGGTCCACTCCGCAACAAAATGGGAGATCAATGGTTGAGCGACAGCTTGATTGTTTACATTGAGAAAGATGTTTTTGATTGCATTGATAATGAAGCTATAATGACACGTTTTCAAAATATGAAAACTCGTCGTGCACAATTGTAACTTGTATGTTTTTATTATGAATTATAAATGAAACAATTATCATTTAATTTTTTTAGTGTTATATTTGTAAAAAAAATTTATGGCATAGTGTACACTATGACCCCCCGGAATCAAATTCCTGTATCCGTCACTAAAGGATAGTGGATATATATACCAAGCTATTTGTGATTGATGATCCATCTTTGAGCAAAAAAGCTATGTTTTAACATTACACTAACAGTGACATAACATAGAGCCTCTTATGATCCATCAGAAATCATAAACTATCACCAACATGTACAGTAGTGGGTAAAAAAGGAGATCAGGCAGAATCTAGAGGGTGGAGAAAAGTAGTATTCCACTGGGCACTGGTAAAGGGGAATAATTGCAAAAGGAAATAGATATCCCATTTAAAATGCCAAAAGTCTAAAAAGTCAAAAAATTTCTTCAACAGATGGAAAGTAGATTCTTTGTTATCATGTTCTTCTGATCTGATCTGCTTCCTTTTAATTCTATTGGGAAGCAAAATAAACCCAAGTATGCAGTTCATTTGAAAGAAAATGCAGACATTCAAAAACCTCTGCCTTCTACATCCTTTCCTTCTAGTACTCAATTTCTGGTTGACAATTTCAGTTCCTCAAGATGCTTCAACAAGCATTTGTGACAAACTCAAAATTCAAACACCCTTTTCAAAACCAAATTCAACTGCATTGTTGTCCCCACTAAACCACATGATCATCTGCAAATCTCAGAAGCAATACTATAGCAATAGAACCTCTACCACCAACTACAAATGTAAAACTCTGACCATCTCCCACACTTCTTGTTCTTCTACACTCCACTATGTCCCTCCTAAATTACAGTCCAACTCACTTTTGCTCCACAACTGCTCATACAAAAGCCTTCCTTCATCACCACCTTTTCATAGTTTCACATGCTTACCTACCTGTGGAGCTTCTTCAAATATTCAAGAGCCAGAACTTGGAGGACTCTCTTCATCATCTTCTTGTTTACTACTTGATGATATCACAAAGATTGACATAGGATTTCATCCAAGAGATCTGAACTGCTCCTGTTACAGCAGGGTCTATAGAAAATATTCAGATGAGAACTATGAAGGATATCATGAGTTGAGGACAAGGATTTCTTTTGACATCCCTGACCATGTACCCAATATCTGCAATGAGTGTGAAAAGCCGAATGGCAATTGTGGTGCTGGGTTGAGGTGCATATGTCACCCAAAACAATGCAGTAAGTCCCTAATTTCATAAAGTCTGAAGAAGGATACATTATATTTATCAATTATTTGAAAAATAGTAATATCTGGTGTTTCCAATGGGTTTTGCAGAAAACAAGGTCATTTCGGAGGGTGGATCCATTAACACTTTGGGAAATGTCTTTGTCTCTTTGCTTTCTCTTGTAGTAGTCATGGTTTTGGCTGTGAATCCATGATGCCAGGAAACCAAGACATTAAATTATTGGTCTCAAAGAGTGCAAACTCCTTTATCTCCTCTTCTTCTTTGCTTCGTAGCTGCTGTTGAAAGAAATTATAGGTCTCAAAGAGTGCAAACTCCTTTAAAGGGCGTATTTTAAGTAGTTCTTCCCACTTCTCCTCATCTTTCTTTTCAGTTGTCTAGAATTTTAATTTTCTTGGGACTGCATTGACAAACACTGAGATGTTAAACTTGTTAAACTTTGCCATCATTGAAGCTGCCATCCTTTGCAACAACAGATTACTAGAATCTTGTTTTTTTTTTTTTTTTTTTTTCCATAATCTCAATTTCCAACTCACTTTTAATGTGACAAAAATCAAATGGGATGTACAATTGCTAGCAGGGATTCATTTGTGCCATACCAATGGCTATGTTGTTGCCAATTGAATGTTTTTGGTCAAGCTTTGCACACTGTCATTTGCTTATTAATGACTATTCTTATTATATTTCTATCAAAAATGAAAAGTACCAAATGCAATAAAATCTATGTCAATTAGACATAAAAAGGGGCTTCATATTAATGTAAGTAAGGATTACAAATAGGTGATAAAACAAAAAACCAAAATTGACTTCCATAAAACCAAAAGTCATATTAGTAAGTACCCATATGCCTAAACCCACTATTTATATTCCTTCAAAATACCCAAAGCCCCAATACCCTAATCACCCAGACCCAACCACCTTGGTCTCAACAACTCCACAGTTTCTTCACCCTTCTAAGCCAACACCACAAGGAGAGGTTATGGGTTTAGACACCATCATCTTTTCGGGGGTGAGTGGAAGAATTTGCTCGGTCTACTAAACTACCTATGTGGCTGAGTTAAATATGATAAAGAACCTAGTTGGGTGGGCTCAACTCAGGAACCCATGATGTGGGCTCAACTCGTGAACCCAAAGGTTGTTTAAATTCTGTGCAATGTCAAGCTTTTTAGATTTTGATCCCCTTAAATATAATAAAAAATATTTACAATGTTAAAAATTACGCGAATTATATAAGAAATTAGAGTTTGAGTATTACAGTTTTAGCCTCAATGTAGTAGATTGATTTTTGCCACTCATTTTGCAATTGTGTCAACAATACTTCATTATATCACTTAATGCCCAAGTGAAAGAGAATGAGGCTAATACAGTGACACATTTGCATATGCATTTGTATTCTTAATTAATTTTGGAGTTGCGTCTATAATTTTTAAGGCATTTTGATTTGCATATGAAAATTTTAGATTGTAGATGCAGCATGCATCTACAATTGACAAATACTTAGCAAAAAATGTCGAGTACTAACCACTAGCACTAATTTTTTCCTGTGAAGTAAATTTTGGGTTAGATGGACAGGGTTAAGTTTTTTTTTTTTTTTTTTTTCCATTTTAACCAGCTAGATGAAAAACCCTTAAATTATAATTATGAGAGATAATTAAAAACAAAAACCCACCCACCAACCCAACTTGGCAGCCTTGCTGCCGGTCCAGCACCGGCACCCCCACAGCCACCTTCGGCGCTGGCGGCGGAAACCCAACCCCATATCTCTCTCTTTCTCTCTATGTGACTACTAAGTAGTTCAAGAGTCATCGCTACCCTTATATCCGGCCTTCACCCTATTGCCGCCGTCACAGTACTGTCACTACCTTTTATCTTAGGCGCATCCATATATATGATTTCTCATTAATTACCACATCATCTGGTAAAAAGATGTGATGTATTTTACTCTATCTTAAGATATGTGAAGAAGTCAAAATGTGGAATGCATCACAATAGCTGCTGCATTCTAAGTGAGTTATTCTAGTCACAAGAACAAACACCATTAATGGGTAGAGGTTTAAAAATTAAAATGGTATTCTTTGTGCTTCATAGCCTCCCTTAAATACTATGTTGAACTTTTTGAAATACTTTTTTTTTTTTAAGGGGTGTGGGGTCTTCCAAGCGATCATTAAAAGGGGTTGGAAGGTGTTGAGACTCTTGATTGAGAGGGTGGTTAAAGGTAGACCCAGATGTGTTTACCTGCATTAAAATTCTTTAATTTAATTTATGCACATAGCTAAGAAATGAGTCAGTCACAAGGCAAGAGGCATGCAAGAGAAATTATGATGGTTCTTTGAAGATAATGTGGTCCTCAAGAGAAAACTTTGGCTTCCAAGCACCTCTGAGAAAAAGGTCTCCCGAGCTGGATTGTGTGTGATTCAAAAATTAGAAACGTAGCTGTATGGTATTAGAATTTGCACTATAAAATTTTCCCAAATAAGGAATGCAACCAAGAAGTGGCCTGAAGTTTCTGATGAGATGCTCCACAAAAGCTACTAGTAATCACAACTCTAATCTTTTCTTTAATAGATGTTATCCCCCTAATTCTTTTTTTTTTTTTTTAGCTTAACATTTAAAGATTAATTGCCGGGTATCAGTTTTGAGATTCTAAAGTTCCAGGCGAATCATACAAAAAAATATATTATTAATCATTTATGTACATTTACATCATTTTTTTAATAAGCAGTCACAAAAATAATCATAATATATATGAAATTTATAAAATTTGTGAGCCCTCAATATTTAAGGACCTAAAATAATTATCTCATTTATCTACCCTCAAGATCAGCTTTGATTAATTAAAAATTTATTTTATCATTTTATTCCAATACGTTACACATAAATACGTTACCAAAAAATCTGCCTAAATAACAATTGTAAATCACAATCAACTAGCACTAAGTCACTAACAAATAGTTTTATCCCAATGTTTCGTGGCCGGCACTTTTTATTATCTTCCTACAACATCGCCGGCCATAAAGCAAGCAGTCAGCTCTTGTCTCCTCATAATTTGAGGAGCTCAGAGTGCTAATCTGAAATTCAGGGTCGCCTCTATAAATTGAAGTCTCTAGAACAACAATAAACATATAGAAGTTGATGTATTGGGCAAAAATTATAAGAGAATTGAGGTTCATCTCAATTTTATTAGAATAAATTAAACTAAAATTAAAAAAATAACTTGCAACGGTAGAGATCATTTTAAATTAGGGATCAATAATTTATTTTAAAGATAAAAAATATGAACTCTAAAGTAAAATTTATTTTAATTAACTGGCTTATCTTGTGAAAAAATATATATCTAGAATCTCTCATGTCAACACATGGACTGCATTATCATTTACTGTCTCTCATCTTAAAATTTTGAACTAAACTATTAAATAACCATTATAATTAAAACTACAGTTCAAGTTCAATAAATACTAAAACAGTTTACAAAATTGAATTATTAAACAACTACCGCGAATGCTCTAATAGGACTCTACATATATGTTCGAATTTAATATAAAGTCCAGTTTGGACTCCGATTCCCTCTTTCACCCACCTATTTAATTGAATTTTCCAGCCGGTCCACCTTATTTTTTTCGGATCCACTTTTAATTTTTCATCCCTTCTCCGTCTTTCTCTCTGTCAATCTCTTACTCCCTCTCTCATTTCTCTTTCCCCACTCACGCCCAGCCACCCCTCCTTCTCAATCTGTGTCGTCCCACGTGGGCTCGGAGGTTTAGCAATGGTGCTCGAACGGTGTTGTGATGCTGATCTCGGAGCAGCCAGGTTCAGTGGCTTTGTTGCCACTGTCGAGCTGCTGTTTTGAGTCCGATTGGCGATACGGAAACAACTTGCGCTACCTTCGATGTTGGAGTCAATGCGCTTGGCCTCGGTGGCGTAAGAAGCTGAGGCCTTGGCTACAGATCTAAGACACTGCGACTTTGGCTATGGCGAATGAGAACTCGATGGGTTTTGGTCTTCTGTTGTGTTGGGGTTAACTCTTATTTTGGGGGTCTGCGTTCTTGTTTTTTTGTTTTAATTTTGGTCTTGTGGTCATGGTGTTAGTGGTGATGGGGTTAACTCAATGTTTGCAGATGATGTTTGATTGGTTCTTCTTCTAAACTATAAACTGTTGGAGAGTGACAGAGAGAGAGAGAGAGAGAAAAAGAGTGAGTGAGAGAAACATATGGGAAAGAGATGGGATACGGTGGGGTGGGGTGGAGGTTGCCAGTGGAGAGTCGCCGCCCAGTGGACGAAGATGGGAGAGAGGTAAGGGGGTTCAAGTGGTGGGTGGGGAAGTTTCTGGATCCTTACATTTTCTATGGTTTTAGTTATTTTATTTTTTATACTTGTTATTTATAGTAATTTTGGTCTACTTTCTTGGATGCAGCCATGCTCCAGCGTCTTGAGAAGTGAGTATACTCTTGATACATTAAATGATGCTCAGTGATATGTGATAATAAGAGAATTACATCTATATATTATAGTTCATCCTATTCAAATGCTTTTTGGCATGGATTCTTAGTTAACTATATAAAAGCCATGGAAAGTATAATTGCTGCCATATTATGTAGCTAGGCATTTGTGCTTATGTTTGATTGATATAACAAACTGAGATGTTGCTTGAATAAAAATATAGTTGTGCAATCGTTATCAAAGCATGAGTTTGTTGAGTGCTGCTAATTATTATTAGGTGTTAATAGATTTATGTTGCAAACCACCATATGGTAGATGTCGGATCATTTTGGGTTTAGTTGTAATTAATTGAAGTTGATAATGGTATAGAACATGGAAATGTTTGATTCCAATAGATTACAGTATCTCATCTTATGACCCTTGTTTGCATTGTCTTCTAGTTAGGTATCACAATATGATGGCAATTTCTCACATGATCATGTATATTTTGAATCCAATTATTATTTTAATCAAGTTATCCATTGACCATGAAAAATTAGATTCTTGTGCCTTTGCCTGAACCAAAAGCAAGAAGAGCCATGTTTGAGCAACCAGGTAGCTTTCTCTACATATTTTTTGCGCATTCACACACACTTGTTTTAATGTGCTTGCATTTAGTAGTCTTACTCTTTCTAAGTACTTAACTTTCTATTTTTCTTTCAACAGAAATACCATGTTAAGAACAAGGATATTCGGAAGTTTCAAGTTATTTTTCTTTTTCAACGGAATTATGATTCTGTTTTAGTTTGTTATAATTGTGTCATAAGTTTATGATTCATTTAGTTATTTATGTTTTCACAGTGATTGTATTAAGTTTAAATTATATTATCTAATTTATTGTTATTGTTACTATCAAACAATAACAATATTTGATTGCCACTGTCATACAGTAGCAATAGGTGATTGTTATTACCGAGCAATAGTAATAGTTGATTGTTACTGCCGGACAGTAGCAATAGGTGATTGTTACTGTCTGGCAATAGCAATACGTGTTTGTTACTGCCGAGCAGTAGCAATATGTGATTGTTACTGCTGGGCAGTAGCAATATGTGATTGTTACTGACGGACAGTAGCAATAGGTGATTGTTACTATCGGACAGTAGCAATATGTGATTGTTACTGCCGGGCAGTAGTAATATGTGATTGTTACTATCGGACAGTAACAATAGGTGATTGTTACTATCGGGCCATAACAATAAGTGATTGAAAAATATTATGGATGCTTCATTTTGATTTTTTGTGTTTTATGAAGTTTATTATTTAACATTTTTATAGAATGAAAAATATCTAAATTATGATATATTTTTTTTTTGGACCAATTGGGATTGAAATGAAGAAAAAAAAAACACGGTAGCGTACTACAGTACGTCGTTACTTTATCATCGGGCTTTTTTTAAACCGTGGACCGCTATAGTATTTCACTGTAGCGGATGTGCCGGATGAACAATAAATATAAAAAAAAAAAAAAAAAAAAAAAACCCCTATTTTTTTTACTGAGATTATCTATGTTATTAAATTTCATTATTTATAAACATATAAAGGCAACTTCCTTTGTTTGATGAAACATTCGTTCATCCAAAATTGTTCATAATTAATAAAAATATTATGTAGAAGAAATTTTTCTTAAAATGAATAAATTCGTAAAATAAGAAACAACCACATGAAGTAGAATCTGAACCAACTTCAGTTAAGAAAAAATAAATATTAAAATTAAGAAGAAAAAAAAAACCTCATAAGCCAAGTACGTACAATTAGAATGTGTTCTTGAGCCATTTAACTTCATATGGAAAAAAATTAAAAATTAAAAATAACAAAAAAAAAACATTCAATAAGAAGTTGTTCACCAACCAAATTTCTGTCTAAGAAGACAATAAACAAAAATAAAGGAAAGTAACATATAATACATATGTGTTGTAAATATCTTTAATTATGTGGCTGTCCATTATCATGTTCAATATTTATCTCCTGTATTATCTAGAGCAATNCTATAAATAGAGCCTTATGTGAATGAGAAATATACTCTGATTCCTCCATAATTCTTTCTTATGTTCTCTTTACATTTCTCTTTATTCTATAACACGTTATCAGCACGAAAGTCTCTTATATTCTATTCTTTTATACTAAGAGTCATATGGAGCAACCTAGTTGCTAATGTCCAATACTCTTGTTCTAGAGATTTATTTTATTTCATAAGCTTGCTGTTTGATATGTAGATTCTCTTTCTTATTTGATTATGCAAACCCACCATGATATGCACAACTTGAACGATGTTTAACTTTGATTGTGCGATGTGGGTATTACATTTAAATTCTACTCCAAGATTGATCTCGTGTTCAGTATTACAAATCATATGCACATATATGCTATTCATATATAATACATACTCGACTGAAGTTTTTCAATTCCAATCATATATTGCTCTTCCTTTCATTTAATGCACCGGGGGTTTTAAATGGCATGTGATATAATTATAATCACATACTATATATCCTATATGGTTCTCTATTTGAATGGGATCGATTGACTCGTTTCTCACCCTTGATGAAAGACAATTTATCTTTAATTGGGTCGTATTGTCTAATCTACAAGTTCAAGAATTTTCTTAACTTGTAATACATTTTCTATGCATATCGATCTCTTGGATATATACTATAAAGCTATGATCTATACACGTACGTATATCCTTTATTTGATATTTATCTATATTTCTTTGTTGACTTTTGTATATTCTTAAATTGAGATGATTTCAAGTATAGGATGCAGCTAGATGATTACAAGTATAGGATGCAGCTATTTACAAGAGGTATTCTGCAAAGCTTAAAAGCTTTCCTTCATATGTATAATTTCATCGGAAAGTACTAGAAAGCTATGATTGTTAGCTTGTATCATTATTTTATTCATATGTGTACTCTTGTAAATAATATGGGTGCTGTAATTTAATCACTTCCTCCTCGTTAATCAGGATGAGCACTACCTTTTCTATTTGATTAATTGGATACCTTATTATCTTATTATGTTATTTAACAACCATATCAGAATTAATTGTTGCTTGATCCTTAATTATCACAAAAGTGATCAAGACTATAAGTTCTTCGATCATCAAATTAAATTGAGGGCCTGAAGTTCCTCAATTGCATGTTATACAATTAAATAAGATAAAGACCTGAAGTTCTTTATTACTTAACATACAAGGACCTGAAGTTCCTTGATCCATACAAAAGTCTTAAATTTCTAATACCTAGTTTGAGAACCATAGTTCTAATGGGTACCAAAATTTCGAACCCGAAGTTTCGAATATATCAAAACTGATGACCTACAGTTTATGGATCATAATATTATGAACCTGAAGTTTCATAATTAATATGATTATATTATATGAATTTTCTTATGCAATTTTAATGTCAGTATTATTTTAATTATGTTTATATTTCACTACCCATTCTATATTATTATGCACTGAATATATGATTATTCATACATAAATGAGATTAAGATCTGAAGTTCCTTATCATACGATCCAATCGAAACCTGAAGTTTCGTGACTCAATCGAAACCTGAAGTTTCATGATGATTGGTCAAAAGTGGAACAATATGCAATGAAGTACACGTTCGATGATAGTGCAAATATGACATATTTGATCATTGAGGTCTTGATATTGTTGAGCACCCAATTTTGTTTTATATATGATATACACGACGATTATCACATATTATATTAGGACCTGAAGCTCCTTAATTTTGATTAATCATTTTATCATACGAAGATTTGAAGTTCTTCTATTTTTATGAGGACCCTAAATTCTTTGGTTCTTATCATGTGATCAAATCATAATCTTGAAGTGTCTTGTTTTTATTATATATAATAAAGACTCGAAGTTCTTCAATCTTTATCCAATCGTGTAACTAAATGAGAACCTGAAGTTTCTCAATCTCTATATACATATCATGACCCGAAGTTTGTTGATTCATTTTATTGGAACCAGAAGTTTCCATAGCCTATTTTAATGCAATGTTTTACAATTTCTACTTTAATTTAATCGTTCTGTTTATTTCCTTATTTTAATTCTTAGCTATGCAGAATTTCATCATTCTTTTTATATGGACCTGTAGTCCTAAACATCGAACCTGAAGCTTCGAGTATAGATATCATTTTGAACTTGAAATTCTAATTAATGCAGCCTCAACCTGAAGTTTTGAGCAATTTATTTTGGCCTGAAGTTCAAAATATATGAATCTTGTTAAGAACCAGAAGTTCTAACATAGTACATACATAAAGGAAATAAGGACTGGAAGTCTAAATATATATGAACATGAAGTTCAAAACTCAAACATTTTAGACTCAGAAGTTTACAAATTAAATTTAAGTCCATGTTTTAAATCTGAAACCTGAAGTTTCAGAAAATATTAAAATGGACATGATGTTCATGTTATGACTTTTGAGAAGCAAATATTTAGAACCCGAAGTTCTAACTTACTCCAAACTCGAGGTTTTGGGAATACATAGGAACATATTATTGGTATTTTGTCAATATTGATTGAACCAGAAGTTCAATTCTATAAATTTAGATGTTGTACATAATTATATTTCTTGTGTACACTAATTGACTATGTCATTTTCTTTATATAGAACCTGAAGTTCTAAATCGATCTTTGATCTATACTGTATTTATACCTCCTATCACGGAATGGAGAGATCAAACTTATAAAGAAATTAATATTCTAATGTATACAACGTGAAGTTCCTTATTCCTTAGTTTTACTCAAAACCTGAGACATTTGAAGTTCATGCATTAAACAGTCAAATAAGAACCTGAAGTTCTTTGATTTTTTGTTTCCATATCAGAAGTGGATGAAAATTGGAGATGCGATAGAACTTAATGTTCTTATGATTGATTAAAATTTGTAGTTCAATGTGCATTACTTAATCAAGTCAGAACCTGAAGTTCCTTGATTTTCATGCTCTATGTTATAGAATCAAATTGAACTAGAAGTTCTTTGATCTATCATTCCATGATTTAGAACTCAAATTTTTCATAACTCCATAATTTTTCTTATGAACCTGAAGTTCTTGATTAAGTTTAGATTAAGCAGAAAACCTTTATTCATATAGCTTGTAGTTCTATACTTTAACAAGATTTATGAACCCGAAGTTCTGCTTATATTTTGTATAAAACTTGAAGTTTCATGGTTTTTTATGAACTTGAAAGTTTCATAGCTTCAATTTAGAACGTATATGGCGTATATGTTCATAGTTGTTCATAATTAATTTATTGATTCTTATTATAACCTAAAGTTAGATATTTGAAGCATTATTTGAAACCAGAAGTTTCATATACCTACATGTGCATTGCAAACCTAATTATGTTTCGCCTTTATAGAACTTGAAGTTATATAAGCATTTGAGTTTGTATAACTACTCACTCTATTGATCTTTATATATGCACTTATGAAAATNAATTTGGCGGAAAATGTTTATTGCACGCCTGAAGCGTGACAAATCTATAGGTTCCAAAGTTTAGCTCCCCAGAAGTGGAGAGTATATGAAATGGTTCACACAAGCCCAATTAATTAAATTTAAAGATCCACATTCTGTACACAAATCATCCTAGAAGAGATGACAGTCCCTGAAGAGACTATAAAAGCCCCTGAAGAGGCATGTGTACCAATTACAAAGATATATATTTATATATAAAGCATGCAAATGAGAATTGTGAGATCGTTGATATATTGATGATTTGTTTTGTTTATAGTAGCTACTAAATATCATCATGGGCTATAATAATGTGGAACCACGTTTACTATAAATGTCGACAAAATTAAATGATTGGCCAAACTGGAAAGAGGCAATTCCAGTAGAATTGAACATCATTATAAACGTGGAATAATGAGAACTTATAGTTCAGACACCAAAGATGTTAACCCTGAAGGTTATAGAGTGTTTGAAATAAAGTGAATGAAATCACTATTTATAATGGCACAAGGTTTCTCTAAAGAAACATGAGATTGTGGTTATATATTCTCCTGTTATAGATGCAACCACATTCTAACAAATTTGGTAAATTTAATGTGTTCATTGCATATGGAGAAAACCTTTAGAGATTATGAAATGCCTGAAGCATATCGCCAGAAGCGATTTCCTACAAGATATAGGACAAATTACTAAGTCAAATCCCAAATTGAATGTGCCATGAAATATTATGTGCCTGAAGCAAATCCTTGAAGGATTGAAAGAGCCTGAAGCTCAAATTATGTACTCAATTTTAACACTATGAATATGGTCAAAATTGCCTTATTGAGTATTTTGATTAGAACCCGAATTCGGAAATTGTTGCAACATATTTCAAACTTTTGAAAGAAGTTATGAATTAATTAAGGCTCCTGAAGAGCTCATAAGATTATTGAATGCTTGAATATTGGATTTGATATAAATAACCTTGGGAAATGAAATAGTGTCTCGAGCTGCAGATCGAGTACTGTACTAGTGAAATTCTTATGCCCAACGGTTATTCAATCTATTGGCACTAAGAATGATTACTTGCTTTCTAAGAAAGATGTAAGAAAGATCTTTGGTCCAGAAGCACCATATCTTAATGTGCCTTATTCAACTTAAACACAATGCAGTAGACCGAATAAGCATCGGTGATTGTGTCGTATAATTTTTCCAATACTCAAAGTATTTTCATAATAATTAATATCTTTTAGAGATAATTGTTTCTAACAACTTTATTTAGTGGAATTATATTTTGTTTGTATTGCTCCAATCTCAACAGGATTTCAATATATGATGACAAACATATAACCCCTGCTGGTATAGAAGCCATGTTCATACAGACATTGTCAAACTCCACTCTCTAGAAGATGGGATGTGAGATATCATTATTTGTTGGATTATTGAGCCAGTCAAATTAAAGCTTGTTGTTATCAGGGGGAGCATCCAACCATTTTGCGTGTTGTACTCTTTTCCCTTCGACTAGGTTTTTGTCCCATCGGGTTTTTCCTAGCAAGGTTTTAATGAGGCAAAGCGCATCCAACATTGTATCAGTGATATTGAAAAAGTTGCACTCTTTTTCCTTCGCTTTGGTTTTGTCCCATTGGGTTTTTCAAAGCAAGGTTTTAACGAGACAACATTCACTGATTGGAGAAATATATCAACATCAGGGGGAGCGTGCCATCAAACATTGTACTCTTTTTCCTTCGTCCAAGGTTTTTGTCCCATTGGGTTTTCCTGGCAAGATTTTAATGAGGCAGTGTCGTGCGCTCATCATATCTATCAGAAACACATGAAGATTGTACTATTTTCCTTAGCTAGTCTTTTTCCCATAGGGTTTTGACTAGTAAGGTTTTTAATGAGGCAACTGTCATATTCAATGGACATCCAAGGGGGAGTGTTGTAAATATCTTTAATTATGTGGCTGTCCATTATCATGTTCAATATTTATCTCCTGTATTATCTAGAGCAATTGTATAGATAATTATGAGGAGTCCAATTCATTGTAAAATATGAGACCTTAATGGTCTATCTCAGGTCATCCAAGAGCCTATAAATAGAGGCCTTATGTGAATGAGAAATATACTCTGATTCCTCCCTAATTCTTTCTTATGTTCTCTTTACATTTCTCTTTATTCTATAACAATATGATTTTTTTTGGAAATATATATGAATTTTTATAAAGGTTATTGATTTTAAGTTTTAACTACTAAATTTTAATAACTTTTTAATTTATGTACCAAAATTAAATAGTATTTTAGATTAAGTACTAGTTGAAAAGTCAAACAAATTAATAAAGTAAAATGTATTACAATTTATAAATATTACATCACATACCACTACAATAAAAAATAAAAATAATATTACATCACAAATATTACAACTTAACTGTGACTGTCTTGGTAAATTAAAAAAAATAACTCACACCACTATATTATATATTATTTTGAGTAAAAATATTGTTTTGACTTCTATTTATACTATATTATAGTATAATTTTTCTAAAAAAAAATTCAATTAAGTCACAACTTAACTGTGACTGTATCACAACTTAGATGTGACTGTCGTTCAGTCACAACTAAATTTCAAGTTGTGAGTATCATATAATCACAACTAAATGTGAAGTTGAGATTACATTAGCAAATTTTCAAGATAATATAAAAGTTTCAAGGGCAATTTTATCAAACCTTATAAATTTTAACTAACACTCATCATATATGGGCCAAAGGATAAAAATGCTCAAATCAAAGGGGCCAACATATTTATGACATAATCTAAAAAACTACATTTAAATTTGATAGTTTAATTGAAATATTATATGGTCTTCATGCTATACCAAAAAATTATTGAGATTTGATATTTAATTCTAATTTTCTATTTTAATAAACGTTCATCCCAAAAGAAATTCATGTTCTTTATATAATATCAATGTTGATCTATTTAAAAATTTATAAAAAATATCAATATTAATCAACCTTCATGACTCATCATCATTCAACTTTCTGTTCATTTCCAATTTTCCATTCATCATTCAATAAAAAAATATTAATATAAGTACATCTTATTTGTAAAAAAAAAAAAAAAAAAAAAAAAACGTAAATAAATAAATCAAAGCTCTACTATAAATATAAATTAAAAATAAATTCACATATACAAAATAAGAAAAGCGCGTGCTGCATGACTGCTGAGAGATCAGTTCTTCTTATCCTTTGAGTTACAAAATCAATAAATTCAATTTTTTAACATATCTTTTCAATATATAAATTATTGGGACATGCATGGCTCAAGCCCGTTTTGCAACAAGTGTGAGGTTATCTCAAAAGATCTCCATCGCAAGTTCGCAACTGAAGAAGATATTCCATTCATTTTTTCCAGTCAAATTCCTTACGGCTGATAATCACTTGTTGAGCCACACATATTAATTGCACCAATTAGCATTGTCTCACATTAATTATCTCCTATATAAAAATTTATTTCAAAAGGCATGTATCAATGCAATTGTAGCAGATTCTCTGCTTGTTTTTACTTAATTTCTAATTATAGCCGTGTATTAATTATTAAAGAATATAAAATAAATGGTAAAATGAATTTGTAGCATTTTTAATGTGAATAAAATTTACATAAATTCTTAAATATTATGATTGAAACAAGTAAAACTAAGTTAAACAATCGATGCAAATGTTTTCTATTTGTAATTCTTAATTAACATGGATAATGTAGTTAATCCAATTGGTATACGGTCACTTTCTTGAAAGTCAGTAACACATGTGTCACAGTCATTAGATATGTGATATATGGTTCAATTCAGATATACAGTCAAAATAATGTAAGGAGACAAGCAACGAATTTACATGAAAAAGTGAGTGGAATTGAAACCAAAAAGAAAAAGTGAGTGGAATTAGGAATTAAATAATAATAATAATAAAGTGCCATATTTGTACAAGCTAATATTCAAAAATTGGTAGTGGAAGTTAATGCATGGTATTTTTATTTTTATTTTTGGCCAAAATATATTTCATTACACAAAAAATCACCAAGTACAAAGGAAATCAAACCTGACAATAGAAAAGCAAAACAACTACAACTAATTACAGCTAAACAAAGAAGAGTTAATTAGACTTAAGTTTTTTAGAAAAATAGTTTTTAGATGAAGACCATAGATGTTTTAAAATTTGTAATAAAATCATTTTAATTCATAATAAAATTATTTTAATTTATAAGAAATTTTTTTAATTTATAATAAAGTCTTTCTCCAATTTGAAGGATATTTCCTTTCTTAAAGTGTAAAATGAGTTTTGTAGAGACTGTATGTTAAGTTTTAATTTCAAAATTCAGGGCCCAAAATCCTGCAGTTAAAATCTAACATAAAATAGTCATAAAAGAAAAATAAAATAACTTGATTAAAAACCCTAAATTACTATTGATCTTAGTCTAAAAAAAACTCATAAAATAGACTGAACTATCTTCTTACAAAAAATCCTATATCCAAGCTAATCAGAAGATAGTCCATCAAAAACAAGAACTCTAGCAATGAAAGATGGTGGGTGAGAAACCCAGAAGACACATCTTCCTTTGAGCTAGCAGATTGAATATGCAACCCCATTAGCTTTCCTATTCACCTTTGACCATAATACATGGTATTTAATGATACAATAATAGTCATAATACAAAGTACTTTGGTTTTTTAGAGGGTCGTGGGTGGGTTTGCCCGTGCCATACTAAATGACCCAATATTATGTTGAAATGAGTGTCTGCCATTAATGGCGTAGAGTCAACATTTGTCATTAATTGAGGTTAATTGCTTAATGTGCTGTATAATTGGATGCTTAAAATTATGCATTTGCAATTAAGTTAGATTTGTAATTAACACAGATTAGTTGACTTTGTGTAAAAGTTTTAAGTTTATCCTATATAAACCTCCCGTGGAGAAGAATAATAACAAGATATTACCCCAAAACATTAGTTTTGACACATTAAACTTACTTCAGCCGTAAATTTATGTACGACTGTTTGAGAATGAGATGCTCCATGAATAGCACAGTACCAGTGTCCTTTATCATGAGGATTGAGGGACTAGAATGCACAATCTCAATTCGTCACAGCATAATTTGGCATGATCAGAATTAATGAAAACCAGCACCCACTCAACCACTCTCCTCACCAACACTACACCTACATGTACACATTAATTTATATATCCACCCTTTATGAGCTACCTAGGCAGCCTGGCTGAAATTAATTTCCTGAAGAATGCTACTATCTTTTCTTTGTTACGCAGTGTAATTGTATAATCAAAATTTTTTATTTTTTATCTCATTTTTTAAAGATTATTTAAGTGTTATCAATAAATACACGATCAATCTAGCTAGCTATTACCAAAAGTACTTATTTAAGTTAGAAAACTAAATAGTTTTCCATTCAATTAATTTTCTTACAGAGTTGATTTTTAAGGAGTAATTTTTAAAAATAAATAGCTTCAATTATGAAATGATACTGCAGAATAAACAGGGAAGAAAGAATGTAGAAAGGGAAGGTTACTACCATTTTTTCATATTGTATTAATTGTATAGTACTTGAGTCCTTTTAAGTTAAATATACAGAGAATGCATGGCAAGGGGTCTTTTGTGGTGCTATATATGGGAAGCCATGAAATGATTGGATTCTTCTTGTCGACCAGACAATGGTTTTAAGACAAATGGGACCATAGACTTGTACTAGCAGTGGGTCTGAGATGAAGGGACACCACCCAGGCCTAACAGTTTTGGCCCGAGCCTTAGTTTACTAGCCAATTCAAAATTGACTAGTCATTCTTATATAATTGTTTTTAGTTGGGATCTTTTGTGCACTTGTTGGCAAAACTGACCTATATAGGGTTTGTTTTAACTTTTAAACCCTATTTTGGTATTTGCCTTTTCAAGTTTCAGTTACTTGAACAAATTATCCCAAAGACTTTTGGCTTTGTAGTTTTGCTATCTCTTAGCTTCTTAAGTAATTAAATTGATATTGTTGTATTTGACAAAAAAAAAGATATTGTTGTTTTTTTTTTTTGGCCAGGAATTGGATTACTTATGTAATGGGTGATATTGTTGTTGGACAATCATAGAAAACCGAAAAGAAAACCAAAATCTGTCCTTGAACTGTTTAATTTGTTGCCTAACTCAATTTTCACAATCACAAGCTACACCAAGTCAAGCCTTGAAAAAATTATTAAGTGTATCCGATACACCATCACGTAATATAACTAATCTAACATACGATATATTTATATTAATAGGATATAATATTAATAACATTTACCCATATTATAATCCATTGAATTGATTATACTACATAACTGTGTATCGGTTACACAAAATAATTTTTTCAAGCCTTGAAATAAATCAATTTTTCGGCTGGTTAACAAGGGTGAATGAGTTGGCATTCTTAGAACAAATGACCTGTACAAGTTCTCCTGACAAGTCAAGCCCAAGGTGTGCCACCAATATGGGGGAAAAATAATATATAAATAGAAAATATAAATATTAGACAAATGATTCAGTGTCTGTTTTTTAATCATAAAAAATGGAAAAAATTAGAAGAGAAATTTTCTGTAATTTTGTTTGGAAATAAACAATAAGAGAAAGCATTAATCTTCCATAATCCTATAAAGGGAATAAATCATCTGTTTTCCATGTTGATTCAAAATACATGTCAAATAGTGCTGATCATTAATGACTAATGAGGGATTTTTCAACTTTATTTGATTCTTTTATGGCTCAAAAGTGATTATCAGTGATACTCAAAATCCCCAATTGCCCTTTCAGTGCAGATCTCCATTGATATCTCTTGGGTGTCTTTTTCTTTGTCTTTCGAACTTTTTTGAACCTTATACAGTGACCCCTATATCACATAATTGATATACGAGCACTATGCAATATGATATCCTAATTTGCAAATTAAGATTCAATACCATTTGTTTCACAGAGAGAGAGAGAGAGAGAGAGAGAGAGAGAGACCAAAACCTGTCAAATTTATCAACCTAGACTTCAAATTTCTGAAACATTACCTTATTTCTTTTCTTATAAATGATCAAAATGAATTAGTATCTATTCCTCTATGAAATGGGAAAAAAAAAAAAACTAATAATAACAATAAAGCATAAATATCAAAGAGAATTATGATTAAAAAAAAAATTCAATGACTAAGTTTCATTATGAGCTCTTACAGGCATAGATCAACAAGGAGAATTCAACACGGTCCTGCTCTTTCTGCACCAACTTCTCTTCCAACCACAGCCTGCTATCCATCCCACTTCTTGTTCTGAACATGAACACTGCAAACCTTGAAGAAGGGTTGTCAAAGAACCAGTCATGAACATCCCACATCAGATCAACCAGCAAACCATCAACAAAAATGGTCTGATTCCCTCTGAAATTCCACTGCAGCCTCTTCACTCTAATCACTGTCTTCTTATCAATGCAAACTGACAAAACTGGATGCTTCAGGCTGTCATTTTCTCCACTGCATCTGATCAAAATGTCATGCGAAATCCCTGTGTCAGTGAATTGGGCTTTGGTGGAGTAAAGGGCATTGCCTGAACAATGCTCTTGTCTTGAAATGAGAGAGGTCTTAGCAATTGGGGTAGTGCTGGTTTTGAACTTCTTGGTCACAGCTTCTTCAGCCATGTCACCAAGAACTAGGCCTATTTCCGAGTCAACCATGACCAGGATGTAGAACCCATCAACAGGTTCAGGGCCAAAAGCATCATACTTGGCTTTGGAGAGATCCCAAATGATTTCCACCTTCGAATTATCGGATTCGAGGAACTTGGTGCCCTTCTTCTTCCGGAATAGGCGCGAATTCATGTTCAGCTTGAAGGAGGTTGAGGGGTACTCATCACCAACTTTGATGCTCAGGCCTTGTGCATAATGGTTCTTGCACCAAGTGACTGTGACCAAGAACTGCTTTTTGGTGGAAGACAGAGTGATTTTGTAGAGGCATGCGACTGCATTTTGGACTGAAGGAGTAGTTGAACTTGCAGAGACACAAGAAATGTTATTTTGGCTGGAACATGAAGGGTGAGACACATTTACTGCATTTTCTCCAAAACATGACACTTTGTCTCTCATTGTAAAGAGCAATTGTGATATGATCAAGAAACAAAAACACCAGCAGGCACTGCTTTTGACACAGAGAGAGAGAGAGAGAGAGAGAGAGAGAGAGAGAGAGAGAGACAGAGAGAGAGAGGGATCTGGGGGTCTGGACTCTGGAGAAATGGATCTGTATGGTTAATTGGACTCTTTATATTGAGTAAATGGGAACTTGAGAGAGGGTGATAATGAGAAGGAAGGTAAGGAAAGCCAGGTTCCAAACAGGGGCTATATGAATTTATTAATATTATATGATTCTCTCTCTCTCTCTCTCTCTCTCTCTCTCTCTCTCTCTCTCTCTCTCATACACACACACACAATCTCTCACCTTAAAATCCGCATCTAATGAGAAAGGAAAGAAGTAGAAGATTGAGACAGAAACCTTCAAGCTTGCCTTCTTTATCTCCTTTGCCAGTTCATATGACACATAAAAAAATCAAAAGAAAAAAAAAGGCTTAGCAAAGAAAGTTGGACCTGGTTCTGATAAAGTGATAAGTGATACAATCACTATTTGTGACAGAATCATGGCTGCTTTTAATTCCCTTGCATTGGGTTTGTGAATTAATATAAGATGTGGGCAAAGGCAAAAGACAGGTATGTGCTACTTTTCACCGTTCTCTAATTTATAGATTAATAGTTTTTCAATTGTGAAAATATAGATAAATGCTTTACAACTAGAGCCATGAAAATTGTCATCTAGTTAAAAGGTGTAGACAACTAGGCAATCAGTCAGTCTTACAAACTTTTAAATAAAATGTTATCGGGTCATTAATATATATTACATTTGAGATATTTTAGAAAGCATCAATAAATACAAAACAACCAAAAATTTTGTTGTTGTTATTTACTTCTCATGCGGATTTACTGTCGTATTTTTCTTTTTTAATTATTGACAGGAATTCTCTTGTTAAGACCTTATGACACATTTGGGTAACAAAGAAAGTCAAGCTGTAAGAATTTTGTATCAAAGTCAATTTGGGAGATCTCAATTGATATCTTGGTGCATATATATGGGAGGGGATGTATTTTGGAGTCTAAAAACTTTTTTTATTTTTTATTTTTGGCTAAATATGATATGGGCATGCAGTAGGATGCATGATTATGATGGTGAATGATGACCCACAAAATAAATTTAGTCCGTAGCCCCACCAACTTCTGCTCCCAAACACACCTTAATTAAAAGCAATGCCTACTGTGTATGTGAGCTACAAAGCTTCCTTTAATTTTCTCTTTTTTGCTTCTATCCCTTATTCAATAAATTTTATAGCTTAAGAAACGAAGGGTACTCTGTGACTATCTCAATTAAGTTCTGACCCATATGTTACATCCTTTAATATATAAATAATAGGCTTTTTAGCAAGATACTCACATGAATTTTGATTCAATTTGTATATTATCACTTAAATTAAAAATTGAAGCAAGTTGTTCACTGTTTATAAGTTACCATCTTTATTCAAATTCTCATAGGTTTTTTGGTCTTTTCATAAAGAAGAATTTGGGTGGAAAAGCTTTTGCCACTTCACCATGCTGAATGACAAGACCCAACCAATTACAAGTGGTCACATATATAACTATTTTTTTTTTCTATTTTCTTATTTTTACAATCTTTGAAAATTAATTAAAAATAGTTCTAGACTCAGAAAAATATATGAAAAATTCTTACGGACTCGTCTTGACTAATAGTAATTTACTATGGAGTAAAATTATCAATTTGCCATATGAGAGTTTCCAGAAAATTTAGGAAATCCAAATTTATTTCTAAAAAATTAAAATACTCTGGACTCTTTAAAAATTCATAGAATAATTTTCCGAACTCTAAAAAATACAAAGTTTGCACCATTGGTCTTCTAAAAACTAATACTACATTTCTCATGAACACTTGCTACCCAAAAGACTGAGAGGTCTTATAGGAAAATAAATTCAAGAAAAATTCTATAATTTTCGTAAAGTCTCGAAAGAATTCTCTAAAACAGGTTTTTAGTAGTTTCCAAAATATTTTTTAGAATTCTTCTAAGACTTTACGGAAATTTTATTATTTTTATAGATTTTATTTTATGGAGGGAAATTTATTTTAATTTTTTAGAAATATATTTGGACTTTCCAAATTTTCTGGAAACTTTCAAAAAGCAAATTGGTAATTTGACTCTATAGTAAATTAGTATTATTCAAGACGAGTCCGTAAGAATTTTCTGTGTATTTTTCTGAGTCTTGAGCTATTTTTAATTAATTTTCAAAGTTTGTAAAAATATAAAAATAAAAATATAAAAATAATTGTACATGTGATCACTTGTAATTGGTTAGGCCTTGCCACTCAGCATAGTGAGGTGGCAAAAGCTTCTTCACCCAAGTTCTTCTCTATGAAAAGACAAAAAAATCCATGAGAGTTTGGATGAAAGTGGTAACTTGCAAATAAAATTTAATTCATGAGTCAACTTGCTTCAATTTTTAATTTAAATAATAACATGCAAATCGAGTCAAAGTTCAGCTAAGTATCTTGCTAAAAAGCCTAAATAATATCATACGGTTGCGGTTAGGAAGAAGGATTAGGGAATGTAAATTAATGAGAGTCCTATCACATAACCAAATTTATAGGTGTTTACTAGTACAATCCCTATTGATTGGGAAATTTTTTAGTTTAACAATAATATCAATTGATATGTTGACGTAGTATTATAAATTTACTTAAATTATAATATATATATATATATTATCATTAATATCTATATATTCTAGATGATAAATTTTAGGCCCAAATATTAGGAATTGTTTACTTTTTATAATTTAAGTGAATTTGTAATATTATGTTAGAATATCACGCTGTGTCATCGTTAAACACAATTTATTTTATTTATGGGTGAGCAGCCAAGTCCAAATAGAATATAATTATATATAGATCTTGAAATTGGTTATCACTATTATTATTATTATTATTATTATTATTATTATTATTCTAGATGATGCAAGGAGACAGAGGACCAAAGAATGATACAGTGGTATGGGCTAAAGTTGATTTAAGGGTTTTAAAGCAAAAGAACAAACTATGATTTAGACTTTGAAATCAAGGCTTAGTTATGGGATGGAAGGAAAAAGAGAAAGAGATACAGGGCCTTCATTAGAACATGCAGGTACTATGTTATCATTGTTTTAGACTTTTAGTTACACATAATAATGTAATATATTTAACATTAATTATAACTCTCTTTCTTCAAATTTATACAACGTATTATTTTGTTAAACTATTAATCTCAATTATTGTGTAATGATTTTTTATTTAAATATGTGGTTTAGAGTATTGAAATGAAGTAATGTATATAAAAGTATAAAACAGAAAAACAAAAGTTCACAAGGCATATTATGAATTACTTGTTCTTGGGGTACAAGCGTGAGGCATACTTGTGAGTTATGGGGTACAAGTGTGAGGCATACTTGTGAGTTATGGACCCTAGAAGCTATGGTCGTTTGGCACGTTGTTCATCATTCTTGAATGTGAAGGAGACTGCATCTGCTCAAGAAAAGTATAGGAACCTCATGATAATTGTCCTGTAACCAACTCGGTACTGTGTTTCTTAATAAACGTCCCATCAATTTGTACCAACTTTCATGTAGGAAGCTTATTTCCAATCGTCGTAAGTTTGTAACATAATTTTCATACACATCAAGCCAATTTATGCAATAGGGTTCTTAAAATAAAATATTATTTTATCGGTAATTTAATATATTATGTTGTTAGATTATTTATTAAAATGGTTCATTTATACATGAGTTCTATTCGGACAAAAAAATATATACAGGAGTTCTACAACAAAAGATTTATCATCTCCACTTTTTCCTATTCATACTTATATATGTGAACCGTCAATTTCTCTTCTCTATTATATTAAAGATAGAAAAAAATAATTATTAAAAGTTTCTGCCTAATAGAATTGAAGAATGGGCTTCCTCCCCTTGCATAGGTAATGTTTGCTTAATTAAATCATAAGTATCCTATTTCCAGCAAATAGTCTTGAATGATATGAACTTGTAACTGTAATTTTGGAAGGAAAGTCATGCCAACCATGTCAGTTAGGAAGATGTTAATTGCATTGGTGCATGCACCAATACTATATGATTATTTGAGCCTCTACTTTATAAAAGCTTGTGACACCCCAAATTTCATAGACTAATATATATAGAGTTGATTGATCTGTCATTCATTAACTAATAATCTATGTATCACTGAGATTATCAACATCTCTATTCTATGTTTGGTTGCCCAGAAGACTACCTGTATTTGCAGACTTTTTCTTCAAAACCCTCTATAAATATACATTCAAAGGCAGCCGTCATGTACCTAATGTTACCAATATGACTTGAAGACAATTCAACTACCAACAATATAAATAATTAAATAAGTTTAACAATTAATGAATAAAACAAAATTAGGATACAAACAAAATAATGGAAATAGTTGACCTGTGATGGAGTCCGAGACTGGAGATGAATCTCCTAAATTAACCATTGTGCCTTCTATTTCATAGTGCAACTGCAAAACCACTCAACAACTTCAAACTCAATTCATATGCTCAAAATTTTGCGGTGGGTAGTCATACAATTTTTCCTTTTAGAACTATGATTATATAATAATCGCGCGGGTGATATAGTAGTATTTTATTTATTAAAAATATTTAAATTAGATTTAAATATAAACAAACGAAATACTGTAACATTAGTTGGGATCTAAAATTTTAAGAATTTATTTTGGTGTTTATAGTCTTATTATCTAATAGAAACAGACAGCTTATGCATGATGTAAAAGCTTAATGGACAGCAATAAAGCACCAGTAATAGACAAAAAATTGCTAAGAACAATAATGAAATTGAATGACAATGAAAAAGAAATTAAATGGATTCTTAGGAAAAGCATATTTCTCTAGTTTGGCCTTAGGCCTAACAAAGAATTCAACCTGTAGGCCAAATACCATCCAAAACAACTGTCAACACAAATTAATACCATCCATAAAATGTGCATAGCAGCCCACATTGGAATATTTCTTTTGACATTCCAAGTTGCAGAGTTTTGGTTTGAAATGGACCAACTTGGTTTGAAACTTCAAGGAATTGGGCAATGGAGGAAATTTATGTTGGAGCAAGACCACTTGGGCAGGTCATGGATTAATAAATCTCACATATGGCCTTCTGGGGGTCTACATGAAATGATTCATGTATATTTGAAAATTGGAAGGCAGTATTATGTCATGCATGTTTCAAATTGCAATTGGCCAATTAAATATATATTGAACATAACATAACATGTAAACTGTCAGAGTTTTATATATTATAGCCTTTATAGGGAAGTTGCAGGCCTAGGTTGGTATTAGGGAATGAAAGAATAAATAAAATAAGAAAAATTATTATTATTATCATTTTAGAAAAATTAAAAGGTATGACTGGCCCCTTTCTTAATTGCATCAAAATTCTGCTGTTCTCAATGAATTTTGTCGTTTCCTATGTGATTGCCATGCCATAGCAAAGAAATTTTCTTTTTAATAAGCAAAACCTCTCTCTCTCTCTCTTCACAAAGACAGAGAGACAGAAAGCTCCACACCGACAAGATAGATTCAGAGACCATCTAATTAAGATTAATCTCCTAATATAGCTTTGCACATTTGGTTTTTAAGAGTGCTAATCATATTGTACAAGTTCACCAAGGGGCACAAATTAAGCTTTGGAATTTATTTAGTTTGTAAATTCATACTTGATCATCAAATGTGCTTGATCAGTTTCAAACAAATTAATTTTGGATTCCTGCTTGTTAGTCATTTTGACTACCTCATCAATTGACACATACATACACACAATCCAGCTATATATTTGTTGTGAACTTAAATTCTAGGTATTAACTTTCCGCCTAAAACCTAAGTTCACAATTACGATTATATACCATAAAATAATAAATCAACTTTAAGTTTGAACAAAATATTTAAAATTTAAATAAATTGCATAATCGAATGTTTAATGGGTAAGTATTCGAATGTCGGTGTCTCGGCATGCAGTTATGTGTGGGAGAAAATTTATATAAATACGAAACTAACTGGTTTATAAATTAATATGACGTGAACCACTTCTTGGGAACCTCACTTCAAAAATCATCATTATAAAAAATCAATCAAATCAGAAATCATTTATTCATTTAACTCTAATCAAATAAATAGACGACATTATTTTCTATAAAAGCATATAAATGATTGTTATTATAATCAAATAGCTAAATAACTTTCAATTTTTAATTTTTTTTTTTACAAAGATAGATTTTTAAAATGAGACCTAAATAATGAACAATTTAGATTATGAGATTACATTGTGTGGTAGATCCAAAAAAGTGGTTAACTTCGTATTAATTTGTTAACTAATTAATTTTAAAATATTTTTGTGCACATATATATAACTTTAGGATTTAATAAGCCATCTTATGAGCATCAACTGCCAGCATAGCTTTAGAGGCATTGTATTAATTGGTTGTTACGATTAATGCTACACATGCAGTATGTCTAAGGTTGACGCTGAAATAGTTGATTGAAAGTTGCATGGAAATCAAAACTTGAAGGTGAGCTTATCTAATGAAAATATATTTGCAATTTGTATATAGATATAGTAAAATTATGTGTAAGAACGAACGTAAGTATTTTTATGAATTTTTTTATTTAATTTTTGATATAGTTCAACATTTTAGAGTATATGATTCTTATTTTAGAGTATAGAATCATTCATTTGAGATTGTATTTAGATTTTAACTTTTGAATTTTTGGGCTATATTTTCACTCTTACACGTGAATTTCCTCTTTCATGCAAAGAACCCAAGTTCAGTTATTTTTCCTCCTCGTTGTGGGTTTTAAGAAGTTCATTTATTGATCATTATATATATATATATATATAATATAATATTATCAAACTGTCAGACTACACATTTTAGGGTTTAGAGTTTAGACTACTACTTAAATAAACATCAATTTAATAAATATTAAAAATTGACTGCTTGATTACATTTTACATGTTAGACTACTTGAGAAAAAAAAAAAAATTCAATTTTCTAATATGATCAAGCAAGACTAACTTTATTGAATAGGAATCGAATTGATGAAAAGTGATGCCAGAAGTATCAAATAGGTAGGTACCAAATATGCTATACTTTATTAAACTTTGCAAGTCTACTACTCAAAGCAAAACAAGGTAAGGTTGGAGGAGATGGCTCCACTCTATTTGTTCAATAAATGGAAGCAGAAGCACTAATTGTTTGATCGGGACGGCACAAAGTGCACACCCCTCTGCATATGGTGATTGGTGAACCAACTCCATTCAATTAACACTTAATTGACAATCAGGACTAGACTTGATCCTATATGCAATTTTCATGGTGATTATGACAAGCAAGTCCTTAAAATAAAAATATAAAAAACAAAAAGAGAACAAAAAGTATTTGGGTATAAATCCTTCTTAATCCCAAAGACGCCCCCAAGCAAGACATTAAGTATTTAGCTGCCCTCTCCATTTTCTTTGTCTTTAGTCTTCTTCACAACTACAACCAGTGGCCTAGTTGAATTTTTTTTCCCCAATTATTTTATTAACTAAATTTAATATGACATCCCATCAACTAATTAAATTATGCCATGTGAAAACTTAGTTTTCCAAGTTAGACTATACATTAAAAAAATTATAACTAAAATAATGCAATGTATCTACCAAGTCAGATGTTGTACGTGAGATCAGCAGCTATTAACCAAAGATTAACATGTGAAAATGACACTTCAAATTCCCTATTCATTCCTGCATCAGAATAATAATATTATTAGGACTTGTCTGTATTTGTTACATTTTCTAGTCAGCCAAAATTTGCTAAATTTATGGGCGTACATATGTATTTTTATATAGATTAGATGGGAGTCTATATAGCCTTTTCTGTTTTTTTTTTGGGTCAATTAGTGCTGTCTAAGAAAGGCTACAGATCGTAGACATTATGTCAAAATCTGAGGAAAACAAATATTTTTATATTAGCATGTTGGTAAGTGCTAACCAAAGCTCATTTTTAATTTGAAGCGTACACTTTGTTTGGTATTAATTAAATGCACATGCTAATTCAAAAATGCAGGGAAATGTACCATTTATAGATTTTTAAATTCACTTCCGCTCATTAACCATGGTATTGTATTTCCCATTCCACTCGTTATTTATTAAGTGTAATAATGTAATATTATAGTCTATTATGCATAATCTTTTATAAATTTGGATCCTCTCCTAAGGTAGCTAAGTTTTTTTTTTTTTTTTTTTTTTTTAAGGTGTCATGTATTGTACTTAAGATGAGCAAAACATGACAAATTATCCAGTTCCACCATTTTTTTCATTCTTTACCATCTTTTCTACGAGCAGTAACAAGTGTGGTAATATAAGTGGCATTGACAGTGGTTGTTTGTCACTCCACCATCTTTCTTCCGCAATGCCTTCTTCTTTATTTAGGTGGTAATTTCATACAAAAACATTCCACAGCTATTGGAAATAATTAAATGACACCAGGGCTCATTAGCGTTTAAACCAAAGTTCATTTCCAAGTAAATGAAATACTAACCAATGACTCATCCACATTCATAAATGAGCAAAGTTCTCATCGAATGCTATATGATTATCTATCTAAGGAACCAAGCAAAACAAGTTAACCATGAATGATTCATTATAGTCGAGTAACAGCATTAAGCTTGTAAAGCGATCGATTAAAAGAGGAAAGTTTCCATAACCTCTTATTAACCCTATGGACCAACGGCTAATAACAAATACATAGGAAACAAATAATAATTACTAAAACTAGGTTTATTTTTTGGACCGAATCTAAAACTTTATTCAAATCATTAAAAAAATCTACATCAGGACAGATTATATATTTTTAACATATAAAATCTTAATTGAAAAATGTAGTTAACCCAAACCAATAAATGTGCCTATACCTAAGGAAGATTCCTGGATCACCTAAGCTTCTGAAACTAGCCTCAAAATCTGATAATGGCCATCCAGATCAATCCAAGCAAAAAACAAGTCAATCAAATTTGCTACAATAATAAGCCCCAAAAAATTTCTTTTTGATTCTGAATCAACTTTTCTGTTTTGTGCTTAAAAAGCAGCTCAATAAACTTGCATTACCCACCAGCCTTCTTTCTAGCCTTGTGGTTAAGTGCTTGCATAAAACCCTCAAGGTCATGATTTTGAAAGCTGGTGCAGTCTCATACACAAAAATAAACTTGCATTACCCCACCACACTATCTCCAACAAAGTAAAATAATTATTGTTTTAGTAACCAAAATTTTTCTTTGCATGATTAGTTGATAACTTTACCTTCTTTTGATCTTGTTAGTTGCTACTAATACAACTGCATGCAACCGTATAGCAAGGCAGCTGGTTCAAGACATACTAATATACTTGCCTAATAAGCACACAAAGGTACAAGTGACAGGTCTCCTAAACAGAGATCTCTCACAGTAAAAATCTCTCTCACAAAATCAATTGTGTGAATATGAGATTGGTTAACAGATATCCTCTCTTTCCACATCGAAATTTTGAGAACCCCAAACCCAACGAATCATCATTAGAAAAGAAAAACTCCTCTATCATATCCGAAGACTCAGAAACTCCAATTTTATGTAATTGTGCCCACCAATATCTTTTAGCTCTATTTCTAATTCCAGATTTGACATAGCAACTCAAAATTTCTGACTCAGAGGTTCCAAAAATCTTTTAAGGACTTTGCTTGTTATATCATTATATGATTTTAAAGCTTGCTAACAACTATCTAACACAATCTAACCACAATTCTTAACTCAACCAAGCTTGAAATCACAGACTGAAATATCATAGCAAAGTTTGAAACTGTGGCCATAACGGAGGTGCCTGTTTAGTAAAGCAATTCAGCACTGCTGCACTGGATTTTAGCATTCCATCAGGATCCCTAGTAATTTCTTGTCCCAAAAATACAATGGCAATTGACACACACCTCATCACTTTGATACAAATGATTTAACATGACATTACTTCAAAACATTATACGAGCATCATCTCACTCATGGATTCTAAACTGAATTTACCATGTAACAAAGTCGAAGAATTCCAGGAGATGCCAAAGATTTGTTATTTAATCCAAAACAAACATGTTCAGCAGTTAACCTCAAAAGACAAGCATTCTGGCTTTCGAAAGGAACCTATCAGAAAATTTAAGAACAACAGAAGACCTCTTGACCTCTGCAAGCACTCACTCCTAGATAGGACTGAGATAGTTCACAAACCTACCTGTCAGCAGGGAGGAAAAAAAACAAAGAACATACTGCGCATCATGTAATCCATTTATCCCAATAACAACTAATAAATTTGTAAAGTAATCTGACAGTGCAAAGCTGCAAACATACATCTCAACACATAAAGAAGCTGCTATCTGATTCTGTTTCAAATTTTTTCCTTTGGTTATGACATATGATGCTTGATAAAATAAACCACATATTTTGCCATCGGACTTATGTTTGTGCTTAGTTTTCTTTCATATTCGTTGTTTCACATTATTGTCCCAAGTTTTTAACTTTTGAATAAAACTATTTGTACCACATTTACTAACAATGTCAGATGGGATACTGTGAAAGTAAGTCAGACCTCTATGAGAGATGTGATCAGTAAAAACGATATATGTGGCATTACTCTGAAATTTTACCCTGTTTAGACAATTTTTTTAATCAGCCAGGGGGTAGAAGTGCTTTTCAATGATTCTTGCATTGAGAAATTTTTACCCTTGGTAATTTAACAACTTATATAAAGTAGTTATAATGAAAAGGAATATAACAGTGGAAATTTATATGGGTAGAATGATATATAACAAAATTATAGAACACTGAAAGACAATTACAACATGGCAAACACCAATTGAAGAGAAAATGAGTAATAGTGATTACCTTCAGAGGAGGTGGTGGCTAGGTTGGGGAGCTTGGAGACAAGGCAAGCAGACGCAATGGTGCTGTGGAGGGGTTGAAGAGAGCTCAATTCTCGTCGCAACAGCCTTTCAATGCGTTTATAAACAATACTATTACATTCATATATAATTTACAGATATATAGCAATACTATCTTTGTTATAAAGACGAAGAAGAAGAAGCAGAAACTACCTTAAAGAAGGAGAACGACGAGTCGTCAAATTGGAGCAAATCGAAGGGCATGTTGATGATGAAATTCTTGATGTTCTTGCTCTGCAAAACGCGCGAAGAATTGTCGATCTTCCAGCGATCGAAGCTGACATGGTCTCTCTGTCTTTCGTTTCAAACCCTAAAACCTCTGTAAAGCCCCCATTTCAGGGATGGCCTAATCCAGCTTCTTATTGAGTTGGGCTTGATCAACATGGATGGCCTAGATGTCTTGGGCTTCATATTATAATCACAGCCTGTGTAAAAGCAGGTATATCCGTATATGTAGCAATTTTTTTATTTTTTGTTATTACATTGAAGAGATCAAACATTTGACCCATAATCCTAACCCATCTCACCACCTCCTTCAACATGTGTGAGCCAGGGGGGTGGGCAAAAATTGGTTTGGTTTTTTCACTTTAATTGGTTTGGTTTGGTGCATTTTAATTGGTTTGGTTAAGTTTGGTTTGAAAATTCACCAAACCGAATGCATTTGTTTGGTCTACGATTTGGGTCCAAAACCGAATTAAACTGATGCGTGCCCACCCCAAGGGTTTATCCCTTTATATGTATTTATTTGATTTCTAAGGAAATGTTTTCTTGATACACAATATGATATTCTTAATTGTAAATTTGTCTATCTTTCTTATATGGTAAAATTTTCCATTTAAATTCTAAACCATGATCACTTAGATTCTTATTGAATTTATATTGACAATCAAGCCACATGATATATACGAGTGATTTTCTAGTAAGTTAATATTACATATGATTTATAATTAATTTTCTGTTTGTGATGTACAAAGCAGGAAATGAAAGATAACAATTTCCACTCCTTTTGTAGGTTTTTTTATAATTTATTCTTAATGGAGGATGGCCTCAATTCCATGTAGTAGAATATGTTACCTCATGATCAGCAGAGCCTATCAAAACCCAAAAGATACCCATACTTGGGTCCCTAAATAAATCGTTTCCAGTTAACTTTATAATTTCAAATATGCACATTTAAAACTCTTCATCATCCACTGCTGGTCTGGTGATAGGTATTGACCATCTCCCCAGATGGGCAGTATAGTTTATGCATCGGATAACACCTCTTCCATCAGGACCATCAGGAAAGTCGATCATACTGATGCTTCCTGCATCAAGGTGAAATGATCCCATCCATTCTTTTGTCAAATTCAGGCAGTGCCCCATCAATGCTTTGTGCAATGCAGGATGACCAACTGCAACAACAACTTTTTCTGGCTCAGCTTCATCGGCTACTTCGCTTAGCAAGGACTGCCAGGCCTTCTCAGATTGATCCCACACAGCTCCCGTGACCCTATCCTCGAATCCATTCAGCCAACCAGGCTGAAGAAGTGGAATCTCCATTTCACCCTGCAGAAAATAGATGAGGGAAAAAAAAAAAAAAACCTTAATTCTCAGTCAGCCAATCACACCGAAAATAAAATGAAAAGACTAGCTAGTTCTCGGACTATGTTGCACTCTGTTAATTCTCAGAGGTTGATGCTAGGTGCTCTACTGTTTTTTTGTGTTGGGTTTAAAACTTTAAATGATACAAATGGGCCATCTCAGTTCAGCTCAGTTTAGGTTAGTGTGGACAACTGAACCCAGAAATTAATAATAACCAAAAATGCAGTTATATGATTTCATCTCATGCCCCAATAACTCATGCGAAAACATGAAAATTATTAAGATTGATTGACCAAAGAAAAAGACTGGTCAAGACTTGCTAAGATGCCAAAAAATTTCTAAAGTTCCTCCAACACCCCCTGGTATCTAAACAAGAAGTAAGAAATTCTGGAACATCAGAGTTAGATATCTCGCCTGAGTTGACCGCTGAAGAATGTCTTCAACATCAAGGCTCTCCATCTGTTTCATCTCCACATAGCGTGGCACACAGTCAGCACCCAAGCAATCTGCAGCTTCTTGTACCTACAATCACTTTAACAAGCCATTAACTCTGTAGCAGAACTTAGAACTCTTTTAAACGGAGGATTTGAATCTCCAATTCCCCCCACCCCAAGAAGAGAAAACAAAACAAAACAAAAAGGGTAAATTTGGAACAAAGAGAAAAATAGAATACATTATGTTACCTACTGAGTTAAGAGCATCTAGGATGAACTTACTCTGGAGATGGCAATTGCTGTTTCAACACAAGCTTTCTTAGGACTGCTAACTACAGAACTCACTTTCAAATCAAGAAGTAGCTCGGCAGTTTTCTGGGACTGTCATGTATACAACAAAAGAACATCAAATTCCAATCATATAACAATGTTATATAAAAATGCAAAACAAATAAAATGTAGATGATATACCTTTATAACGCCAAGCATGTCCATTGGTTGATCCCCACTAGAAGGAAAACCAGCCTGTTTCAATTGAAGATGATAATTTAGAGACCTAATATCTAAAATAAGTTCCAGATACAGTTCAGCATGCAAAAATTTGTATCATTATCTGAACTAGGAAAGTTCTGAAGTTACATGAATTTTGGTTATCTTGTGTGTCCCAAAACGATAAACTCCCATTTTTAATGCGTTCTGCATTATTGGTTTCGTACTTTTTCAACTAAAAAATTTTCATATTGACATAGACTAAATTATTACTGGAGAGTAGCAGTTCAAATCTTGATTACACATGCGTACGGCAAAGAAGTAACAACATGCTAACTCAATAGGAGCTCACAACTTCCCACAAATTGCAAAGAGAATCAAAGGAACATATTGCCTGCTTGATAGTTGCGCTTGAAAATTCAAACACTAGTTACATTCAACCAAGCCATTCAATCAAAGAAGTTCGAAGACTATACACAAAACTTCACAAGGCACTTTTAAATCATTTCCTCATACCTCTGCATTGCTCTGCGTGGATCCATGACAGACAAGTATGATCCGCTTATTGGCTTTCCTTCCTCCTGAACTTCCAGCAGCAACAGGTGAACTTGGGGTCTGCATTAATATTGCAATACCATTTAAAGGACAGCATATCCAGTTACACAACCTACATAACAGTGAAACCTTCATGAACCACATAAATAGATTTGAAACAACACAACACAGAGAGAGAGAGAGAGAGAGAGAGAGAGAGAGAAATTTGGAGATGTTTGATCTCCATACTTCAGGCTCAGACCAGCAGCAGTTCTTATAATAGCTGTACTACACACTTCATAGTAAATATTATAATAGAGAAACTAATCTACTATTTTTTTTTTTGTCAGTAAAGATGCCCCATACCTGGTTCAGACGATTGAGGCAAATATGTGGTGATCCACCCTCATCTCGTGGGATGAAATCTAGCACGCTTACACCACAATTGCTCTGGACTAAAATCCTGAAATACTCTGTTCCCAATCCTGATTTCTCGGAAGGAAATTTTAAAAAATATAAAAATCAACAAGAGAAGGGAGAAAATTATGATTGAAAAGAAATCTCAGATAATCTCAGGTATATCTACAACAAATTAAAACAGAGAAAAGTACCAATAGCTGTTGCAATGAGGGCCTGGTTAACAGCATTGTGAGCAACCACAAGAACAGACCTGCTTTCATGCAATAGTATTCTGGTCCAGCAGCTTCTAGCACGTGTCCATAACTCTCTCACTGGATAGTGACCATCAATATTAAAATTTGCAGCATCAAGCTGCCATTGTTTAAAAGCTGCGCCAAACTTTGCTTTTCCCTCATGCTTTAAGAGGCCCTAAAATCAGAAAAGTAAATAAGAAATCATAAGATATTCTGACCTCTTTATGTTTTGTCTAAATCTGGGTGGTGTATAAATTCAGCAAAAATAAATGTGGAAGGAAGGTTGAAAATAGAACTCACTTGAAACGAATACAAGTCAATTTCCCGCAAATCAGAATCCAAAATCATTTCCTCTTTTCGAGTGTCCCATATAATTTCAGCTGTTCTCTTTGACCGTGTCAAGGGACTGCAACATACAAGACATTTTAGCAGAAATAAAATGCGAAAGAAAATGTATTAACAAGTGAAAAAGTTATCTTTCTATTTGAAGTGACAAAGTTAACCACACAAAACTAAAGAAATAAAATTTTTAAAGATGCTTTCATGAAGTTGGACATGCACAGTCATTAAATTTGCTATATTCTGAAATGTGGATTAGTGGGAATGAAACACTCCTCTCACTTGTGGTGGTGTGGCCTACCACATGACTAGAGAGCCCAACATATGGAATTCAATATAAAGTGGAAGGTTGCAGTTTCAGAGATTCAAACTCTGCATCTTCTGTTAAATAACATGCTAAGTTTGTACTGGTTTATCACTATTCACAAAAACTTAAGCTATAAAATACTCTAACAAGAGTCAAGAGCAAGTGGGATAAACCTTGTGATGGTTAATAAGACACCTTGTTGCCTTGTTGGGCTCGGTTGTATTTTAGCATTAGTACAAAATCTATTTTGTTCAGGCCTGACATGGGCAACCCTTAATGGGCATGATGGAGGACTTCATCTACTCTCTTTTCCTATTGGGTTTTGGATTCATGATCATAATTGAATGCTGAAATTCCACTTCACACAACACATATGAATATGATGATGCATACTAATAATTTCATACAGTTTTTTCCCATTTGAAACCTAAAAATGAATGATTTATCAAAATATGGATTGAAAATCAATCATGTTCCTAACAATTTAATTGTTTCTTCAGCATTATAAGGTACTGAACAAAGCGTAAGCGAAAGGGAGAGGTGATAAGCAGGACCTGGTGAAGCATACATCGAAGGCATCGTCGACGAGCATCTGGCGGGAAGTCTCGGCCTGAGCCTCGCCTTTCTTGGTGAGCACGGAGAAATTGGAGCTCCCCTGGATCCTACCTTCCTCGTTCCACGTGCTCTGCCCGTGCCTCACCAGCACCACCCTCTTCGCAGCCCTCACCGCCAGGAACGGAGCTGACTCCGCGTAGAGCTCGGAGCCCACCAGGTCGCCTCTCTCTTTTGACATTGAGGACTTGTGGAGCTCTTGCAGGCCCGAAGGAGAAGAAGAAGAGCATCGGATGGTGAAGAGGTTGCTAGGGGTCGGCCTCGCGAGGGTTGTTGGGAACGGGAAGACGAAGAAGACGGTAGAGACTGAAGTCATTTGGGATTTTGGAAGTGTTGTTTGTGTTTCCTGATGTTTATGGTGTTTTGCGCTAAACAGGTCAGAAAAATCAGTTTACTGGGTTTGTATGGTTACCGTTGTTTCTGTGGAGGCCAGGAGACGGTAATACAATGCCACGTGCCATTCTTGCAATTATCTTGCTTTCAACTTCAATCAGCTGCTTGCTTCTCACCCAAAAACATATCCAAACCGGCAACAATTCTGATGTTAAGAGTCGAATAATTATACATAACCTTTATAGACGCTGCGTTTATGCGTCCATGCATAACTGTTAGACGGCGCGTTTATACTTGTAAGGGATACTATTCTTTTTTAGGCTTAATTATCGATTTAACAGCCAAAATTGTAACTCATTCTCACTTTACCACCTGAAAGTTTTTTTGTCCCAGATTACCACCTGTAACTTACATCCGTGTCTCATTTTACCTTGTTCCGTCAACAATTCCGTTAATGCTGACGTGGCGCGCTGGATGTGCGCCACGTGTCACATCTTTTTTATATTTTTTGATTTTTCTATTTTTATAAACTTTGAAAATTAATTAAAAATAGCTCCGAACTTAGAAAAATACACGGAAAATTCCTACCGACTTGTCTTAACTAGTACTAATTTACTATGGGGTAAAAATGCCAATTTTCCCTCTAAAAATTTCCAAAAAATTTGGAAAGTCCAAATTTATTTCTAGAAAATTAAAATACTCTAGACTCTTTGAAAATTCATAGAATAATCTCCCGAACTCCAAAAAATATGAGGTCTGCACCGTTAGTCTTCTAAAAACTAACAATACCTTTCTCGTGAACACTTGCTACCCAAAAGACCTCTCGGTCTTAGAGAAAAATAAAATTCCCTATAAAATAAATTCTAGAAAAATTCTAAAATTTCTGTAAAGTCTCAAAATAATTCTCTAAAACAAGCTTTTGGTAATTTTTCAAAATATTTTTGAGAATTTGTCCAAGAGTTTACGAAAATTCTAGAATTTATTTAATAGAGGAAAATTTATTTTAATTTTTTAGAAATAAATTTGGACTTTCTAATTTTTTTTTGAAAATTTTTAGAGGGCAAATTGGTAATTTAACCTTATAGTAAATTAGTGCTAGTCAAGACGAGTTCGTAGGAATTTTTCGTGTATTTTTCTGAGTTCGGAGCTATTTTTAATTAATTTTCAAAGTTTATAAAAATAAAAAAATGCGAAAAAAAAAGACGTGACACGTGGCGCACATCTAGCGCGCCACGTCAGCATTAACGGCCAGAACGTCAGCATTAACGGAATTGTTGACGGAATAAGGTAAAATGGGACATGGATGTAAGTTATAGGTGGTAATCTGGGACAAAAAAACTTTCAGGTGGTAAAGTGGGAATGAATTACAGTTTTGAGTGGTAAATCGATAATTAAGCCTTCTTTTTTAATACAACAATATCTCTTTTAATCATTTCTTTTCATTTTTTTTTTCATAACTTTTTGGCCCACGATATGTCAACACTCTGTAGCACTATGTGTTGATTATGTGTCGATCATTTGTCGACTATATATGTGTTGATGACGATCAAATTTTATATCTGAAACAACAAATTTAGATCGAAATTTCATATCTAAAATAGCAAAATAAAAATTTTACAGAAAAATATGAATTTATTAAAGTTCCCAAGTCTCAGCCCAAGCTTTTTTATGTTTGTTGCTCAATAATGAATACAATGTTCTTGATAATTTTTTTCTCTGATTACATTCAAAACCCACAAAATTTTAAAAGAAAAAAAAATTAAAAAGAGATGTAATATGAGAACTTGGTGACAGATTTGTGATCTATGGGACCCATCGGAGCCCAAGCATCAAGCAAATCTAAAAATGGGCCAATACCCAGCAACCAAATCCGAATGCGAAAGCCCAAGCATCAAGCAAATCCAGATTCGAAAGCATCAACCTTTGAATCAAGGGCAATTTGACCCAATACCCAACAAGCTTTGAATCAAGGGTCGGTGGCGGAGGAAGCCAGGCTCAGTCAGGTTCGGGTGGTGCTGGTGGTTATGGCGCTGAGGGTTTGGGTGGTGCTTGTTTTGGTTTAGATTTTCATCAGTGAAATCTAAAGCTAAGGGAGGGAGGGAGGGAGGGAGAGGGAGAGAGAGAGAGAGAGAGAGAGAGAGAGAGAGAGAGAGAGATGGAAATGGAGAGGGATACTTTTGTCTAACTAA